>JASVEL010013997.1:0-374765 GCA_032618575.1 Nicotiana noctiflora
CAGTTGAGTACAGCATTTCATCCTCAGACGGATGGCCAGTCCGAGAGGACTATTCAGATTCTAGAGGACATGCTTCGAGCTCTGTGTTATTGATTTCGGAGGCTCGTGGGACCAGTTTCTGCCATTAGCAGAGTTCGCCTACAATAACAGTTACCAGTCTAGCATCCAGATGGCTCCGTATGAGGCGTTGTATGGTAGGCGATGTCGATCACCGGTTGGATGGTTTGAACCGGGAGAGGCTCGGTTGTTGGGTACAGACTTAGTTCAGGAGGCCTTGGATAAGGTCAAGACTATTCAGGAGAGATTGCGATCAGCTCAGTCCAGGCAGAGAACTTATGCGGATCGTAAGGTTCGAGATGTAGATTTCATGGTTGGTGAACGAGTATTGCTCCGGGTGTCGCCTATGAAGGGCGTGATGAGGTTCGGGAAGAAGGGCAAGCTCAACCCTAGGTATATTGGTCCATTTGAGATTCTAGACAGAGTGGGAGGGGTGGTTACAGATTAGCTTTGCCGCCTAGCTTATCAGCCGTGCATCCAGTTTTTCACGTATCTATGCTTCGGAGATACCACGGCGATCACACACATGTGTTAGACTTCAGTACTGTCCAATTCGACAATGATCTATCTTACGAGGAGGAGCCGGTGGCTATTCTAGACCGGCAGGTTCGACGGTTGAGGTCGAAGAGTTATCCTTCTGTGCGTGTTCAGTGGAGAGGTCAGCCTCCTGAGGCATCGACCTGGGAGTCCGAGTCTGATATGCGGAGCCGCTACCCACACTTGTTTCTTGACTCAGGTACTTCTTTCTTTTGTCCGTTCGAGGACGAACGGTTGTTTTAGAGGTGGAGATTGTGACCCAAAGGATCATCATGTATTTTATTAATCATTTCGAGCTTCTGAGGCCTTGAAAACCTCATTCTATGTTGCCTCGATTTACGTGCACGATCCGAGCATGTAGCCGGAAAGATTTTTGTGATAGAAAATATGAATTCTATGAGAAATTTGGATAAAATGATATTAATATTGATATGGTTGACTTCGGTCAACATTTTTGGTAAACGGATCCGGACCCGAGATTGGATGGTCCCGAGAGGTCCGTAGGAAAATATGGGACTTGGACATGCGTCCGGAGTCGAATTCCGAGGCCTAGAGCCCAAGTTATGAATTTTTCTATGAAATTGTTTTTGATGTAATTGTTAAAGGAAATGAATTAATTAACCTTGGTATCGGGCTCGTATTTTGGTTCCGACGCCCGGTACAAGTCTTAAATATTATATATGTGATTTCTGTAAAGTTTGGTGACATTCGGATGTCGTTTGAGATGTTTTGGACCTTGAGTTCCAAGTTTGAAAGTTTTGAAAACCAAAAGTATGAAAATCATAAATTTGAGGCTTGATTTGATGAAAACGATGTGATATTGGCGATGTGATCGCACGAACAAGTTCATAATATGTTTTTGAGGTTGTGTACATGTTTGGTTTGGAGCCCGGGGGCTCGGGTAAAGATTTGATAGGCCGTTGGATTAAATTCTGAATTTTTGCACTGCTGGTTTTTCACCCAGCTGTTGGCTTCGCAATTGCGAAGCATTTCTCGCAATTGCGAAGGGGCAGAACAAGGCAGGGCTCGCAAATGCGAACCCTGATCGCAAATGCGAAGCCCCTCATGACCCAGCCTTGTTCGCAAATGCGAACAATTGTTCGCAAATGCGAACATCCCCTTGTCCTGCCTATGTTCGCAAATGCGAACATTCCCAAATCCAGCCTTGTTCGCAAATGCGAACAATGCCCTTTACTGCCTGTGTTCGCAAATGCGAACATTAGTTCGCAAATGCGAACACTCCCCTTTCCTGCCAGTGTTCGCAAATGCGAACAAAAGTTCGCAAATGCGAACTTCCCAGCCTTAGCTTATTTTTCAAACTCCAGAAATTGGTCGGGGTTCGCAATTGAGAACCCATGTTCGCAAATGCGAACACAGAGACCTGTAAAACACGATTTTCAGTTCATTTCTTCACTTTTTACAAACCAAAAACACCCATTTGCGATTCTTCACGGATTCTTTCTTCTTCAAAACAATTGTAAGTCACTTTTTACTTAGTTCTTTCAATTCCTAACATCATTAAACATGTTTTTCAATAGAAATCAAAGGTTTTCATGGTAGAATTTCTTGTTTTTGTTACAATATAGGGTTTTTCATAAATTGGGAAATTAGACCTCGAATTGAGGTCCGATTTTGAAACAAATTATATACATGAACTCGTGGGGGAATGGGTAATCGGATTTTGGTCCGAACCCCGAGTTCCGACCATGTGGGCCCGGGGTCGAAATTCACTATTCCGGGCAGAATGTTGTAAAAGTTGTATTTGGTCTTAGGAATTAGTTTGTTGAGTAGTATTGATGATATTAAATCAATTGTGTATAGATACGATTGGATTGGAGCCAAATTTGAAAGAAAAAGACATTTCCGCGGATTGAATTGTTCATAAACATTCGAGGTAAGTGTTTGTTTTATCCTAGCTTGAGGGAATAGGATTATGTGCTATGTGTTATGTGATCGAGTGCGGTGTATGGGCTGTGGTGACGAGCATCCATACACTAGCGTCTAGTATGACCGTGAGTCATTGAAAATGCTTATTTTGAGATATATTTACAGATGAATTGTTGAACCTTTGCCAGGTTGTAGAATTGTTATTGTTCTCCCTTGTCGGGACTTGTTGTGAAGATAATTATTGATTGCCCTTGTTGGGACGGTTTATGAATTACTGTTTCTTTCTTTGCCCTTAATTGTGATTGTTATTTGGGTGAGGAAGAGTGATAATGCACGAAGGGTGATGCCGTGCCTTGATTTATTACTTATGCACGAAGGTTAATGACGTGCCATGTTTTATTATTTATGCACGAAGGTTAATGCCGTGCCATGTTTTATTGATTATGCACGAAGGATCATGCCGTGCCCTGTTATTGAACCATGTACGAAGGATCATGCCGTACTATGGATGTGAGGATGAGAGTAAAAGCACGAAGGGTGATACCGTGTACTTTATTTGCTTATTTGGTGAGGATGAGAGTAAAAGCACGAAGGATGATGCCGTGCAATTGTTGCTATTCCTTGACTTGATATTACATGTGTTTCCATTATACTTTGTTTTCCTTGTGAACTTATTAACTGTTGTTAATTATTGAATTCTTTGAGATATCCTTTATTGTCTTATTACTTGGTTATTTCTTGTTATTATGTGGTATACATATATATTGAATTGCACAGGTTTATGTGGGTGTCTGGTCCTAGGCTTGTCACTACTTCGCCGGGATAGGCCAGGCACTTACCAGCACATGGGGTCGGTTGTGCTGATACTACACTTCTATGCGTTTTTGCACAGGTCCAGGTTACGATCAGGAGCAACAGCAGTAAATCGATTGCGTGGAAGTTTATCACATTTGAGACCGAGGTAGCTTGCGGACGTCCGCAGGCCCGTCGTCTCTCTTTACTTATGTTACTAGCTGTAGTCTCTTTGTTCCGAGACAAACAGAATTATGTTATATTTCCTTCCAACTTTTATGTGTAGTATTCCATAGTAGTTCGTGAGTTGGTGACTCCACGTCTTGGGTAGAGGATTTCATTATGATTTTCATCTTGTAATTAGTTATTTCCTTTTCGATAAAGTACTCCGCATTTATTTAATTAAAGTTGTGGTTTGTTGATAAATAAATTATGAAATTGTGTTAAAAACAGCATAGTATGAATACAGTGGCTTGCCTAGCTACCACGAGTAGGCGCCATCACGATCCCGATATTGGGGGAAAACCCGGGTCGTGGCAACAATTTTGCTTGGCCATATGCGGCATCCCGGCTTTATTAATGTTTCATTCATTTGCCTTTTTTCTAGTTTCGTCAATTCTTTTGCTTCGGCTTTTCCTTTTCTTCTCTTTTTTTCCATCATTTTTCTTCACCACCAAGTTTCCTCTTTCTTTTTCTTTGGTTGATCCTATTGATTTGCCTACCGCGTATGTGTTTAAAGAAAAAGAAAGTTAAAGATGACAAGTGCAGATTTTTGGGATTTTCAAATTTATTAATAATGAACATCGATTACAAAGATAAACTCTAAGATGATAATTGATTGCACTACAATCCTCTAACAATGCAGAAACAATTAAAAATACAGACTCGAATACCTAACATAAGAATACATCAAAGATCCTAGTGCTTGCGGGACATCATTCGGTCTCGGTGCGGGCCTATATGCAAGTCCCCTTTGGAGATTGTCTAAATCACCCATTATTTGCTTCACGAATATCATTGCCAAGGCGACGAATGTGGTATGGGTCATATCTTCACAAATCTGGCACTTCCTAGTGATATAATGAGCAATGTTGAGAATCATTTCTCTAATCATTCCCTTTTATTGAAGTAACCTCCCTATTTGTTCAGCACGAGCATCTAGAGTATGTTGGCTTTTCTCTTGAAGTTGTTGCAGTTCCACTTCTAATCGTGCCAAGGCCGTATAGCAGTGTTCTCATTCCATACTAAACTCTTTCACTTGTTTGCTAATCTTGACCTCATTAGTAATAATCTTTTTCCTCAACCGAGCAACTTCGACATTATGTTCTTCCTTCAGCTGTTTAATCATACGGGCCCTTTCTTCTGTGTTCCTAGCCAATTTCTTCTGAACATCGATTAATTTTTTTCAGCTTTATCCAGGTCAAAACTATAATCGCTCACTTTTTGCCGCAAATTATCAATCAATTTTTCATCCCGAGCATTTCGAATAGTGGTTTCAGTTATTGTTCTTATTTTCTGAATTTGAGCTCTTAGGACCTCATTTTCTTTAACCAGTTGCTTCTTTTCACCTTCATCAGCTACTACTTGCATGTCATGACCCGGATTTTCCCCCGACATCGGGATCGTGATGGCGCCTACTCGTGGTAGCTAGGAAAGCCACTACATTCAACATTATCCTGTTCGTATCATTGCTTTATACTCATATTTATCAACAAGAGAGAGATAATATTCAATTTAATAAATGCGGAAGACTTTCAAAATAGGGATAAATAATACCAAGGTAAAATACTAATGAAATACTCTACCCAAGACGTGGAGTGATCACCAACTCACGAACTACTATGAATACTACACATACAGGTCTAAAGGAAAATAACATAAATCTGTCTGTCTCGGAACAATGAGACCACAACAAATAATATAAGTAATAGAAGAGACGCCGGGCCTGCGGACGCGTGCAAGCTACCTCAGTCTCGGAATGCTCGACTCCCACGAATACTCTACTGCTGATGCTCCTGCTCAAAACCTGGACCAGTGCAAAAACGCACAGAAGTGCAGTATAAGCACAATCTGACCCCATGTGCTGGTAAGTGCCTGGCCTATCCCGGCGAAGTTGTGACAAGCCTAGGACCAGACACTCACATAAACCTGTGCAGTTCTATATATATATGTACACCACTAGATAAAAAGAAATATCAAGTAACAAATTCAACAAGAAGTATCACAAGAAGGGAAGCTCAATAGTTAGCAACAATTATTAAATCAATAATGGAAATCAGAGTATAATGGAAATAGTTAATATCAAAACAAGGAATAGCAAATAGTTGCACGGCATCACCCTTCATGCTTTTACTCTCAGCCTCACCAAATAAGAAAATAAAAGTGCACGACATCACCCTTCGTGCTTTTACTCTCATCCTCACATCCATGGCACGGCATTATCCTTTGTGCATGGTTCAATAACAAGGCACGTCATTACCCTTCGTGCATAATCAATATCACAAGGCACGGCATGATCCTTCGTGCATGATCAATAACAAGGCACGGCATTACCTTTCGTGCATAATCAATAAAACAAGGCACGGCATTAACCTTCGTGCAAAATCAATAATATAAGGCACGACATTAACCTTCGTGCAAAAATAGTAAACAAGGCACGGCATTACCCTTCGTGCATTATCACTCTTCCTTACCCAAATAACAATCACAGTTAAGGGCAAAGAATGAAAACAATAATCATGAACCGTCCCGGCAAGGGACACAACAATCATCACAACAAAGTCCCGGCAAGGGAAAACAATTTTTCACTTTACAATAAGTCCCGGCAAGGGAAAACATTGTTCAATTCCACAACCCGGAAAGGGTTCAATAATTCATCTTTAAAACATCTCACAGTGAATATCAACAACGACTCACGGTCATGCTAGACGCCAGTGTATGGATGCTCGACACCACAGCCCATACACCGTACTCGATCACATAGAAAATAGCACATAAATCATATTCCCTCAAGCTAGGATACATCAAACACTTACCTCTAGCCTTGAAGCCCAAATTATCCTTCAACTATGGCTTTACCTCGAATTTTTGGTTTCAACTTGCTCGAATCTAGTCACAATTGATTCCATTACATTAATAAATACTATAAAACTTAGTTTGGATGCTTAAAAATGGTTTTCTCAAAGTTTACCCCAAAATTTCCCAAAACACCCCTGGTCCCACGTGGTCGGAGCTCGAGGTTCAGACCAAAATCCGGTTACCCATTCCCTCACGAGTTCAAATATATTGTTTGTTTCAAAACCGGACCTCAATTCGAGGTCAAATTCCCAAATTCATGAAAACCCTATGTTCTACCCAAAAACAAGAATTTCTACCATGAAAACCTTTGATTTCTGTTGAAAAACATGTTTAATGATGTTAAGAATTGAAAGAATTAAGTAAAAAGTGACTTACAAGTGCTTTGGAGTGATTTTGCTCTTAAGGGTTCGTGTGTGGTGTGTTGGGTTTTGAAAGAACGAAGAAAAGAGCTCAAAAATTCGTTTAAGTATAAATTTGCACAGCTGTGGATATCGCAATTGCGAACATTTGTTCGCAATTGCGAACACAACAGGTTTTGGGTCTGAGGCTCTCGCAATTGCGGGAAAAGGTTCGCATTTGCGAATTGGGCTGGGACACAGGGGACTTCGCATTTGCGAACATGGACTGATTTCTGAAGGCCTCGCATTTGCGAGGTGTAGTTCGCATTTGCGAACCCAAGGGTTTGGACATTCATCGCATTTGCGATCAAAGGTTCGCATTTGCAAACACTACCTTGGCCTGCCATCTTCGCATTTGCGATAAAATCTTCGCATTTGCGAAGATACCAGCTAGGTGAAAACCCAGCTATGTTATTTTCAGAATTTGCTCCAACGGCCTATCAAATCTTTACCCGAGCCCCCCGGGCTCCAAACCAAATATGTACACAACATCAAAAACATATTACAAACTTGCTCGTGCGATCACATCACCAATATAACATCGTTTTCATCAAATCAAGCCTCAAATTCATGATTATCTTTCTTTTAGTTTCATAATTTTCAACTTTGGGACTCAAGGTTCAAAACACATCAAACGACATCCAAATGTCACCAAACATTGCAGAAAGCACATATATATTATTTAAGACTTGTACCGGGCATCGAAACCAAAATACGAGCCCGATACCAAGGTCATTTAATTCATTTTCCTTTAATAATTTCAGCAAAAATAATTTAATAGAAAAATTCATATCTTAGGCTCTAGGCCTCTGAATTCGACTCCGGACACATGACCGAGTTCCATATTTTCCTACGGACCTTCCGGGACCGTTCGATCTCAGGTCCGGGTCCGTTTACCAAAAACGTTGACTGAAGTCAACTATATCAATATTAATATCATTTTTCTTCAAATATCTCATAGAATTCACATATTCTATCATAAAATCTTTCCGGCTACATGCCCGGATCATGCACATAAATCGAGGCAACATAAAATGAGGTTTTCAAGGCCTCGGAAATGCGGAACAGGTGAGGAAAACACGTGATGACCCTTTAGGTCGTCACATTGCACGCTATTTTCGAAGGGTCTTGAACTTGTTTTTCTAGCATGCTGATATTTGCTCGGTATTCGTTTTCTTTAGCCAACCAATCCCATTGCTCTTTTGACAGCTCGGCAAATTCTTGGATATGAGGTCTTTTTGCTGCCTTTCATGCTCACAATCTCTTCTATACCACACAGAGTAACTAGGTGACATTTCGCCTTTGGCTCGGTCCCTTACACAAGTATCTGATTTCAAACATTGGCATTCATTCCAAATTTGACGGACTTTTACTTCAGGAAATTGCCGGTCAGGACTAATCTCAATTACTTGAGTGCTGAGGTCTCCATCGTTTGGTATTGTTTGATATCTTCCGAGTTACCGTAAAACTCGATAAGGAGCATAGGGTTGAATACTTTTAAGCCCCATTAAGAGAAAGTGTGATCCTTCTGCCGGCATGTATATAATTTCATTGATAGGTAGCCACCCGAATGTCCATTCTATCTAGCAAGCAGTAAGAGATAAGAAGTATGTGATCCAACCCTTAAACCCTTCCGGCAACTTGAACCCTTTTATTCTCGTGTAGAATTCTTCTATGCAAGTTCTTTCCGAAGACCCATAACTCAGAAATTAAGGACGATGGCACAAGTGTTCGATCATCTACATTTGTAATATCAAATTGCATCCCTCGAAGAAATCTACTCTGGCTTTACAAGTTGTAAGGGCACAGAAGATATCGGCTACTATCATAGGTGCCAAAGTACTATTATCTTACGTGAGGAGAGTACTGACAATTCTGCTATTCTTATATCGATGTTCCCATCTTTCCTTGGAAACACTATCAAACCCAAAAAGGCCACCATGAAAGCAAAACGTCTGTGTTCCTCCCATTTTATACGGTTTGCTTTGCTGCAAAGTTTATTTGACGGGTTATTCAAGCCTCCGATATGACCATATCTATGGTATATAAAATTCATAGTACAAAACCCATTGGCCAAATCTTCATTATGAATGCTTCGAGCTATTTTCAAGGAATCCAGGAATCTATGAGCGGTAACAGATCTTGGAGCAGCTGGGAATTTGTCTTTCAGGGGAACCTCATCTTTCCCAATATAACTGGCAATCTCCTCTAGCGCCGGAGTAAGCTCGAAGTCCGAGAAATGAAGCACATTGTGTGTCGGAACCCAACAAGTAACCAAGGCTCTAATGATGTCCCCTCCGCGGTATAATATCAAGTAATCCGCTAAGACCTTTCAAATATTTCTTGACCTCATCTTGTCCGTCTTGACCCAAATCACTCCACCATAGACATAACTCAAAAGGAATTTTATTCATTATTGAGAAAGGTTCATTTTGCATCATGCTCATCCTGCATATTTATTAAGGTGATTTAATCACATGATATTTTGAACCCAAAAAGACAATATATTTTCATAATTTTCAAAACAAAAGTCCCAATTTTGCAAATACGGCCCTTCAGCACTTCAACCAAAGATTTTAAGGTTGTGCTTACTATTTTGGGGAATATGACTCAAAAGTGGCCATTTTGTGTAAACAACCTTCTGACGCCCTTTCGGGACATTTGGCTATTTTGAAACAATGGTATCACTTTATTTATTGACATTTTTGGCTGTTTTCATAAAAGGTGTGGTTGGACCCATCAAGGGTTGCATACATATCTCGCCTAGTGGTGAGAATCAAATCAGCGTAGTTCGGTCAAATTATTTTTTAGACCAAAAACTGAATTATTTCAACTATTTTTTATAACAACTTCCTTATAATTTTGATATATTTTCTACAGTATTTGGATATTGTTTTCCTCAAAAATCGACAATTAATATTATTCTCTTTTCTTTCCCTCAATTTTCTTAGCCGGTCAGCATGATGGCCCAAGACAAATAAATACAACATATAATTATGCTGGTCTTTTCATATTAGGTCAGTTGTACTAGACCCAACCTCTGTGTTGAGTCCCCTAAGTTAGATATGATGCAAATAATTGTCCTAATTCTAGGCTCAACATCCTGGTTTTATGGTTCTAGATTGTGCACCCAAGCAGACGACTCGAGTCGAGGAGAGGGCTACGTACCGGGGACCCGCGGGATCGTCCGACTTAGTAACTTGTCCGACCTCTTTCTTATTTGGGTATGACACTAACAGAATGAGGAGTCTCAACCAGTAAGCACATCCCCGGAGGTAAGAAGAGAAGGGTTTTCGACACAATTTTATATACAGTTCACATAATATCAAAGCGGTAAACACGTAGCACATTAATCATGAACATATAGGGAAATCAGATATAAACAAATATAGCAATTTAACTGAGCTCGAACCCTAAATCGAATTTTTGGATTTCGTATCCCTAGCAAAGTCGCCAGAACTATCACACCTCTTTTTTTATGGAAGCCCGCTTATTTTACTACACCCCGGAAAAGGATATAATATTTCCAATTTAAGGACAGTCGGAACGGCATTAGTTTATTTACATTTTCCAGAGTCGCAACTTGAGAATATAATGGTGTCCCAAGTCACTGGTTTAATCCCGAACCGAGGAATGTTTGACTCTATTACAGTGTTCGAACTAGAAATCCGAACAAGGAATTCTGTTAATCCGGAAGAAGGTGTTAGGCACTTCCGAATTCCATGGTTCTAGCACGGTCCCTCAATTGTTGTATTTGCTTTTATCTGATTTCTTAATATATTCCAATTTATGTGCATTATTAATATTCTGCTTTATCAATTTTAAGGAATTGCAATGTTGTGAAAATGCATTTTGAACCACACCGTACCAGTACGCCTATGGCTTTAAATAAAATTTCTGCTTCGATGAGATTAAGATTTGGGTAACATAAATGTGCACCCGTACTTGAGAATGTATATTAAAATCGCGCCTAAAATATCTACGTCTTTATTAACTTTGGGAAAGACCGTAAAATTCGCTAAACGGTCCTTCCAAATCTAAGTATTCTATAACAATTAATTGAGGTCCCCGTGCATTTTTGTTCACTAATGAGGCTCATCTAATTTATTTTAAAGGTCAAGCTTATAGTGTACTACATTTTCTACTATTGTTTTTGCCTTATCAAAATAACGAATAATGATGCCTAGTTATAGTTTGTACTAATATTTCATTTACATCCATGCCATCATGTGTTTTGGGCCATGAGGCCAAGCCAATGACGAACAGAGCACAACCGTACTCAGGGCTTATTCGAGCCCCGTTCATATACATTGTTACTGGATCCGGGCCTTTTTGCATGATCAGGCCCAAGTTATTAACGAATCCAAAACATGATCAAAGGTTATTATTGAACTAATAATGTATTTAAACGGCTATTATAACTGCAGTATCAGAAATTAACTAAGGCATAAACACTTATTTCTATTTGGATATTACGCTTTTACTCACTCAGATTAACTACGTGCGATTTGCATATTACTATCATTATAAACTGATTTCTACTAGATTTATCAATTAAAATGATGCATATGTTTAGATGCATAGTAGAAATATTGCTTATTCAATTTGGAAGTATTAAAACTAAAGTAGAGGGAAACATATCTGAATTGAAGTATCTATTCGTTCATACTGAAACAATCACTTCATACTTATTGTGGAAGATTTATTACAAATGTTATTATATCAACAGGAGTTAATCTGAGCATACTGTATTAGCTAACAAAAAAAACTTGAATCTGAACTCATATTTTTATACACCAAAACTGATTAACACAAACTAAGATAACAATTGAATTTCTTAAAACTTCATTGCATTTAGATTCGTAACGAGCTGAAGATCCAGGATCACAACCAAACCAGAATTTTATACTTATTTATTTTTAATTTTTAAATCTCTAATCTGACGAAACTATTTTCTATTAATCTAATTCATATGTAATTTTTATATAGTAACTAAACTAAACTTCTAAAAAAATTTAGTGATATGAATCCACAGTCCACAGTTTAATTATACATACGACTTCTTCTAATGGAATATAAGTGATTCTACTAGTTCTATATCTATAAGCATAAACATAATAAAAAAGAAAACTCAAAGAAAAGCAATCGAACATTTCTATAGCTTCAAATTTGCAGCTACATCTTCAAATTTTAGAGGTGTACCTGGAAATATGAAATGGAACCGATAAGTCTAAGGCAAATAAGAAAGAAGATCAGTAATGACATGACTTCAGCAAATAATAACCAGCAGATTCACAGCAATACAGAGTAACCAGATTTGATATCAAAATTTTGAAACAACCAAACAACTTTTCAAGGAATAACCACAGCAATACACAGCTTCAGCAACCCAATTTAGAACAAATAATCATAAAACAATAGACGAAATACCATAACTCAAGAGATTTTCACTTGAACTCGAACCAAAACCAATAGAACAGTAGTAGTATTAGGAAATTTCTTAAGGATGAACTATGAAATTTAAATTTTCAGAGATTAGAAAGGTTTTTCAGAATATTAAACCTTCCAAAATTCAAAACTTTTTTTTCGAACCCCCTAAATGTGGCCTTATGAGGCCTATTTATAGAACAAAATGAGAGAGAATTTTGAAATTAATATTCTAAGTTCTTACCCCTTATCTTATGAGTTATTTTCAAATTACACTTAGCTTAATCGTAAATGCACTAGAACCCCTTCTAGAAGGTTCTAGTGGTATCCACACTATTCTAATACCCTTAATTGTCCATGTTACCCTCACTTGCTTTTAGTTTCCACTTATTACCCTTTTATTATGCCCAGAATACCCCTTATTCTTTAGCTATGTACCCACAAATCAGGCATCATTGCCACTTATACCCTTAACCCCTTAGGCTATTTACAGTATACCAATTAACCTTCCCATTTAGCCCTTCTTGTTCCTTTTATTTGCCCTTTTAACCCTTTTATCAATCAGAAACTAAAAGTCAAAGTCAAAATCGACTTACAAAAATAGCCAAACAATAGACAGTTTTACAGAAAAAATCCAATTAGACTTAAGTACTCAATTAACGAAATTCATGGAAACAAATTAATAAAAGGTAGAATCTAATTAACAGAAGACTTAATTACTAATTTCGATTTTAATCAAGTAAAACCCTAGAAATCTAAGTGTGGCTATGAATAACAGACACACAGTTTTGACTAAGAACTTTTCAAAGAAGAGAGATTATAACCATGTGATTCTAAAATAAGAAAGCCACGAGGTTATAGTCATGCTATTCACAACTAAGCAAGATCAGAAGGCAAAAAGGCATGTAATTCACAAAAAGGCATGTAATTCACAAAAAAATAGAAAAATCAAGAAACTAAATTCAGAACACTTAGCTTTTGATTCTTGTTTCTTCTTTTCTTTCTTTCTTTCTTTCTCTTATTTTCATTTTCTTCATTTCTCTTCACATTTCTTGATTATCTAGAACTTTGGAAGTTCAAGAGGCCATTTCATGGATTTTTATTTCTCATGTAGACTCATCGAGTCTCCTTTGTGAAAAATACTCTTGGGAATAACGAAGCTGGGGTTATGGGATTAAACATAGTGGTTTTTGGATTAGGGGTGTGAACACCTAATTTTTGACCACACCGAATTCCATACTATTTTAGTGTAAATATTATTATTATTATTATTATTATTATTATTATTATTATTATTATTATTATTATTATTATTATTATTATTATTATTATTATTATTATTATTATTTTAGATCTAATCTTAATATTTTAAATTTTCTCTCACTTTTAATAGGTTTCATTTTAGAAAACTAAATATACATATAAATACTTATGGAATATATTTTATTTGTAAAGAAAAAATGAAAATTTACAAAAAAAAAAATATATTTGATTTATTTTATTACAATGTTAATAAATAAGCTGTAGAATCGTTCTAAGTGTGATTTAAAGTGCATGTAAATATTTAATCTTCTTATATTGTAAGAAATATTGGTTAATATTCTTTTTTTTATAATTTAATTTATTTTTTAATAGAAAATCATAAAAAAGGAAGATTCAAAATTAAGTACAATGACGTTGAATAGGTAAAGTTTGTTAGCAAAATTTATCTAACATCTAATCTTTATTTATTTAGATGTTAGATAAATAACTTCCATCTCCACACCCTCACGTAATTCCGTATAACTCTACCCCTCAATCCCATATTCTCCTACGCCAGTTTCTTTGCACATAGTCACATATCACCAATTTTCTCCTTTATAAAAGGGACATATCACAATGAGAAGGGGGCCAAAAAAAGGAGAAACGATCTGACAAAAAAGCATAACACAAAGAAAAGAAGGGGAAGAAACGTAGAAAAACAAAAAGAAGAAAAATGAAAGAGAACGGAAGAATCAAAAAACGAAAACCCAAATAAAAAGAACGAAAAGAAAAAGGAAAGAAAGAAGGCAAGAACAGAAGGTAAGAAAACGAGAAATAAAGAAAGAGAGGTAAAACAAAAAGAAAACTAGAAGGAGAGGAAGAAATTTATAGAGAAGAAGATGGAGTTGAAATAGAGTTTGAAATTTTAGTCGGCGTTCAATTATCGTTCGGGTTCCGGTTTCGCTCTAAGGTTTTAGTCTTGATCGGGGTTACTATTTCCTCTCGCTTTTGTTTGTCGTTTGGATCTCGTCACTGTAAAATTATTCTGAGGTTTCTTTGTTACATATTGAAAAAGCTTTGCTCTACAGGTTCTCTTCTATATTATTTATTAATCCTTTACTCATATTAAGTTCTAGTTTTGCATTTTGAAAGTTATTTAGAGATGCATGAATTCTCTGTTGTTTGAAATATTTTAAGAGAAGGAAATCTTCTAAGTCTTTTATTTCTTTTATTATTATGTATGAAGTGTGTCTGTGATTTTCTCATTAACATTGTTTTACATCTGTTTGACACTTCAGAATTTGGTTCATTTAGATATTGAAATATCGTTGTTAAAAAATTTTCATGGTTCATTCTATTATTTGGGTTGCTGAATTTTGTTTCCTTCTAAGTAGTTAGAATCAGTTACTTTAAGTATTATAATAAATTGGCTACACCAACTTGTAGGCTGCCCATTTTTCCTCTTTTTCCTTCTTTTTTTAAGTAAAGATGCATGTCAAAAAATTTCATTAGTCTCTGATAGATTCTTGGGTAATTAATTATGCATTTGTTTGAAAGTTCATGTGCTAGTGCTAAAATGATATTTGAATTAGTTATTAGAATAAATTTAATGTTAAAATTTCAAATAACGTCATTGACGTATCTTAAGAAATTTTCCTTAGATTTTGTGAAAAGCTTTACGTGGATTTCTTTTTTCTTCGTTTGACTTCTAAATGCTCATTTGAAGACAAGCTGGAGAATAATTTTCATCATTATTTGTTTTATTTAATAATTTACAATTGATAAATTGTTTAAGTTAAAGGTTAAAAATATTTTTTTTTAGTTGTTTAATTCCGGAGCATATTCATTACATATATTACTTGCATCTAACATTAATAAGTTGGCTTTTTATTATTTATCAAAATTAATGCCATGTTTAAAGATTTATATTAAGTCTACTATATCTTTTACACATAATGAAAAGTGAGAGAGCAATGCGGAATGCATATTGATTTTACAACTTTCGTAAGAAATAAATAATTAGAGAGATAATAAATAATTGTGAGGGTGCGAGATGAGTTACGAATGAACTCAAGACTCATTGCGATAAGTAAAAGAAAAAGCACATAAATAAATATCTTGGATCTAAAAGAGCTAAAATAATTAAATTTTAAACATGCTATTCGCCTATATGTTCATACCCGAACCTTGGATTGATATGCTTAAGTAATAAACGGGTCATGTGCACATTCCGCGTCTCGATGCCTTTAGATTCAAAATAACTGTGTTATTATCATGTGTACATCCGTATCTTAGTTTAACACTTAATTCAAAGTACCTCGTGTGCGTTTCGCATCTTGGTGAATATAATTAATGAAGAATATAATAATTAATTAAGCAGTAATAAATAATTCTTAATCAACAAAATACAAAAATAGCTAAAAGTTGATTTAAGCCTCACATTAGTCAATAGAAGCGACCGTGCAAGAACCGCGGGACTCGAGGGTGACTTACTCCTTCCCCTCGGTCAACAAAATTCCTTACTCAGTCTTCTATTTTTGTAGACCATAAATAAGAGTCAAACCTTCCTTTTGAAAATGATTTGAATAAAAGGTGACTTGGAACACCAAAACTCAATTTCAAGTGGCGACTCTAATTAATAAATAATCCATTTTCAAAACGTCAATTCAATTGGAAAAACTCTTTTAACGCAACCACGTAATAAGGGTTATGTGGGAAAAAAGAGGTGTGACAAGGGGTGTTCGCCGGAGTAGGGTTCCGGCGACACATTTTGCAATATTCGAGGGTTTTCACGCTTATTCGAGGGAAACCACCTAGGTGGGGTTAAAGAGGAAGCGGAGGTGTTCATGGTGGACCTTGGTTCATAAGTGGTTGTGACGACCCGGCCCGTCGTCACGGTAATTTCCAACCCGTTATCCCTTCATTTATGTGTTTCATGTTTCTATATCGTAGAGTCTATCGGGTGAGTTAGGAGTGATTCTGGTTGAAAATGAGGCATATAGCCTTTTGAAGTGAAGCTTGATTATAAAAAGTCAACCTGGAGTTGACTATGTGGTTAGAGGGCTCGGAATCGAGTTCTGATGATTTGGTTAGTTCCGGGAGGTGATTTGTGACTTAGGGGAGCGATCATAATTGAATTTGGAGGTCCGGTGTAGAAATAGGCTTGAATTGGCTAAGGTTGAATTTTGGCGAAATCCAAATAGTAGGTGAGATTTTCAACCGGGAGTTGGAATAGAATTCCGACAGTTGTAGTAGCTTCGTTAGGTGATTCTGGATATGTCTGCAAATTTTCAGGTCATTCGGACATCGTTTGGTCGATTTTTGATTGGATGTTGGTTTCAGAAGTTCTAGATGTAATTTAGGCTTGAATTTGCTTTGATTCGATGATTTCCATGTTTAAAGGCATGTCTTTATGATTGGAACAAGTTTGTATCGTATTTTGGAGTAGGTTGGTGGTTTTCGTTGGGGTCCCGGGGGCCTCGGGATGAATTCGGGGGTCCAAACGGACCATTTTGTGCCAAAAGGCACTACTGATCTGCTGCAATAAAAATGCAGAAATTTTGTTCATCGCGATCGCGAAGTGTTTCATGCGATCGCGTAAGGTAGTGTTTGGGTGCATCATGATCGCAAGGGTCTGTCCACAATCGCGTAAGGAAAGGATTGAAGGCAGTGCGATCGCGGTTGAGTTCATGCGATCGGGTAAGGTCGAGCCTGGAAGCTGTGCGATCATGGAGAGATTGTTGCGATCGCGTAGGGATGAAAGGTTGGTCATTGCGATCGCGGGCCAAAGGCTGCGATCGCGTAGAAGGAAATTCAGCCGCCCAAATTTTGTACATCGCGATCGCGAGCCAAAGGCTGCGATCGCATAGAGATAAAGGCCTGTCAGAAATATTAAAAATCAAAATAGTTCATTCGCGACCCATTTACACAAAACCTCCATTTTTGAGTTCTTAGAGAGAAACTTGAAGGGGATTTCACCGGGTAATCATCGGAGGTAAGTTTTATGATCCAAATACGTGATTTTACCTTAGAATCTGCAATTATTTTACTGTAAATGGGAAGATTAATGGGGGATATTTTCCCTAAGCCTGGGTTATGATAAATCATTGATTGGAATGGGCAAACGGAGTCAGATTTTGATAAACTTTATATGTATGGACTCGTGTTGAGATAAGGAATCCGAATATGTAACTTTTGTAATTTTTCGAGAAGCGTACCAAAAGTCGGGTTTTGGTAACTTTGTGGTGTTTGGTGTAATTCGAGTTGTTTCGATTGGGTAATGTCCCTATAGCCTATTTTGATGCATTTCTATTGATTTTTATCAGATTCTACACCTGTGGAAGGCCGATTCTTCTGGCAAGGGCATTGCGGACTAGTCTTCGAGCCGAGTCGAGGCGAGTAATAGGTGTGGGTGATGACCAGCGGGTTCGAAACCCCGGTATATCACTTTGTGACGCTGTATTGAGGTAAGACACGTACTCTCCTGTGAGTGCGGGGTCGAATGTGATTGGGGACTATGGCTTAGTCCGACCTGTTGATATTATACTGTGTTGTTGGTTATTATTGAGCCAGTGAACCTCTTACTTGGATAGTTGTGCACATCTTTGGGCTGTGAGCTAGTTATTGGGATCCCGCGAGGATCGTTATTAATTTTTCTGTGATATTGACATGCTATTTTGATACCAGTCCTGAGCTATTACTGTCATAATGGTTTTCCAAACTCTGGAATTTCTGATATATTGTTTTCTACTGAAAAATGATAAAAAGAGTTTTCAAATACTATTTTTGAGCCTGTGAGGTTGCATTGCATTATAGCTGACTGGTAGTGGATCGGGCTGCTCGCCGCAGCGTATCATGATATTGTGCTTGGGATGTAGGATCCCCTCCGGAGTCTGAACCCCTACAGTGAGAACGGGTACACAAATGGATTGGGCTACGCGTCGTAGCAGTCATATTCATGCATTGCATTGCATTTAGCTATACATGTTATGTTGTTAGCTGATATTGCTGGTTCGGATATTGTTCATGTTGATACTGATGCAGGGTATAGTGTATAGCTTTACTTAGTGTTATATTAGGTATTCTTACCTTCGTTGTCTTACCCCTACTTATTACCACTAAGTCTGGAAGTACTCACTTTACTTCATGCACCTTGTGTGAAGATCTAGGTACATCGCAGCAGACTTGATTCTGTAGCTACTTGGAGTTGCTTCTGGACAGTCGAGGTAGCTGCCAGCATCCGCACGACCTGACTCTCCAGTGTATCCTTATTTCTATTTTGTCTATTCCGCACTTGTGCACAGTTGTATACACTATTACAACTTATAAATTCTGGAAGAGGCTCCTAACTTGTGACTCCTGGTCTATTGGGAGGTTGTACTGGTTTGGGATATCTAATCCCGGTGTTTGGATATTTTCATTCTTATACTATCACTATTTATGCTAAAAAGGGGTTAATTGAGAGTTGATAGCTCTGTGTTTCTGTTGATTGGTCGGGCTGGCCTAGTAGTGTGCTGGGCGCCATCACGATCAGGTTTAGGGTTGTGACAAGTTGGTATCAGAGCCTAGGTTACTAGGCCTCATGAGTCTTGAGCCGGTTGGTAGAGTCTCGTGGATCAGTACGGGGATGCCTGTACTTATCCTCGGGAGGATGCAAACCTTTAGGAAACACTTCACATTTCTTGAACTCTGTCGTGCGATCTTGTTGTTCTGAGAACTGAATTTATGTACTCTATTCTCACATAGATGGCAAGAACTCGAGCTTCAGGATGAGGTGGACGACTGCCATTGCCACCTGCTAGAGGCCGTGGGCGCAGCCGAGGTTGAAGTAGAGGTAGGGTAGCTAAAGTAGTGCCAGCTGACCCGCCCGTTGTACCTATTCAGGAGCAGCCCCCAGTGGTTGATACTCCAGCAGCCCAGCTCAGGCACAGACGGTGTCTATTGTCATTCCTGGTCTTCAAGAGACTTTGGCCCGGATATTATCAGTATGTACTGGATTGGCTCAGGTAGTTTCAGCTACCTCCCTTTTTACTACCCTTTTTTCACAGATCCTTTTGAAAAGATACGTTGGCTATACCTCAATGTTCAAATACCCTGAGAAGGATATAATAACAAAGAGGAAGGAGTTTTTCCACATAAAGGACAATCGGTCCGGGATTTTCATTTAATTTTCAGAGTCGCCACTTGGGAAAATAATGGTGTCCCAAGTCAAGGGTTAATCCCGAATCCGAGGAAGTTGACTCTGTATTACAGTCCGCGAAATAGAAACCTGGATAAGGAATTTTGTTAACCCGGGAGAAGGTGTTAGGCACTCCCAGATTCTGTGGTTTCAGCACGGTCGCTCAACCATCATTCTCAATTTTATATGACTTGTTATATACTTTTTAACAATATGTATGTGTTTCCAACTTTGATAGTTTTAAGAATTGCGACATCGCGAAAACATATTTCGAGTCACACCGCAACCAGTACGTCTGTGACTTTTAATACATTTCGTCTTTGCCGGGATTTAAGATTTGAGTTGCACCAAGTGCACACTCGTATTAGAGAAAGTATATTTACTAAATCGTGCCTAATAGGTGTCTAACGGCTTTAAATCTTTTGGGAGAGGTTATGGAATTCGCTATTAACCTTCCCGAATCTATTATATATTTTTTATTAATTACTTAAAAGGGGGCCCCACTGTTTTGCTATTTATGTGAGGCTCGTCCCGTGTATCTTTTAAAGTTCATACTTATTGTGTCACTATATTTTTCTATCAATGTTTTTCCCTTAATCATTATTAATCAACTATAACTCCAGAAGTGAGCCCATGCCCTTGTTGTTTCCATTGGTATTGGGCCTGGACTTCTGGATTAATACTTAACAGATTATCATGTGTGCCCGGGTCTTAATGACCCAGACCAGACTTGGGCTTTTAGTCAATGGCCCAACCATTCTCCGAACACAGTTCAGGCCTTCGTTACATAGTAGGCCCAGACCAAATTGAAACCATGGTAATAAAAGCAGGAACGAAAAACTTGCAATGAAAACAAACATCTGGAATCAAAGACGAATTCTATGGAATACTACACATAAAAGTCCGAAGGAAATATAACATAATTCTGTTTGTCTCGGAACAAAGAGACTACAGCTAATAACATAAATAAAGAAAGAGACGCCAGGCCTGCGGACGTCTGCAAGCTACCTCGGTCTCAAATATGATTAGCTCCCACGCAATCGATTTACCGCTGCTGTTGCTCCTGATCGTAACCTGGACCTGTGCAAAAACGCACAGAAGTGTAATATCAGCACAACCGACCCCATGTGCCGGTAAGTGCCTGGCCTATCCCGGCGAAGTAGTGACAAGCCTAGGACCAGACACCCACATAAACCTGTGCAATTCAATATATATGTATACCACATAATAACAAGAAATAACCAGGTAATAACACAATAAGGAATATCTCAAAGAATTCAACAATTAACAACAAGTTAATAAATTCACAAGGAAAAACAAAGTTTAATGTAAACACAAGTAATATCAATCCAAGAAATAGCAAGCAGTTGCACGGCATCACCCTTCGTGCTTTTACTCTCATCCTCACCAAATAAGCAAATAAAGTACACGGCATCACCCTTCGTGCTTTTACTCTCATCCTCACATCCATAGTACGGCATGATCCTTCGTACATGGTTCAATAACAGTGGCACGGCATGATCCTTCGTGCATAATCAGTAAATAAACATGGCACGGCATTAACCTTTGTGCATAAATAAATAAACATGGCACGGCATCACCCTTCGTGCATTATCACTCTTCCTCACCCAAATAACAATCACAGTTAAGGGCAAAGAAAGAAACAGTAATTCATAAACCGTCCCATCAAGGGCAATCAATAATTATCTTCACAACAAGTCCCAACAAGGGAGAACAATAACAATTCATCCGTAATATATCTCAAAATAATCATTTTCCAACGACTCACGGTCATACTAGACGCCAATGTATGGATGCTCGTCACCACAGCCCATACACCGCACTCGATCACATAACACATGACACATAATCCTATTCCCTCAAGCTAGGATAGAACAAACACTTACTTCGAGTGTTTATGAACAAGTCAATCCGTGGAAATGTCTTTTTCTTTCAAATTTGGCTCCAATCCAATCGTATCTATACACAATTGATTTAATATCATCAATACTACTCAACAAACTAATTCTTAAGATCAAATACAACTTTTACAACATTCCTGCCCGGAATAGTGAATTTCAACCCCGGCCCACATGGTCGGAACTCGGGGTTAGGACCAAAATCCGGTTACCCATCCCCCCACGAGTTCATGTATATGATTTGTTTCAAAATCGGACCTCAATTCGAGGTCCAATTCCCCAATTTATGAAAAACCCTATTTTCTAACAAAAACAAGAATTCTACCATGAAAATCTTTGATTTCTTATGAAAAACATGTTTAATGATGTTAGGAATTGAAAGAATTAAGTAAAAAGTGAATTACAATTGTTTTGATGAAGAAGAAATCCGTGAAGAATCGCAAATGGGTGTTTTTGTTTTGTAAAAAGTGAAGAAATGAACTTAAAATCGTGTTTTACAGGTCTTTGTGTTCGCATTTGCGAACATGGGTTCGCAATTGCGAACCCCGACCAATTTCTGGAGTTTGAAAAATAAGCTAAGGCTGGGAAGTTCGCATTTGCGAACTTTTGTTCGCATTTGCGAAGCCAAGGCAAAACTCGGAAGTTCGCATTTGCAAACTATTGTTCGCAATTGCGAACACAGGCTAAATATTGGGAGGTTCGCATTTGCGAACTATTGTTCGCATTTGCGAACACAGGCAGAATATTGTCGATTGTTCGCATTTGCGAACTATTGTTCGCATTTGCAAACATAGGCAGGACAAGGGGATGTTCGCATTTGCGAAGGACTTTCGCATTTGCGAACAAGGCTGGCATGAGGGGTTTCGCATTTGCGATTAGGGTTCGCATTTGCGAGCCCTGCCTTGTACTGCCCCTTCGCAATTGCGAGAAATACTTCGCAATTGCGAAGCCAACAGCTGGGTGAAAAACCAGCAGTGCAAAAATTCAGAATTTCATCCAACGGCCTATCAAATCTTTACCCGAGTCCCCCGGCTCCAAACCAAACATGTACACAACCTCAAAAACACATTATGAACTTGTTCGTGCGATCACATCGCCAATATCACCTCGTTTTCATCAAATCAAGCCTCAAATTCATGATTTTCATACCTTTGGTTTTCAAAACTTTCAAACTTGGGACTCAAGGTCCAAAACATCTCAAACGACATCCAAATGTCACCAAACTTTACAGAAATCACATATATAATATTTAAGACTTGTACCGGGCGTCGGAACCAAAATACGAACCCGATACCAAGGTCAATTAATTCATTTCCTTTAACAATTACATCAAAAACAATTTCATAGAAAAATTCATAACTTGGGCTCTAGGCCTCGGAATTCAACTCCGGACGCATGTCCAAGTCCCATATTTTCCTACGGACCTCTCGGGACCATCCAATCTCGGGCCCGGATCCGTTTACCAAAAATGTTGACCGAAGTCAACCATATCAATATTAATATCATTTTTATCCAAATTTCTCATAGAATTCATATTTTCTATCACAAAATCTTTCCGGCTACATGCTCGGATTGTGCACGTAAATCGAGGCAACATAGAATGAGGTTTTCAAGGCCTCGAAGCTCGAAATGATTGATTAAATAAGTGATGACCCTTTGGGTCGTCACAATCTCCACCTCTAAAACAACCGTTCGTCCTCGAACGGACAAAAGAAAGAAATACCTGAGTCAGGAAACAAGTGTGGGTAGCGGCTCCGCATATCAGACTCGGACTCCCAGGTCGATGCCTCAGGAGGCTGACCTCTCCACTGAACACGCACAGAAGGATAACTCTTCGACCTCAACTGTCGAACCCGCCGGTCTAGAATAGCCACCGGCTCCTCCTCGTAAGATAGATCATTGTCCAATTGGACAGTACTGAAGTCTAACACATGTGTGGGATCGCCGTGGTATCTCCGAAGCATAGATACATGAAAAACTGGATGCACGGCTGATAAGTTAGGCGGCAAAGCTAATCTGTAAGCCACCCCTCCCACTCTGTCTAAAATCTCAAATGGACCAATATACCTAGGGCCGAGCTTGCCCTTCTTTCCGAACCTCATCACGCCCTTCATAGGCGACACTCGGAGCAATACTCGTTCACCAACCATGAAATCTACATCTCGAACCTTGCGATCCGCATAAGTCTTTTGCCTAGACCTGAGCTGAACGCAATCTCTCCTGAATAGTCTTGACCTTATCTAAGGCCTCCTGAACTAAGTCCGTACCCAACAACCGAGCCTCTCCCGGTTCAAACCATCCAACTCTGGTGATCGACATCGCCTACCATACAACGCCTCATACGGAGCCATCTAGATGCTAGATTGGTAACTTGTTATTGTAGGCGAACTCTGCTAATGGTAGAAACCGGTCCCACGAGCCTCCGAAATCAATAACACGGGCTCGAAGCATGTCCTCAAGAATCCGAATAGTCCTCTCGGACCGGCCATCCGTCCGAGGATGGAATGTTGTACTCAACCGAACCTTGGGTGCCTAACTCCCGCCGGACCGCTCTCCGGAACCGCGAGGTAAACCGCGTACCCCGATCGGAGATAATAGATACCGGCACTCCATGGAGACGAACAATCTCCCTAATGTAAACCTCCGCTAACCTCTCCGACGAGTAGGGGACAGATACGGAATAAAGTGTGTCGATTTGGTCAGCCTATCAACAATGACCCAAATAGCATCAAATTTCCTCCGAGTCAAAGGAAGTCCAGGTAACGAAGTCCATAGTGATCCGCTCCCATTTCCACTCGGGAATTTCAATCCTCCGGAATACACCACCAGGTCTCCGGTGCTCATATTTCACCTGCTGACAATTTAGATACCGAGCGACATACGCAATGATATCTTTCTTCATCCTGCGCCACCAATAGTGCTGCCGTAAGTCCCGGTACATCTTCGCGGCGCCCGGGTGAATAGAATACCGCGAACTGTGGGCCTCTGCTAAGATCAACTCTCGAATCCCTTCGACATTGGGTACACAAACTCGACCCCGCAATTTCAATACCCCATCATCATCTAGGTTTACCTGTGTGGCACCTCCCCGTTGTACTGTATCTCTCAACTCACGCAAATGAGGATCATCAAATTGCCTCTCACGGATACGCTCTAATAATGAAGAACGAGCGACCGTGCAGGCTAACACCCTGCTAGGCTCAGAAATGTCTAATCTCACGAACCGGTTGGCTAAGGCCTGGACATCTACAGCTAATAGTCTCGAATCCCTTCGACATCGGGTACACAAACTCGACCCCGCAATTTCAATACCCCATCATCATCTAGGTTTACCCGTGTGGCACCTCCCCGCTGTATCGTATCTCTCAACTCACGCAAATGAGGATCATCAAATTGCCTCTCACGGATATGCTCTAATAAAGAAGAACGAGCGACCGTGCAGGCTAACACCCTGCTAGGCTTCAGAAATGTCTAATCTCACGAACCGGTTGGCTAAGGCCTGGACATCTAGAGCTAATGGTCTCTGACTGACCGGAATGTATGCAAGACTACCCATGCCGGCATACTTTCTACTCAAAGCATCGGCCACCACATTGGCCTTACCCGGGTGATATAAGATAGTAACATCATAGTCTTTTAGCAACTCTAACCATCTCCGATGTCGTAGATTCAACTCCTTCTGCTTGAACAAGTACCGTAGGCTTTTGTGATTAGTGTACACCTCACATGTCACACCATATAGATAATGCCTCCGCTTGATCAAACATGAACCACCGCTGCTAACTCAAGATCATGAACTAGATAATTCTTCTCATGTATCTTTAACTTGCCTCGAAGCATAAGCGATAACCTTACCATCCCGCATCAATACCGCTCCAAGCCCTATACGAGATGCGTCACAATAAACCGTATAAGGCCCCGTACATGTAGGTAGTATCAACACCGGTGCGGTGGTCGAGGCCGTCTTGGCTTTCGAAAGCTCGCCTCACACTCCTCCGACCACCGAAACTGGACACCCTTCGGGTCAACCTGGTCATCGGGCCGCAATAGAAGAAAACCCTCTACGAAACGACGGTAGTAACTCCGCTAATCCCAAGAAACTCCGGATCTCGCTCACTGAGCTGGTCGAGGCCAATTCCGGACTTGCCTCAATCTTCTTGGGTCTACCCGAATACCTTCCACCGATACAATGTGACCCAGAAATGCTACCGAACTCAGCCAGAACTCACATTTAGAAAATTTGGCATATAGTCGGTTATCTTTCAGAGTCTGAAGAACCACTTTGAGGTGCTGCTCGTGCTCTTCCTGGCTGCGGGAGTACACCGGGATGTCATCTATGAAGACTATCACGAACGGATCTAAGTAAGGCCTGAATACCCGATTCATCAACTCCATGAATGCTACTGGGGCATTGGTCAACCCGAAGGACATGACCAAGAACTCATAATGCCCATATCTAGAGCGAAAGGCTGTCTTAGGAATGTCAGCCGCCCTGATCTTCAGCCGATGGTAGCCTGACCTCAAGTCTATCTTAGAGAATACCCTCGCTCCCTGGAGCTGGTCAAACAAATCATCAATCCTCGGCAGTGGATATTTATTTTTGATAGTCACCTTGTTTAACTGTCGGTAATCAATACACATCCGCATCGAGCCATCCTTCTTCTTTACAAATAATACAGGTGCTCCCCAGGGGGAAACACTGGGCCTGATAAAGCCCTTCTCAAGAAGGTCCTGCAACTGATCTTTCAACTCTTTTAGCTCCGGCGGGGCCATACGATAGGGTGGAATAGAGATGGGCTGAGTGCCCGGTGCCAGATCAATACAGAAATCAATATCCATGTCGGGTGGCATGCCCGGCAGGTCTGAAGGAAAAACCTTCGGAAACTCCCGTGCAATAGGGACCGACTCAATGGAAGGAACTTCTGCGCTGGAATCACGAACATAAGCCAGATAAGCTAGACACCCCTTCTCGACCATACGTCGAGCCTTAACATAAGAAATAACAGTGCGAACGGAGTGGCTTGAGGTACCTTTCCACTCTAGTCGGGGTGATTCCGGCAAGGCTAAGGTCACCGTCTTAGCATGGCAATCAAGAATAGCATGATATGGGGACAACCAGTCCATCCCCAATATGACATCAAAATCTACCATATCCAAAAGCAACAGATCAATACGGGTCTCAAGACCCCCAAATATAACTACGCACGAACGATGCACCCGATCGACTACAATGGAGTCACCCACTGGTGTAGCCACATAAACTGGAATATCCAGAGCATAGCTGGGCACAGCCAAATACGGTGCGAAGTAGGAAGACACATAGGAATATGTAGATCCAGGGTCAAATAATACCGAAGCACCTCTGCCACACACAAGAATAGTACCTGTAATCACGGCATCCGATGCCTCTGCCTCTGGCCTGGCTGGTAAAGCATAGAATCGGGGATCTGCACCTCCCCTCTGAGCTGCGTCTCTAGGACGACCATCAACTGGCTGACCTCTACCTCTCGCCGGACGGTCTCCACCTCTACGGTCTCGACCTCCACCTCTATAATCTCTACCCCCGCCTCTGGCTGGCTGGGCAGGCTGAGGGTCAGCTGGGGCCTGAATCATAGGACGAGGACCTCGCTGCTGAGAGTTGCCCGCCGCTAGAGGGCAATTCCTGATAAAATGACCTGGGTCACCACAACCGTAGCAACTCTTAGACTGATAGGGCTGCTGGCCCTGACGACCCGAATGGCCTCCACGAACACTCTGAAGAGGCTGAGCATTAATAGGAGGCTGGTCTGAATAATGCCCACGAAAACCGCGATCACCTGGTCCACCCTGTGAAGCCTGAAGGGCGGAATGAAAAGGCCTGGAGGACTGGCCTCTATCAAAGGATTCTCTGCTACCAGAGGAAGAAGCACCAAACCTACCCGAATGACGAGGCCTCTTATCCGAAGAATAACCGCCTCCTCTAGCGAGAGCCATCTCAACTCTGCGTGCTGCATTGGCTGCCTTCCCTGAAATGATATGTCACTCCCCAAGCCCATAGCCATCTGGAGTCTAATCGGCTGATTAAGCCCATCTATAAATTTGTAGACCCTCTCCCGCTCCGTGGGAAGTATCACCACTACATGACGAGCCAAGTCGATAAATCTCATCTCATACTGTGTAACTGTCATAGTGCCCTGATGGAGGCGCTCAAACTGCCTCCGAAGTACATCCCTCTGAGTAGCAGGTAGAAACTTCTCCATAAATAGTTCCGCAAACTAGTCCCATGATAAAGCTGGGGACCCTGCTGGTCGAGTCAGACAATAATCTCTCCACCAAGTCTTGGCGGATCCTGCAAGTCTGAAGGTACATAAATCAACTCCGTTTGTCTCCACGATCCCCATAGTCTTGAGAATCTCATGGCAACTGAATAAGAAGTCCTGAGGATCCTCTGATGCGGCTCCACTGAATGTAGTGGTAAATAGCTTGGAAAACCGATCAAGCCTCCATAACGAATCAGAAGTCATGGCCGTTCCATCACCGGCATGAGCTGTGGTACCAGACTGAGTGGCCACAGCTGGCTGAATTACTGGTGCCTGAGGCTGAGGAGCTACTGGCTCCGGAGTATGAGCAATAGGAGTCTGGGCCCCTCCTCCAGCCTGAGAAGTGGCTGGGGCAACTGATAATAAACCCGCTCTAGCAATGCCGTCCATGAATCTCGCTATTCTGAACGAAGCATCCCGGAGATCTGGGGTAATAAAGCCTCTCCTGGGACCTGAGCTGGGCCCACTGGAGCTGCTGGAACCGGAACCTCCTCGTCAATCTCAATATGAGGCTCCACCTCCGGAGTAGCTGCCGGGGCTGAGCTCTACCCCTACCACGGCCTCCGATACGGCCTTGGCCCCCGCCCTCACGGGAGCCGCCCGGGGCTCGGGCTGCTGGTCAGCGGACGAAGGCCGCGTGTCCTCACCATCTGCGAAAGGACAGAATAGAAATTCAATCGGTAATTGAGGAACAAGTCGCACGACAAGAAAGAACAAATGAGAGACTCTTTCCTAACTCAATAGACTTTGGAGGACAAGTACAGACGTCTCCATACCTACCTCTCAAACTCTACTAAGCTTGTTCGTGAGTGGTGAGACCTATGTAACCTAGAGCTCTGATACCAACTTGTCACGACCCGGATTTTTCCCCAACATCGGGATCGTGATGGCGCCTACTCGTGGTAGCTAGGCAAGCCACTGTATTCATACTATCCTGTTTTTAACACAATTTTTAATTAAATAAATGCGGAATACTTTATCGAAATAGAAATAACTAATTATAAAGTGAAAATCATACTGAAATCCTCTACCCAAGACGTGGAGTCACCAACTCACGAACTACTATGGAATACTACACATAAAAGTCCGAAGGAAATATAACATAATTCTGTTTGTCTCGGAACAAAGAGACTACAGCTAATAACATAAATAAAGAGAGAGACGCCGGGCCTGCGGACGTCGGCAAGCTACCTCGGTCTCAAATATGATTAGCTCCCACGCAATCGATTTACTGCTGCTGCTGCTCCCGATCGTAACCTGGACCTGTGCAAAAACGCACAGAAGTGTAATATCAGCACAACCGACCCCATGTGCTGGTAAGTGCCTGGCCTATCCCGGCGAAGTAGTGACAAGCCTAGGACCAGACACCCACATAAACCTGTGCAGTTCAATATATATGTATACCACAGAATAACAAGAAATAACCAGGTAATAACACAATAAGGAATATCTCAAAGAATTCAACAATTAACAACAGTTAATAAATTCACAAGGAAAAACAAAGTATAATGTAAACACAAGTAATATCAATCCAAGAAATAGCAAGCAGTTGCACGGCATCACCCTTCGTGCTTTTACTCTCATCCTCACCAAATAAGCAAATAAAGTACACGGCATCACCCTTCGTGCTTTTACTCTCATCCTCACATCCATAGTACGGCATGATCCTTTGTACATGGTTCAATAACAGGGCACGGCATGATCCTTCATGCATAATCAGTAAATAAACATGGCATGGCATTAACCTTCGTGCATAACTAAATAAACATGGCACGGCATCACCCTTCGTGCATTATCACTCTTCCTCACCCAAATAACAATCACAGTTAAGGGCAAAGAAAGAAACAGTAATTCATAAACCGTCCCATCAAGGGCAATCAATAATTATCTTCACAACAAGTCCCAACAAGGGAGAACAATAACAATTCATCCGTAATATATCTCAAAATAATCATTTTTCAACGACTCACGGTCATACTAGACGCCAGTGTATGGATGCTCGTCACCACAGCCCATACACCGCACTCGATCACATAACACATAACACATAATCCTATTCCCTCAAGCTAGGATAGAACAAACACTTACTTCGAGTGTTTATGAACAAGTCAATCCGTGGAAATGTCTTTTTCTTTCAAATTTGGCTCCAATCCAATCGTATCTATACACAATTGATTTAATATCATCAATACTACTCAACAAACTAATTCTTAAGATCAAATACAACTTTTACAACATTCTGCCCGGAATAGTGAATTTCAACCCCAGGCCCACATGGTCGGAACTCGGGGTTAGGACCAAAATCCGGTTACCCATCCCCCCACGAGTTCATGTATATGATTTGTTTCAAAATCGGACCTCAATTTGAGGTCCAATTCCCCAATTTATGAAAAACCCTATTTTCTAACAAAAACAAGAATTCTACCATGAAAATCTTTGATTTCTTATGAAAAACATGTTTAATGATGTTAGGAATTGAAAGAATTAAGTAAAAAGTGACTTACAATTGTTTTGATGAAGAAGAAATCTGTGAAGAATCGCAAATGGATGTTTTTGATTTGTAAAAAGTGAAGAAATGAACTTAAAATCGTGTTTTACAGGTCTCCTGTGTTCGCATTTGCGAACATGGGTTCGCAATTGCGAACCCCGACCAATTTCTGGAGTTTGAAAAATAAGCTAAGGCTGGGAAGTTCGCATTTGCGAACTTTTGTTCGCATTTGCGAAGCCAAGGCAAAACTGGGGCTTCGCATTTGCGAACATATGTTCGCATTTGCGAACCAAGCTGGGAAGGGCAGTGTTCGCATTTGCGAACTAATGTTCGCATTTGCGAACACAGGCATTTAAGGGCAGTGTTCGCATTTGCGAACTAATGTTCGCATTTGCGAACACAGGCAGTAAAGGGCAATGTTCGCATTTGCGAACAATTGTTCGCATTTGCGAACAAGGCTGGGTTATGAGGCGTTCGCATTTGCGATCAGGGTTCGCATTTGCGAGCCCTGCCTTGTACTGCCCCCTTCGCAATTGCGAGAAATGCTTCGCGATTGCGAAGCCAACAGCTGGGTGAAAAACCAGCAGTGCAAAAATTCAGAATTTCATCCAACGACCTATCAAATCTTTACCCGAGCCCCCGGGCTCCAAACCAAACATGTACACAACCTCAAAAACACATTATGAACTTGTTCGTGCGATCACATCGCCAATATCACCTCGTTTTCATCAAATCAAGCCTCAAATTCATGATTTTCATACCTTTGGTTTTCAAAACTTTCAAACTTGAGACTCAAGGTTCAAAACATCTCAAACGACATCCAAATGTCACCAAACTTTACAGAAATCACATATATAATATTTAAGACTTGTACCGGGCGTCGGAACCAAAATACAAGCTCGATACCAAGGTCAATTAATTCATTTCCTTTAACAATTACATCAAAAACAATTTCATAGAAAAATTCATAACTTGGGCTCTAGGCCTCGGAATTCGACTCCGGACGCATGTCCAAGTCCCATATTTTCCTACGGACCTCTCGGGACCATCCAATCTCGGGCCCGGATCCGTTTACCAAAAATGTTGACCGAAGTCAACCATATCAATATTAATATCATTTTTATCCAAATTTCTCATAGAATTCATATTTTCTGTCACAAAATCTTTCCGGCTACATGCTCGGATTGTGCACGTAAATCGAGGCAATATAGAATGAGGTTTTCAAGGCCTCAGAAGCTCGAAATGATTGATTAAATAAGTGATGACCCTTTGGGTCGTCACAAATACTTAACAGATTGTCATGTGTGCCCGGGTCTTAATAACCCAGACTAGACTTGGGCTTTTATTCAATGGCCCAGCTAGTCTCCGAACACAGTCCAGGCCTTCGTTACATATTAGGCCCAGACCAAATTGAAACCATGGTAATAAAAGCAGGAACGAAAAACTTGCAATGAAAACAAATATCTGGAATCAAAAACTAATTCAAATTACACTTTATTTATCAGTAAGAAATTGCTATACAAATTATCAATATTTAACTTCAGACCATGACTATCTAATGTACATAGAACTGAATTAATAAAATGTTTTCATTTTTGTTTCCTAATGGTGAATTTACACTAATTGAATTACTTATCAGCTTAAGGAATTAAGAGATGGTTTGACTATACACAACACGATCAAACCCAATGGTTCACCTGTTTATACACAATATCCAGATGCTAATTGTGCTTTTACTGAAATTCACTAAGAGTCTAATTCGTTTGATTATTACAAAAATCAGCCTAATCTACTTACTATCTCATCTGATTGTTTCCGCTTTTAAACTTGTCAAATTCAGATATCACTTTCCAAATCAGACTATCTACACAAGTTGATTGAAGTTATTTACTGTGAGTTAGTATATTATAGATCCATGTCGAGATTAATTAGCCTTGTTTTATGGTTTTAACCTATTTAACTAAGTGATTTAACTATTATAGCCATACTACTACTATTTACTACTTATTACATCATTTTTATCCGAGCTTTTACTTATACATACAATGCTACACTAATGAATTACAAATCTAAATTAACGCTAGATAGCTAATTGGAAAACAGAAAACGCAGAAGACGACATAGATTTTTAAACTTGAAACTTCATTTTCATCATAGCCTCTTCATTACAAAACCTTGAGCAAAATGTGTACCTGGTTCAGCAAACAAATTCGATGAGTTCTAGGGGAGAAGAAATAGGCACAGCAATAGACTCGACAGGCAATGCAACAGTGAGTAATTGAGTTCCAGATGAGAAAATAATAACACATCAACAGCAATAGACAACCCAGCAAAATGAGCAAAAATTCCAAATGACACCAAAAAGCAATTTCAACTCGAAAACCAGACAACTATTTGCTATTTTTAGTGTATAATTCCTTCTGAAAATTTGTTTTCCAAAATCCTGCCAATTTTACTCTATGTATCAATACGCCTATCTCTGAATTTCTCAATTGAAAATCCAGCCCTTAAACTAGTCCTAAATGGGGGTATTTATAGGTGTAGAGAGGTGAAATATTTGGGGGGAAAAGATAGAATATAATTCTATTTCCCTCCCCTCCTAATTTACCAAATCTTACACTTTACACCCTAAATCTGTCATAAGATCCCTTCCAGCATGTGCTGGAAGGTTCTATTTGATTCCATTTTGGGGCTTTTATTAAGGTGCCCCTACTTGTTATTATTTTTTACTGAATTACCTTTTCCTTAGGACCAATATACCCTTAATTTTCTGCAAAATTGCAGAAATCAGGAGCCCAAATGTCTTATATATCCTTATAGGCTCTATTAAATCTACATTTTTGCCATTTTATGTTCCTTATATGCCCTTGAAGGCATTGGTTAATTACCCGACCTGCCTAGGTCAGGTTTTCAGAGATTCAGCTCTTATTTAACTAATGGCCAACATTTGTATTAATATTTAAGGACAGGACATATCAAACTTAAGACTTATTTCAAATTTAACCAGTTTTATTTTATTTCTGTTATTTAAACTGATTTGCAGGATTAGCCTGCTTATTATCCTATTAAACTATTTAAGACTTAGCCAGTCCCAAGATTGGACTTGGCTTTGCAATTGAGGCCCACTACAGACGTGGCTGGGACCTTTGCAGGTCTAGCTACTAATGATCAATGTGTCATGTTGGGCCTTGGTAAGTCTAGTCTTTCAGACTTAAACCAATTTTCACTACACCACTGGCCTATTTAAGTATTAGCCAGTGTGTGAGACCTAATAGAGTAGGTCAATTGCAAAACTGACCACTCTTGGTCATTTATTTGACTTATAACCATTTTTGTCGTTTTTCAGTTTTATCCTATTCTAAGACACTTAACACATGTTTCAATGTTAACCACTTATAAGTTTTAACACTATTGCGGCTATAACCAATCCACCTAGGCATGATAGGTATTAACAGTGTTCACTTAATACAAGGCTGTTGCAAACATAACTAGTTTCACAAATAATTGCACACATAGCCAATGAAATCAGAATTGTTTATCAATTAATCAAAATTCAGAGAAAAGGGTTGAATATTGTTGAATCTCAATCAATAGACTTACAAACTCAAATTTCACAACATAGTGTCAATTAGTCATTAAACAAGCATATTCAAAACTTCCTTATACTTAATGAACCACTGAAAATCCCAAGTAATACTTAAGATGTTCTTGACATAAACACATATAGGTAAAACTCATGAAGCAGTTTCAGAAGAGAACATGGTTTGCAAAGATCAGAGAACAACCAAGCTTAAACAAAATAGTTCTAAAGTAACCCTTAAACAGAGTAGACATGGAGAGATAGAACAAACAGAGAATTTCTTAAAGGCAAAAGTCCCTAATCTAAACATACGAGTGATAAAAATGAAAGATATGAAATAAAGATAATAAAAATCAGAACAAATGAACGAGATTTCTCGAAGACAAACCCTAATCTAAACATGCATCTAATATACTAAGATAGATAAGATGAAGAGGAATAGAACTTTAACAGAAAACATAACAAACAAACAAGAATTTCTCAATAGACTAAAACCCTAGTCTAAACATGCAATCGACTAACTTATCAGAAGAAACATGCTGAACACACAGAAGATAACAAGAAATAACAAAAATAAACAGTAAAGAAAGCAAACAAAGAGGGGAAGGGACTTAGCTTGCAGGGACTGTCCCCTGAGCTTCCCATTTTCCTTTTTTTTCTTTTCTTTTTTCCAGTTTTCTCTTTTTTTTTTTATTTTTTTTCTTTTCTGATTTTCTTTTCTCCCATAAAGACTCAAATTTGTAGTTTTCTGGTTATGGAGGGGTATTTAGAAAGCAGGAAAGGTGAGAGCTTTGGGGTGGGTTTGTTTAAAGTCATCGGAGTTAGCTTTCCGGTGACCTATCTTTGAATATTCGAGACGGAGGAGGGAGATTCGAGGGAAACTGGGTATGGGAGGTGATAGATTTGGTGGTGAGGGTGCTATGGTGTTAAGATGGGAAGGGTTTGCATGGTTTTGATCATCGGCGGTGAACTCCGATGACCGGAGTTTCAAGAAGATGAAATGCCTTTAGGGTTTCATGGGGTTTTGGTAGGTTTTTGAGATGGAGAAGAAGAGAAGAAGGATAAGGGGAGATGGGGTATGGCTTGAGACCGCCGTGGAGTTGACAGTCTCCATGGCGGGCGACTAATGAAGAAGATGAAGAAGAAGAAGAGGAGAGGAGATGGGCGGCTAGGGTTTGGGAACTATGTTAAATGGCCGGTCTCAATAGAGACATTGGCCTTATATACTCGGAGATGCTGAGGAGCTCTTGGCCGTTAGATCACTTAAGATCAACGGTCAAGATTGGCCATTGCAAAACGGTGCCGTCTTAGTCTCAATGAGAGATATATCATCCTCTGTTAGATCACAAGACTTGGACGGCTGAGATTTGATCTCAAACTTAATTGATTTAATTAATTCCGGATTGATTCTCAGCCATTGGATTTGACAAACGGATGACTGAGATCAGTGTTATTTATTGAACTGGACCGGATTTCTTCTTTGATTTGGGCCAATATGTTTGGGCCAGTATTTCAGAATTTCTCTTGGCCCAATCTTATTGTATTTTTGTATTTTCTTAGTATTTTAATTATTTTTTTGTGATAAATTCTTTTGTATTTCATTTTTCTTTTGGTATTATTTAAATTACTCAATTTCCTACCTTCACTAATTTCCTGGCATTTTTGGGCAATTTTCTACTATTTTTCCATAATTTCCGCTATTAATGCTATTTTTGTTGATTTTTCCTTAAACTATTTTAATCCAAAAATACATGTATTTCACCTATTTTTTTGATTTTCTAATTTTAATTATTCAAACACACAAAATGTATCTAATTTCAATCAAGTCATGCAATTGAACTCAAAAAATATTATTTATTTTTAATTTTGGAATTTTATTGCCTAGTGCAAAAATCACGTGCTCACAGCTGCCCCTCTTTGCTCGGGAACACGAAGAGTTTCAGTGCAAATACAAGTGAGCAGTAATGAGAGATTTTTGCCCACTGGCATATTCCGTAAGAAGCATTTTTGAAAACTTTTTTGACCGCACCCTGCTTTAGAGCTTGCCTACATATCCTGGGCTAAATAGGAATCAGGTCAGTGTAGTTCGGGAAGGTCTAGCAGTTAAAAAACTACTAGACTTACTGTTGCATTGACACTGTTAAGACTTGCTGACCTACTCGTTATTACACCAGGGGGTAAAATGTAAAATGAAGAAGCTATTCTAAGCTATAATTCTACAAGTTACAATTGCTCCTATCTAACTTCTTTTCTCTTTATTCTTCTTTGTCTCTTTTTCCTTGATTTTCTGTGCGACTGGCTTTTTTTTTTTTGTTGATTTTCTTAAGCTATTCTAAGCTATATTCCTTATTTTCGATGGTACTTCTTGCCTTCAAACTGATACCTGCTCAAAACAAAACAAAAACAACAAACTTTTCCTTCTGCCCCAGTATGGGCTCTTCATGTTACGGTGTTACTCATGTTAGCTAACACAAACTAAAATTGCAGAAATCAAAATTGCTAAAATGTATTCCCTTGCTATACAGGTGGGCGCCTGAACAAAAATTAAAATTGCAGAAATGTATTCCCTTGTTATATAGGTGGGCGCCTGAACAGAACTTAAAAATTGCAGAAATGTATTCCCTTGTTATACAGGTGGGCGCCTGAACAGAAATTAAAATTACAGAAAATGTATTCCCTTGTTATATCGGTGGGCGCCTCAACAGAAATTAAAATTGCTGAAATGATATTGCATAAAATGCATATGCAGAAAAAAGTATTCCCTTGTTATCCAGGTGGGCGCCTGATGCATGAAATGCGAATGCAAAAAAGTATTCCCTTGTTATCCAGGTGGGCGCCTGATGCATGAAATGCGAATGCAGAAAAGTATTCCCTTGTTATCCAGGGGGGCGCCTGATGCATGAAATACGAATGCAGAAAAGTATTACCTTGTTATCCAGGTGGGAGCCTGATGCATGAAATGCGAATGCAGAAAAAGTATTCCCTTAGTTTGATAATTGGGGGTGTGAATTTAAAAGCTGATACCTCCTCGCTGTTTTTGTATTTTCTTGATTGATTGTTTTTCATCAGTGGATTCCTCCATTTATTGCTGGACTTTCTTTTTAGTGTTTTCTATCTTTCCACATTGGTCACACTCACTTTAAAGTGATTAGTGACGATTTGTTCATGTCTATATCACAAAGACAAAATCTTATTAGTTATAAGCTGCTGGCAACTGGCAACTGGCATCTGCCGCTCCTGCCTCGTATTGCTTTTCCTCTTTTTGCTTCTCTTCCGACGTACGGTCTTTCAGCTGACTATCTTCTGTAAGCTCTTTTTGTATTTTCTTGTTTTTCACCTTTTTGTTTTCTTTTCTTTTGGCTCTGTTTGCCAAACTCCTTTATTTCTTTTCAACTCCTTTCTTTTCTTTCTTTTCTGATCTAGTGTTATTTCAAATCTTATCATCGGAAGCTGATAGTTAGCCTTCAAAGGATAAACAATGAAATGCAGAAAAATGAATTTCAAAAGGGTAAGGGTGTTTTGGAGAAGTGATAGAACTTATCTTGGTATGTTGGCTAATTCCGTTGACCATGCCATGTATTTATACTCCGACCCAGCTCGTTCAATCCATTGTTCTGACTCCAAATTGCTTACAACCCAAACCGATCCTATTTTTTGTTGCTTTTCTCTTTTTCAAAAATGATCCTTACAATCGCCTTATGGTGCCATGAAAGGTTTTCACCAATAAGACTCCTTCATTTGTTCTCTCGCATCCTCACAGTCGTATTGCAGTGTCGGTAAAGGTTTTCACCAACAAGACTCTCTCATTTTATTTCTCTCAACCTCACAGCCGACTCATGGTGCCGGTTAAGGTTTTCACCGATGAGACTCTCTCATTTTTTCATTTTTCATTTTTCCTTTTTGTCTTTTGTTTTTTCTACACCACTAATGTCGTCCAATGTACCGATCTTCCTTTATTCTTATTGCATTTTGTTATTTTCTTGAAATTGATTAGAAGGTCTTTCTTTGGACTGTAACGTGGCTTTTGGATGGGTTAAGAAAGAAAGGTATAAAGGCTCAAAACATACGAGGGTTTAAAAATATTTACAACTCTCGGAAACATAAAACATAACTTCTACTCCAGTTTCAATATGTGGGGGAGTTTTGGATTTTTTTTCTTTATTGTGACTGAACCTCAGTGAGGCTGCCTACGTACCCTTTTGGGATCAAGTCAGACGTAGTTCAGACTATGCCATAAATTCATGAGTTTCTTTTGACTTTTCTTTTTGCTTGCATTTTTTTTAATTATTTGCTACTTTTCTTTTGTGTCATAAGCAATTCCGAGAGAGGGGTATGAAAGAATATATCGAACACGGCTCAAAGGGGATGTCAATGGATAAAGTGTTTGGATAGAGAATAAATGCCTTCATCATTTCAATTCTAAAATCACAACAAAATACAATCATACAATTGAAAAGGAATCATACATAGTATCTTTTGACCGCATCTGAATTGATAGCGGTCTCTACGCATTTCCCTTCAACGTCTATCAAATATAATGCCCCATTGGACAACACCTGTGATACCATAAATGGCCCCTGCCAGTTTGGCGCAAATTTGCCCTTTGCTTCAGCCCAATGCGGTAAGATACGCCTCAATACCAGTTGTCCAACTTCAAACTTCCGAGGAAGCACCTTCTTATTATATGCTCTGGCCATTCTTTGTTGATACAATTGCACATGGCAAACCTGTGCCAATCTCTTCTCGTCAATCAGATTTAATTGTTCCAGTCGGGCTTTTACCCATTCCTCGTCATCTATCTCAGCTTCAGCTATGATTTGTAGTGACAGTATCTCGATTTCTGCTGGAATAACAGCCTCTATCCCATACACCAATGAGTAGGGTGTGGCGCTAATAGAAGTGTGCACTGTTGTGCGATAACCCATAAGAGCGAAAGGCAATTTCTTATGCCATTGTCTAGACTCCTCCACCATTTTCCTAAGGATCTTCTTTATATTCTTGTTTGCAGCTTCTACTGCCCCATTTGCCTTTGGCCTGTAAGGTGTAGAGTTGCGATGTAGGATCTTAAATCTTTGACATGTTTCCGCCATAAGGTGACTGTTCAGGTTGGCCCTGTTATCTGTGATGATTACTTTGTGAATTCCAAATCGGCATATAATATTTTCATGCACAAAATCCACCACGGCTTTCTTCGTCACCGCCTTGAATGTATTTGCCTCCAGTAAAGTAGTCAATCGCGACTAGAATGAATCTATGTCCATTAGAAGCTGCAGGCTCTATTGGCCCGATAACATCCATGCCCCAGGCAACAAACGGCCAGGGTGCAGACATCGTATGCAATTCATAAGGTGGGGAATGAATTAAATCCCCATGTACTTGGCATTGGTGGCATTTCCTCACATACCTGATACAGTCTCGCTCCATGGTGAGCCAATAGTACCCGGCTCTCAATATCTTCTTTGCTAAGATATACCCGCTCATATGGGGTCCGCAAGCTCCAGCGTCCACCTCAGTCATAATCTTATCAGCTTGTTGCGCATCCACACATCTCAACAAACCCAGGTCTGGTGTTCTTTTATATACAATTCCTCCACTGAGGAAGAAACCATTCGCTAAGCGTCTTACAGCTCTCTTCTGATCTTCGGTGGCTTGCTCTGGGTATTTTCATGTCCTCAAGTATTCCTTGATGTCGTGATACCACGGTTCTCCATCCAACTCTCCTTCCACAGCAAAATAGTAAGCATTATGATCATACACATGTATCTGAAGTGGATATATAGGCTTTGTCCGGATGATGCAACATAGAAGATGGTGTGGCCAGAGCATCTGCAACTTCATTGTGCATTCTTGGGATATGTTTCAACTCTATGGATTGGAATCTTTGGGACAACTCATGTAGAAAATGCCGATAAGGTATCAATTTCAAATCTCTTGTCTCCCACTCTCCCTGAATTTGATGTATCAAAAGATCCGAGTCACCCATGACCAAAATCTCTTGAACACCCATATCTATTGCCATCCTCAAACCCAATATACACGCCTCATATTCGGCCATATTGTTGGTACATAAAAATCGAAGCTGAGCGGTAACGGGATAGTGTTGTCCCGTTTCTGAAATAAGCACTGCTCTAATACCAACTTATTTACTGTTGACGGCTTCGTCGAAGTACATCTTCCATCCTGGCTTATCACTTCATTCTATTTCTTCGACATTCATTATCTCCTCATCCGGAAAGTATGTCTTTAGTGGCTCATATTCGTCATCCACTAGATTTTATGCCAAGTGATCTGCAACTGCTTGCGCCTTCATCGCCGTACGTGTTACATAAATGATGTCAAATTTTGTGAGCAGAATTTGACATTTGGCAAGTCTCCCTGTAGGCATGGGCTTCTGGAATATATACTTTAGAGGATCTAACCGTGATATCAGATATGTGGTGTATGCTGATAGATAATGCTTCAATTTCTGAGCCACCCAGGTCAATGCACAGCATGTTCTCTCTAACTGAGTATATTTTACCTCGTAAGAAGTGAATTTCTTACTAAGGTAATATATAGCTTGCTCTTTCTTGCTCGTCTCATCATGCTGTCCTAGTACATAGGCAAACGAATTATCAAGCACTATCAGATATAAGATCAAAGGTCTTCCTGGCTCCGGAGGAACTAACACTGGAGGATTTGCCAAATATTCCTTGATTTTATCAAAGGCTTCCTGACATTCATCAGTCCATTTCACTGCTGCATCCTTCTTTAACAACTTGAAGATAGGTTCACATGTTAATGTCAACTGAGCGATGAACCGGCTAATATAATTCAGCTTGCCTAGTAAGCTCATTACTTCCTACTTGTTTTTCGGCGGGGGCAAACTCTGGATGGCTCTTATCTTCGACGGATCTAGTTCAATGCCTCGCCGACTTACTATAAATCCCAATAGCTTCCCTGAAGGTACTCCAAAAGCGCATTTCGCAGGATTGAGTTTAAGATTATACCTTCGGAGTCTTTGGAAAAACTTCCTCAAGTCCTTGACATGATCATGTTGCTTCTTGGACTTTATGATGACGTCGTCCACATACACTTCAATTTTTCGATGCATCATATCATGAAACATTGTGGTCATTGCCCTCATATAAGTAGCTCCGGCATTATTTAACCCAAACGGCATCACTCTATAGCAGTATGTTCCCCAAGGCGTGATAAAAGCTGTTTTCTCCGCATCTTCTTCGTCCATTAGGATCTGGTGATAACCCGCATAGTAATATATAAAAGAGCCAATTTCATGCTTGGTGCAATTGTCGATTAATATGTGGATATTCGGCAATGGAAAGTCATCCATTGGACTGGCCTTGTTGAGGTCTCTGTAATCCACACACACTTTGGTTTTTCCGTCTTTCTTTGGAACTGGCACAACATTTGCTAACCAGGTGGGGTGCTTAGTAACTCGTATGACCTTTGCCTCAAACTGCTTATTCACTTCTTCTTTTATCTTTACGCTGATGTCCGTTTTGAACTTTCTCAACTTTTGCTTTACCGGCCGGCATTCAGGATAAATAGGCAACTTATGTACCACCAAATTAGTGCTAAGTTTGGGCATGTCATCATAGGACCAGGCAAAGATGTCCTTGAATTTGTGCAACAACTTTATTAACTCTTCCCTGAGGAGGGCTTCTAAGTGTACACTGATTTTTGTCTCCCGAACATTATCCTCACTCCCCAGATTAATAAATTCTGCCTCACTTAAGTTCGGTTTGGGTTTTTCCTCATATTGATTCAAGTCTTTACTTATTTCCTCCAGTATTTCCTCATTCTCATATTCTATCTCACTCTCATTCTCAATTTCTTGTATAATAATTCGATTGTTAGAACTGGGCCGGGAATCCTTCATGCATGACATATCATCAGAATCAGCGCATATTGAACTGTACAAAAGGAAGAAAAGGAAAAATAAATAAAAAAATAAGGCAAAAATGAAGAAAGAAGAAGAAACTGCATTTCATTGATATTTTCAAAAGATGAACAAAGACTGGGTACATTTGATTTCAATGGGGTGGGGACTACAAGAATAAAGTTGCTTTTTGGGAAATGATGATATATTTCGAAAGCTAACTACCAAGACTCCCTCCTGACTGGAAAAGGAGTGGCTTCCCAATTATTGAGTGCAACACTAGACCCCACGAACTGAATATCTATCTTGTTGGTACCCTCGCCCATCTCCACCATGTTCACGTCCCCAAATAACATTTCAAGCCTTGCCAGGAGTTCCGCGTCAGGTCTAATCTCAGCATACCTTGACACAGCAGTCATCAGATGTCGTTGTGTACCAGGCTTAGTAAAGGTGTCGGATAATTTGGGGACTGGTTTCGGGAGGGTCCAATTTCTCTTTTTGGTTCTTTTGGCTTTCTGGATGTTGGTGTAGGTAGGTTTGATGCCGAAGCCAAAGGTGTCATTATTTACCGGTAGATGGACAGGTTGAGTTATTCCCTGTAAGGCTATTCCTAGCCCTCTTCCCGATGTAAATCCAGTCTTGATCATCTCTTTGGCTACCATCACAGCGGTAGTTGCCACTGTAGGGATTGGCAAGCTCTCTCCTTCGGCTATCTTGTTCACTATCACAGTGCCTATCACTTGGTACACCCAGGGACCCTTGTCCCCATCTGCTTCCTCGAAATGTATTATGGTATTGCAAGTGTCTTCCTCTCCATGCACTGTAATTTCTTGCTACTCCCATTCGAACTTTACCATTTTGTGTAGGGATGATGGTACGGCCTTAGCTGCATAGATCCATGGCCGACCGAGCAATAGATTATAGGACACAGTGACGTCTAACACCTGAAATTCCATGGTAAAGTCTACCGGCCCAATGGTGACCTCCAGCATAATATCTCCCAAGGTATTTTTGCTTCCTCCGTCAAACCCTCGAACACTCACACTATTCTGCCGGATTTTGTCAGGATTAATCTTCAACTTTCCGAGAGTCGAAAGTGGACAAATATTTGCACTCGACCCATTATCTATTAAAACCCAAGTAACCACTGATTCTTCGCTTTTGACGGTAAGATAAAATGCATTATTGTGTTCAGTCCCTTCGACAGGCAATTCATTGTCCGAGAATGTTATTTTGTTCGACTCAAAAATCTTGTTGGTAGTCTTCTCAAGATGGTAGACTGAGATCTTTTCGGGGACATGTGCTTCATTCAGTATCTTCAACAATGCCTTTCTGTGCTCCTTTGAGTGAATTAACAATGAAAGCAATGAGATTTGTGCAGGCGTCTTTCTCAGCTGTTCTACTATCGAGTAGTCTTGAGCTTTTATCTTCTTCAGAAATTCTTCTGCTTCTTCTTCAGAGACCGGCTTCTTCATATGACTCTCTTTTACCACCTTCATTTTTCTTAACTCTTCCGGGGCAAAGCACCGCCCGGAACGAGTGAGGCCGTGTGTTTCATTGACCTCCCATGTAACTTCTTGTCCCTTGTACACTACTGTAACCTTGTTGTTGTTCCAAGGTATGGATTTAGTATCAATCACCGGCATTTGCACCATTGGCTTTATGATTACTGGTTCCATGTACGCTCATTTTACTGTCAATAATGGCTTAACCCCTGGCACCACAATTTTCAAAGTCTCAACCTCTGGCGGTTTTTTCACTGGCATCTCAGCTATCGCTTTCTCTTTCTCAACTTCTTTCTTCACTTTATTGTTGGCTTTTATCATCATTACTGATTGGGATGGCTTCCTGCTGCTCTCTTCTTATTCTAACTCTATCATGTGTGTCTCATGATGAGTCGGCAGTGGATTCTGAGTAATGTTTGGAGTCTCTAGAGCCTGTACCTCAATCCTCCTACTGTCAGTGAGCTCCAGTATGGCAGTTTTTAAGTGCCAACACTTTTCAGTATCGTGCCCCGGTGCCCCGGAGCAATAGTCACACCTGACTGACTGGTCAATGTTTCTGGGAGTTGGGTTTGGCAGTTTTGGTTCAATCGGGTTTAGCAACCCCAATTCTTTCAGACAATGATAGAGGCTGGTGTAAAACTCCCCCAATGGGGTGAATGACTTCTTCGTTTGGGCTCTGTTTCTCATTTCTGGATCAGGTCGGAAGTTGGGTGTATTTGGGTTCTTGTAGGTTCTAGAAGGAGGGTAGGTGTTCTATGTATGATAGACGTTTTTTAGGACTTGGGCTCGTCATACATGAGGGGCAATGGATAAGGTTGGGCTTATGGAATGGGGTAATGTGGAGTAGTGGATGGATAATATGGTGGAGGTGGGTTGTAAAGTGTTGGAGGGTATCGTTGGTATAGGCGAGGTGGGTGATGGTATATGTTTTGGCTCCGAGTCCATGGTTTACTTTCTACAACTGAAACCTCTTCCTTCTTTTTTTTCCAATAGATCCTCTGTTCCCGGTCTGTATAGCCTGATTTGTGGCCTTGATAGCAGAAAAGCTCATGATTTTGTTGGTTTTCAACCCTTCCTCTACAAAACTCACCATTTTCACTACATCATTGAAATTCTTACCGATAGCCGACACCAGATGGCCGTAGTAAGTAGGCTTTAAGGCCTGCAGAAAACAATCTACCATTTCAGTCTCCTTCATTGGCGGATCCACTCGTGTTGCTTGTTCTCTCCATCTAAAGCCGTACTCCCGGAAACTTTCTCCAAGCTTCTTTTCCATCTTGGTAAGCGACAGCCTGTCTGGTATTATCTCCAAGTTGTACTGGAAGTGGTTGGAAAATGATTGCGCTAGATCATCCCAGATGAACCATCTAGTGTGATCCTGATGTGTATGCCACTCCAGTGCAGAACCGCTCAAACTCTGACTAAAGTACGCCATCAAAAGTTCATTTTTCCCTCCTACACCACGCATCTTGCTGCAATATCCCCTGAGATGGGCTACATGATCCCCATGTCCATCGTACATGTCGAATTTAGGTAGCTTGAACCCAACCAGGAGCTTCACCTCTGGGAACAAACACAAATCTTTGTATGCTATGCTCACTTGGCCTCCTAGCCCTTATGTGTTACGGAAAGACTGTTCTAAACTCCTCATCTTCCATGCCATTTCCTCTTGTTCTAAATTCTTGATGGGCTTTACTTCAGTTGTCTCCATCAGTGGGGTATAAGATTCATGCTGCCTAAACGTCGGCTCCGGCGGATAGTAATGAGCATCTTGCACATGGAACACTGGTTCACTTGACGACTTATGCAGAGCAACAGGTGGAGGTGCCACATACACCGGGGCAACCTGTGGTGGCTGGGGTGGAATCTGTTTGGACAGTGTTGGTGGTGCCTGTGAAGTGGAGGCATAGTAGTGGTGGTAATCTGGGTACGTGGATGATGAGTTCATGGTAGGTGGCTCGGGATTAGGATTGACATGAGGGACATATGCTGGGTTGGTTGGATATGCGGGTAAGGGTTGACCCCTGGACCAAGCTTGGTACATTTCCGACATCTGCTGCTTGAGCTTATACATTTCCTCCTTCATCCTCGCTACATCCACAACCTCCTCTTCTTGCACTGGGTCCATGGTAGTTGGCTCAATTTCCTGAGACACAGCCTTAGTCATAGTTTTGGATCGTGTGTTGTAATGATGATTTGCCAAAGTACCAGTTGCCAGCTGAAATCTGATTCTCATAAACAATAACACTTGTTAATAGTTGTGCATAAAGGATAAGATGCAACGATTAAGAAGTCACAACTTTTGCTTTCGATCGTCATGCATCATCCCGGCATTTATTCCATTTTGAACCAACATCATCCTTTCTTTCTTTCGTTTCTTTTTCTCATCATCTTTTTTTTCTTTTTTTTCCTTTTCTTCTTTCTTTTTTTTTTCTTTTTCTTTTTTTCTTTTCTTCCTTCTCTCTTTCTTTTTTTTCATTTTATTTTCCGCTCTTTTCTTCTTTCCTTTATTAATTTTCGTTCCTACTTATTTGCATATCGTGCAAACAATTGATACAAAGCAAAAAAGAATTAGCAACAACTTTTGATTTTTCAATTGATATTCAAAAACATCGATTTACAAGATGGTGTTGTGCTACTAGTGCAAAAGGAAATACGGATACAAAATGCATGCCCTATGAATACATTAATGCTCCTAGTGCCCGCGAGACGTCGTTCGGTCTTGCCGCAAGCCTATATGATAATCCACTTTGGAGCCTATCTAGGTCGGACATGACTTGCTTTATAAAGAATTTCACGGCTGATATAAATGTTGCTCGGGACATGTCTTCACACAGTTGGCACTTTCGGGTGATATATTGAGCAATATGGAAGATTCTCTCTCGAACGACCCCTTTCTCTTGAAGTAACCGGCTAATCTGTTTGGCGCGAGCATCTAAGGTGCGTTGGTTCTCTTTCTCTAGTTATTGTAGCTCGAACTCTAACCGAGCCATAGTCGTGTAACAATGCTCTCTTTCTTCTTCAAATTCTTTGATGATCTTGTTACTCTTGACAGTGGCTGTGATGATTTTCTTTCTCAGACGAGCTACCTTAACCTCATGTTCGTCCTGTAGTTGTTGAACCAACCTAGCTCTTTCCTCGGCATCTTTGGTCAGTTGCTTCCGAACCCTAATTAACTCATTTTTTGCTTTGTCCAGGATGAAGCTGTAGTCATTCACTTTGCACCGAAGATTTTCAATTAATTTCTCGTCTCTGGCTAAGCGAACCGGGGTCTCGGATACAATTTTCATTTTAGCAACCTCAGCTTTTAGAATTTCATTCTCCTTTTTCAGCTGTTTCTTTTCTCCTTCGTTGGATACTGCCTGTAAACCGCTCTTGAACTGGAGATCTCGCAACTGCTTTTCTAGCAAGCTGATTTTGGCCTTATACTCATTTTCTTTGGACGCCCAATTTCTGTTTTCCTTAGACTGCTCCACCAAATCTTGAAAGTGAGGTCTTTTCGATGGTCTATCATGCTCAATACCCCGTCGATACCATGCAGCGTACCCTGACGATACTTCTTCCCGAGCTCTGTTCTCCACACAAGTTTCTGCTTTCAAATTTTGACACTCATTCCAAATCTGTCGGACCTTTGCTTCCGGGAATTTCCCATACGGACTAATCTCTATTACTTGCAAACTGAGGTCCCCATCCTTTGGTATAACTTGACATCTTCCAAGCTGTCGCAGGACCCTGTACGGGGCATAAGGCTGGATACTTTTCAAACCCATGATCAAGAAGTGTGACCCTTCCGTCGGTATGTAAATCACCTTATCGAGGTGCAACCATCTATATGCCCAATCGATTTGGCTATCAGTCAACGATCGTAGATATGAAATCCAATCCTTAACTCCCTCCGGCAGCTTAACTTCTTTTGTTCTCGTATAGAATTCTTCGAGGCACGTTCTTTCAGTCGGCCCATAGCTTGAGAATGAAGGATGACAGCATAGATGTTCTATCAAACAAATTTGCAGAATCAAGTTACATCCCTCAAAGAAGTTGCACCCTGCTTTACATGTAGTCAGGGCACGGTAGATATCTGCTATAATCATTGGAGCCAAAGTGCAATTATCTTGTACAATCAAAGTGCTGGCTACTCCGGCGACTTTTGTATCAATATGCCCGTCCTTTCTTGGAAATATAAGTGAACCGTCGATGATCCTCCCATTTAGCTCGGTTGGACTTGCTACAAAGTTTGTTCGTGGGGTCATTGAAACCCCCGACATGTCCATATCTACTATAGATGAAGTTTAGGGAGCAAAACCCATTAACCAAATCCTCGTTGTGGACACTTCGAGCAATCTTCAAAGAGTCAAGGAAACGGTGCTCCGTTATTGCTCTTGGAGCTACCGGGTATTTCTCTTTTAAGGGGACCTCATTTTTCCCTATATAGTAAGCAATTTCCTCAAGAGTGGGAGTGAGTTAAACGTCCGAAAAATGTAGAACGTTGTGCGCAGGATCACAGCATGTGACAAGTGCTCTGATTATATCGCCTCGGGGAATTATGTCCATTAAACCCGTAAGATCCTTTAAATAACATTTGATCCAATTATGTCCTTTCAGTCCCATATCGTTCCACCATAGTCTTAGCTCCAAAGGGATTCTATTCATTAGAGTGAAGGGTTTATTCTGTATCGTGCTCATCTTGCACATTTATTAAGGTGATTTTGTTTAGAAAAATGAAAAATATTTTTCAAAGCAAATTTTCATTTTAATTTAGAAAAAGGTAAACATAACTTTCGAAGTGTCCATTTTTGCCAAAACAGCCTTCCGGCGTCCTTTCGGAACATTCGGCTATTTCCAAAAATAGCGATCACCTCGATTATTTGAAACAAAAATATTTTTGGTCTTTTTTCTAAAAGGTGGTTGGGCCCGTTCAAGGGTTGCCTACGTATCCCGCCTAATGGCGAGAATCAAACATGCGTAGTTCGGTCAGATTAATTGACCAATTATTTTAGCAACAAAGCTATTTTCTCAATTTTTCTAGATTTCCAAATTTTCCAACAACTCTTTTATCACTAATTCTATCTTTCTTTTTTTTCCTTTTTGAATATTCATTTTCTACTCTCGGGAATTTTGCCGGTCCGCATAGCGATCAAAAACAATTAAAATGCAACACATAGTATGCTCGGTCTTTAATTACCGGGTCACCTGTCCTAGACGGACCCAACCCCTGTGTTGAGTCCCCTAAGTCAGTTATGATGCAAATAATTGTCCTAGATCTATGTTCAATATCTTATGTTTTCATATTGTGCTAGACCGTGTACCCGAGCGGACAACTCGGATCGAGGATGGGGCTACGTACCGGTGACCCGCAGAGTCAATCGGCTTTGTAACTTATCCAGCCTATGTTTCTTAATTTAGGTGTGACTTAACAGAAATGGGAGTCTCAACCAGTAAGCACATCCCCGGGGGTGAAGAAGAGAAGGGTTTTCGGCAAAATTTATATATACAATCCATATAATATCAAAGCGGTAAAACACATAGCATGTTGTTCAAAGCATATAAAAAAGTCAAATAATATCGAGGACGGCAATTCTAATGAGCTTAAATTCTTAAACCCTGAAACCGAAGTTCTGGGTTGCTTATCCCAAGCAGAGTCGCCAGAGCTGTCACACCTCCCTTTTTACTACCCTTTTTTCACCGATCCTTTTGAAAAGATACGTTGGGTATACCTCAATGTTCAAATACCCTGAGAAGGATATAATAACAAAGAGGAAGGAGTTTTTCCACATAAAGGACAATCGGTCCGGGATTTTCATTTAATTTTCAGAGTCGCCACTTGGGAAAATAATGGTGTCCCAAGTCAAGGGTTAATCCCGAATCCGAGGAAGTTGACTCTGTATTACAGTCCGCGAAACAGAAACCTGGATAAGGAATTCTGTTAACCCGGGAGAAGGTGTTAGGCACTCCCGGATTCCGTGGTTTCAGCACGGTCGCTCAACCGTCGTTCTCAATTTTATATGACTTGTTATATACTTTTTAACAATATGTATGTGTTTCCAACTTTGATATTTTTAAAAATTGTGACATCGCGAAAACATATTTCGAGTCACACCGCAACCAGTACGCCTGTGACTTTTAATACATTTTGGCTTTGCCGGGATTTAAGATTTGAGTTGCACCAAGTGCAGACTCGTATTAGAGAAAGTATATTTACTAAATCGTGCCTAATAGGTGTCTAACAGCTTTAAATCTTTTGGGAGAGGTTATGGAATTCGCTATTAACCTTCCCGAATCTATTATATATTTTTTATTAATTACTTAAAAGGGGGCCCCACTATTTTGCTATTTATGTGAGGCTCGTCCCGTGTATCTTTTAAAGTTCATATTTATTGTGTCACTATATTTTTCTATCAATGTTTTTCCCTTAATCATTATTAATCAACTATAACTCCAGAAGTGAGCCCAGGCCCTTGTAGTTTCCATTGGTATTGGGCTTGGACTTCTGGATTAATATTTAACAGATTATCATGTGTGCCCGGGTCTTAATGAACCAGACCAGACTTGGGCTTTTAGCCAATGGCCCAGCTAGTCTCCGAACACAGTCCAGGCCTTCGTTACATATTAGGCCCAGACCAAATTAAAACCATGGTAATAAAAACAGGAACGAAAAACTTGCAATGAAAACAAACATCTGGAATCAAAAACGAATTCAAGTTACACTTTATTTATCAGTAAGAAATTGCTATACAAATTATCAATATTTAACTTCAGATCATGACTATCTAATGTACATAAAACTGAATTAATAGACTGTTTTCATTTTTGTTTCCTAATGGTGAATTTACACTAATTGAATTACTTATCAGCTTAAGGAATTAAGAGATGGTTTGACTATATACAACACGATCAGACCAAATGGTTCACCTGTTTATACACAATTTCCAGATGCAAATTGTTCTTTTACTGAAATTCACTAAGAGTCTAATTCGTTTGATTATTACAAAAATCAGTCTATTCTAATTACTATCTTATCTGATTGTTTCCGCTTTTAAACTTGTCAAATCCAGATATCACTTTCGAAATCAGACTATCTACACAAGTTGATTGAAGTTATTTACTGTGAGTTTGTATATTATAGATCCATGTCGAGATTAATTAGCCTTGTTTTATAGTTTTAACCTATTTAACTATGTGATTTAACTACTATAGCCATACTACTACTATTTACTACTTATTACATCATTTTTATCCGAGCTTTCACTTATACATACAATGCTACACTAATGAATTACAAATCTAAATTAACGCTAGATAGCTAATTGGAAAACAGAAAACACAGAAGACGACATAGATTTTTAAACTTGAAACTTCATTTTCATCATAGCCTCTTCATTACAAAACCTTGAGCAAAATGTATACCTGATTCAGGAAACAAATTCGATGAGTTCTAGGGGAGAAGAAATAGGCACAGCAATAGACTCGACAGGCAATGCAACAGTGAGGAATTGAGTTCCAGATGAGCAAATAATAACACAGCAACAGCAATAGACAACCCAGCAAAATGAGCAAAAATTCCAAATAACTCCAAACAGCAATTTCAACTCGAAAACCAGACAACTATTTGCTATTTTTAGTGTATAATTCCTTTTGAATATTTTTTTTCCAAAATCGAGCCAATTTTACTCTATGTATCAATACGCCTATCTCTGAATTTTTCAATTGAAAATCCAGCCCTTAAACTAGTCCTACATGGGGGTATTTATAGGTGTAGAGAGGTGAAATTTTTGGGGGGAAAACATAGAATATAATTATATTTTCCTCCCCTCCTAATTTACCAAATCATACACTTTATACCCTAAATCTGTCACAAGATCCCTTCCAGCATGTGCTGGAAGGTTCTATTTGATTCCATTTTGGGGCTTTTACTAAAGTGCCCCTACTTGTTATTGTTTTTTACTGAATTACCTTTTCCTTAAGACTAATATACCCTTAATTTTCTGCAAAATTGTATAAATCAGGAGCCCAAATGTCTTATATATCCCTATAGGCTCTATTAAATCTACCTTTTTGTCATTTTATGTTCCTTATATGCCCTTGAAGGCATTGGTTAATTACCCGACCTGCCTAGGTCAGGTTTTCAGAGATTCAGCTTGTCACACCTCCTTTTTTACACCGCACACATATAAATATGAATGTGCCACTGTTTAATACTACACCCCGAGAAGGGATATAATAATAATCAGTGAAGGAGTTTTTCCACTTAAAGGACAGTCGGTATGGGATCAATTTATTTAAATATTCAGAGTCGCCACTTGGAAAATAATGGTGTCCCAAAGTCACCGATTAATCCCGAACCGAGAAAATTTATGACTCTGTATTACAGTCTGCGAAACTGGAAACCTGGATAAGGAATTCTGTTAACCCGGGAGAAGGTGTTAGGCACTCCCGAATTCCGTGGTTTTAGCACGGTCGCTCAACTGCTATTTCTGATTTTATCTGATTTCTTTATATATTTTAATTACGTTCTTTTAATGTTCCGCTTTTTCATTATAGAAGAATAATTTGCGACGTCACGAAAATACATGTCGAGTCACACCGCAACCAGTGCGCCTGTGACTTTAATGTATTTCAGTTTCGCCGAGAATAAGATTTGGGTCACATAAATGCTCACCCGTATTTAGGAAAGTAATTTTATTAAGGGCTTGCCTAAAGAGTCTATCGTGTTGTTAACTTTAGGAAAGACAGTGAAATTCGCTAAACAGTCCTTCCGAGTCTAAATTTTTATTACGATTAATTGAGGGCCCCGCAATTGTGATTTTTGGTTTAGCGAGGCTCGTCTCATTATCATTAGAGGCCTATCTTAGTGTGAACTATATCGTCTACTTTCGTTTTTGTCTCTAATATTAACTTGATATCCAATCCTATATATATACTGAATAAATTTACGACCCAGGCAATGGTTTTTAATCCCAATTTGATAACAATGGATACGGCATCCATACGACATTGTTATTTAATATGAAACTCATTCTTACTAGCTTAGTCATTCTAATAGCATTAGCGATCTAGTTTAAGAGGATAAAACATAAACCAGAATCTAAGGTAGCCAATTCACTTATCCAACTTTAAATAACAAATCACATCTGAAATTTTACTCCAATACATCTTAAATCAGTGGCTATTGACCCCAACATACGAACAGTATTGTAATTAAGGCTTAAACAGTGGTTATTCATACTGATTTCTGATTTCGAACTAACTACCCCTTTTTATGTTTCTGAGTTTCGTGCCTGATAATACAAATTCTGGAGTTAGCTACACCAAACTATACTATTGGATTCAAATATTCATATATGGACTCAAACTCGTATCTATGTGTTAAGAAAATTCTCGAACAGTCTCATCCTACTACTCCTCAAATAGTTTAGTTATACTACTAACGATCAAAAGAATAACAGTTCACTTATACACTCCTCCAAATGGCTACTAACCATTACAATTATTGATACTACAAAATTAACCTAAAGTTGAACATATCAAGCCTTGCAAATTCAGCTTTGTTCTTCACTCAAAAGAGTCTACATTGATAAGGATGTGTACCTGGAGCAAACGAAATAGAAGTAGGAAAGAGTCAGCAACCGTGGTGCACAGCAAACAGCAGCAACACTCAGCAACCAGTAGCAACCAAGGATGAACAGCAAACAAATAATCCACAGGCAGATGTAAAAAAGAAAACCAGTGCAAAATCCAGCCAGACTCCAATGAAACAGTAACAAGGTATCTAGTGCCACACCCAGGAATAAACTCTCGAAACCCCAGCAAGATTCAACAACCAACCAACCAAATGTTATAATCCGATATGTCGAAAGACCCAAAAATGACACCCCAAGCAGCTCAAACAGACCAGTTTTAATTTCAAAATACCTAACGGATACTTGAAAAACTTCAAACGGCCAATGTTATATCAAAATATAGCTCAAAGGACTCAAAGACTGATTGAAACAATGAGCCAAAGGGAAGCAGAATGTTTTCTTCCTGCTTTCTCTCAAAAAATGTATGCCTTTTTCTCTGTATCTATGTGTCTATGTCCCTCCCTCCTATCACTGCCCGTCCCTCTTCTATATAGTTTTGAAAATCAACTCCTAATGGTGCCACCCCTTAAACTAAACCCCAGCCCATCATATTCTCTGAACCCCCACTATTAAGTGTCCTCGCATGGGTTTTACATTAAAACAATTGATCTCATGAGACTAGTGGGATACCCTGCTGTACAGCAGGTTCCACTAGTCTCTCTTACGGGCAGAATATTAAAGAACTAACACTAGTTAAACCCTATCAATTATGTCCAATTAACCCCTAATCTAGAATCAAACAAACAACAAATCACAGACTAATGAATTGCATACGAGCAGACCAAGGGGATCAACAAATATGAATTAATTGCTTGACGACCTTAATCGAACTGAACATACGATTCATTTTAACTAAAGAAAACAGAAGGAATCGACCAAATAAAAGGTCTTAAAGGAGGAGAAATGAGAACAGAGAAAACAACTCATAAAAACAAAAATGGAATCAACAAACACTTATACTAAACAATAAATAAAAGTCAGAAAGAAAAAATGAAAATACCTTAATAGTGAGGAAAATCGGGAATCGAACGGACTTGGGCTCGATGAGACTTGAAACTGCCTTTTTTGAAGTTCAACAGATTTTAATTGAAATGTTTTCAAATGAAAACATTCCAACTAAAGTCTATTAACTCCAACTTCTTTTAATTCGGACAAAATCCCTAGTTTTCGAATTCTAGGGTTCTTGAAGGCTCTATTTGGGGTTCGAGTATTTCCGGTCAGATTCGAGTGAAACTAAGGGTAGTAAGTGTGTGAGGGAGGTCACAAGAGTGTTCGGGGTGAGTTTGGAGTGGCTTTGGTTTTAACTCGAATCTTCGATTGAAGATTCGAGACATTCGGGGATGATTCGAGGTTAACCGACCACGGATTCATGTAGAGGGGGTTTAGGGGGATCTATGGTGTTAATTTGGTGGCCATTGGCCTACCGGAACCGCGGTGAGCCGATTTCCGGTAGGCGGAGTGCGGCGGGGAGAGGCGGAGGTCGAGAGACCTGATCTCTGAAGCTTAGAGACGAAGAGGGGGTTCTTAGGGGGGGTGGGCGTGTATCTGAGAAATATATAGTGGGTGTGGGATTTAATCCAAGCCGTTTGATCAAACGAGATCAACGGTCTGGATCATCTCACTTACTCCAACGGTGTCGTTTGGGTGCCTATTGAGGCCGGGTTGGTCTTTGGGCAAACTGGGTCGGGCTACATAACGGGTTGGGGGACGGGATCTCCTCCATTCGATCAAGGATGGTTCGACGGACAGGATTGACTGCCTTGAGACGATGTCGTTTGGACGCCTATGAGACATGCTGGGCCGTTTGATTTTGCAGGATCAAAGGCCTGGATTGTGTCTAGCTCGCCGACGTCGTTTGACATCTGAAGGTGTGTGTCAATTTGGACAGGGCAAAGACAGCCCCTTTTGGGCCGTGATTGTTTGCAAAATTAGCCATTTTCTTTCTTTCCCTTCACCTAGCCACATTAAAAAAATCAATCTAAACAATAAAATCACACGCTTGTTAGTTAATATTCCCACTATTAATATTTAATAAAGTCACCTAATGACAAGGAGCGAGGATGTGAATTTTGTGAATTTCATTTTAAACACCTTATGATCAATTAATTCTCACAAATGCTCAATCAATTCCTACATGTCCGCAATACGTATTTTTGATCAATTTAATCAATAACACATACACAAAGACAAGTGCTAACATCAAACAAAGATCTCACAAAATCCACGAAAAATCAAACTACAACACAAGACTATTTTATTTTGAATTTTGGGAGTAATTCTCGTATAGGGCAAAAATCACGTGCTCACACAGCTCTTATTTAACTAATGGCCAACATTTGTATTAATATTTAAGGACAGGCCATATCAAATTTAAGACTTATTTCAAATTTAACCAGTTTTATTTCATTTCTGTTATTTAAACTGATTTGTAGGATTAGCCTACTTATTATCCTATTAAAATATTTAAGACTTAGCCAGTCCCAAGATTCGACTTAGCTTTGCAATTGAGGCCCACTACAGACATGGCTGGGACCTTTGCAGGTCTAGCCACTAATGATCAATGTGTCATGTTGGGCCTTGGTAAGTCTAGTCTTTCAGACTTAAACCAATTTTTACTACACCACTGGCCTATTTAAGTATTAGCCAATGTGTGAGACCTAATAGAGTAGGTCAATTGCAAAACTGACCACTCTTGGTCATTTATTTGACTTATAACCCTTTTTGTGGTTTTTCAGTTTTAGCCTATTCTAAGACACTTAACACATGTTTCAATGTTAACCACTTATAAGTTTTAACACTACTGCAGCTATAACCAATCCACCCAGGCATGATAGGTATTAATAGTGTTCACTTAACACAAGGTTGTTGCAAACATAGCCAGTTTCACAAATAATTGCACACAAAGCCAATGAAATCAGAATTGTTTATCAATTAATCAAAATTCAGAGAAAAGGGTTGAATATTGTTGAATCTCAATCAATAGACTTACAAACTCAAATTTCACAACACAATGTCAATTAGTCATTAAACAAGCATATTCAAAACTTCATTATACTTAATGAACCACTGAAAACCCCAAGTCATACTTAAGATGTTCTTGACATAAACACATATAGGTAAAACTCATGAAACAGTTTCAGAAGAGAACATGGTTTGCAAAGATCAGAGAACAACCAAGCTTAAACAAAATAGTTCTAAAATAACCCTTAAACAGAGTAGACATGGAGAGATTGAACAAACAGAGAATTTCTTAAAGGCAAAAGTCCCTAATCTAAACATACGAGTGATAAAAATGAAAGATATGAAATAAAGATAATAAAAATCAGAACAAATGAACGAGATTTCTCAAAGACAAACCCTAATCTAAACATGCATCTAATATACTAAGATAGATAAGATGAAGAGGAATAGATCTTTAACAGAAAACAGAACAAACAAACAAGAAATTCTCAATAGACTAAAACCCTAGTCTAAACATGCAATCGACTAACATATCAGAAGAAACATGCTGAACACATAGAAGATAACAAGAAATAACAAAAATAAATAGTAAAGAAAGCAAACAAAGAGGGGAAGGGACTTAGCTTGCAGGGATTGTCCCCTGAGCTTCCCATTTTCCTTTTCTTTCTTTTTTTCTTTTCTTTTTTCCAGTTTTCTCTTTTTTTTCTTTTTTTTCTTTTCTGATTTTCTTTTCTCACACAAAGACTCAGATTTGTAGTTTTCTGGTTATGGAGGGGTATTTAGAAAGTAGGAAAGGTGAGAGCTTTGGGGTGGGTTTGTTTAAAGTCGCTGGAGTTAGGTTTCCGGCGACCTATCTTTGAATATCCAAGACGGAGGAGGGAGATTCGAGGGAAACTGGGTACGGGAGGTGATAGATCTGGTGGTGAGGGTGCTATGGTATTAAGTTGGGAAGGGTTTGCATGTTTTTGGTCATCGGCGGTGAACTCCGATGACCAGAGATTCAAGAAGATGAAAGGCCTTTAGGGTTTCATAGGGTTTTGGTTGGTTTTTGAGATGGAGAAGAAGAGAAAAAGGAGAACGGGAGATGGGGTATGGCCGGAGACCGCCATGGAGTTGACAGTCTCCATGGCCGGCGGCTAATGAAAAAGCTGAAGAAGAAGAAGAGGAGAGGAGATGGGCGGCTAGGGTTTGGGAACTATGTAAAATAGCTGATCTCAATAGAGACATTGGCCTTATATACTCGGAGATGCTGAGGATCTCTTGGCCGTTAGATCACTTAAGATCAACGGTCAAGATTGGCCATTGCAAAACGGTGTCGTCTTAGTCTCAATGAGAGATATATCATCCTCCGTTAGATCACAAGACTTGGACGGCTGAGATTTGATCTCAAACTTAATTGATTTAATTAATTCTGGAATGATTCTCACCCATTGGATTTGACAAACGGACAGCTGAGATCAGCGTTATTTATTGAAATGGACCGGATTTCTTCTTTGATTTGGGCCAATATGTTTGGGCCGGTATTTCAGAATTTCTCTTGGCCCAATCTTATTGTATTTTTGTACTTTCTTAGTATTTTAAAAAAAAATTGTGATAAATTCTTTTGTATTTCATTTTTCTTTTGGTATTATTTAAATTACTCAATTTCCTACCTCCACTAATTTCCTGGCATTTTTGGGCAATTTTCTACTATTTTTCCATAATTTCCGCTATTAATGCTATTTTTGTTGATTTTTCCTTAAACTATTTTAATCCAAAAATACATGTATTTCACCTATTTTTTTTATTTTCTAATTTTAATTATTCAAACACACAAAATGTATCTAATTTCAATCAAGTCATGCAATTGCACTCAAAAAATATTATTTATTTTTAATTTTGGAATTTTATTGCCTAGTGCAAAAATCACGTGCTCACAGGTAGTATCAGCTACCGCTACTGCGGGTGGTCATTAGACCCCTACAGCTCGCACACCTGAGCAGGTGGTTCAGGGACTTCAGACGCCGCGGGCGGTCCAAGCTCAGATGGTTGCACCAGTTATTCCTCCAGCCGCACCAGCTCTAGAGCATGTGGTTTAGGTTATGCCCAACGACGAGCAGCGTCGTCAAGAGAGATTTGGTAGACTCCAGCCACCCCATTTCAGTGGTAGTGAGGGCGAGGATGCCAATGGTTTCTTAGATAAGTGCCAGAGGATGCTACGTACAGCTGGTATTCTTGAGTCCAGCGGAGTTTCATTCACTACTTTTCAGTTTACTGGTCCGGCGTTCGATTGGTGGGAGGAGTTTGAGAGGCGTAGGCTTGCGGGAGCAGCACCTCTTACCTGGCAGCAGTATTCTACTCTCTTCTTAGAGAAGTATGTACCTCAGTCCCATCGTGAGGAGCTTCATCGCCAGTTTGAGTGGTTAGTACAGGGCGACATGTTACTGACACAGTATGAGCTGAGATATACCCAGTTGGCTAGGCATGCCATATGGATTATCCCGACAGATCGGGAGAGGATTAAGAGGTTTATTGATGGCCTCAACTACTCCATTCGCATTCTAATGACCAGATAGAGAGTACTATCATCATCTTTTAAGAAGGTTGTGGACATGGCATGCTCCATTGAGGCAGATCGTCACCGGTAGCGGGAGGAGTGGGAGGCCAAGAGGCCTCAAGGTTCTGGTAGCTTCAGCGGTGCTCCATCTAGAGGGCAGAGGTCGCTCATCTAGACCTTCTCAGTCAGGCCGCCCTGAGCAGAGCGGAGCTTCTTCTTCTAGTCGTGGCCGCCAGGGATTCCAACAGGGCCAGTCTTCGCTTAGTGCCCTTCCAGCTTAGAGTGTAGCACCTACTACTTCTTCAGCCTAGGGTTCGTCTGCGGTGAAGGGTTCCCTTCAGTCCCCTTCTCCAACACCAGGTAGCTATTTTGAGTATGGCGAGTTTGGCCACATGAGGAGGCAGTACCCTCGACTTCGCAGGGATAGGTCTCAGCAGAGGGATCAGCCCTCCTCTTCAGCACTATCTTAGGTTAGTAGATGTGGAGGTTAGTCTTCTCGTGGTCGCCCCAGAGGTGAGGAGAGATCTAGTAGGGGCCAAGCACGATTCTATGCACTCCCTAACAGGCGTGATGCAGTTGCCTCCAATGAAGTGATTACAAGTATCATTTCTGTCTGTCATAGAGATGACTGTGTTCTATTTGATCCCGGGTCCACATATTCATACGTGTCTTCTTATTTTGCTCATCATTTGGGTACGACCCGTGGTAGTCTTGATTTGCATATCAAAGCGGTTAGCTGAGATATTCATTTGGGAGATCGTTAGATTGCATGGAGTCCCGGTTTCTATCATATCAGACAGAGGTACTCAGTTTACTTCGCAGTTCTGGAGGACATTTCAGCATGAGTTGGGCTCCCAGGTTGAGTTAAGTACTGCATTCCATCCTCAGACGGACGGACAGCCCGAGCATACTAATCAGATCTTAGAGGATATGTTGAGAGCTTGTGTTATCGATTTTGGTGGTTTATGGGCTGACTATTTGCCTCTCACAGAGTTTGCCTATAACAACAGCTACCAATCCAGTATTCAGATGGCGCCGTATGAGGCTTTATATGGGAGACGGTGTAGATCTCCGGTTGGTTGGTTTGAGCCCGATGAGGCAAGGTTATTGGGGATAGAGTTAGTCCAGGATGCCTTGGACAGGGTGAAGGTGATTCAGGAGAGACTTCGCACAGCTCAGTCGCGCCAGAAGAGTTATGCGGACCGAAAGGTTCGGGATGTGTCTTATTCTGTGGGTGAGAAAGTCTTATCGAAGGTTTCGCCGATGAAAGGCGTCATGAGATTTGGGAAGAAAGGAAAGCTCAGTCCGAGATTCATTGGCCCTTTTGAGATCCTCAAGAGGATTGGAGAGGTGGCATATATGCTTGCTTTTCCAACCAGTCTATCGGGTGTTCATCTAGTGTTCCACGTATCCATGCTCCAAAAATATGTTGGCGACCCATCGCATGTGTTGAACTTTAACACTATTCAACTTGATGATGACTTGACCTATGATGTGGAGCCTATAGCTATATTGGGCCGTCATGTGAGGAAATTGAGATCCAAGGACATTGCATTAGTAAAGGTTCAGTGGAGAGGTAGACCCATGGAGGAGGCCACTTGGGAGATCGAGCGGGAGATGGGGTGCAGATATCCTCACTTATTTGAGTCTCCAGGTATGTTTGTTGACCCGCTCGAGGACGAGCGTTTGCTTAAGTGGGGGAGAATGTGACGACCCGTCCCGTCGTCACGGGAATTTCCACCCCATTATCCCTTTATTTATGTGTTTCATGTTTCTATATCGATGTTAGAGTCTATCGGGTGAGTTAAGAGTGATTCTGGTTGACAATGAGGCATATAGCCTTTTGAAATGAAGCTTGATTATAAAAAGTCAACCTAGAGTTGACTATGTGGTTAGAGGGCTCGGAATCGAGTTCTGATGATTTAGTTAGTTCCGGGAGGTGATTTTTGACTTAGGGGAGCGATCGGAATTGAATTTGGAGATCTAGTGTAGAAGTAGGCTTGAATTGGCTAAGGTTGAATTTGGCGGAATCCGAATGGTAGGTGAGATTTTCATCCGGGAGTTGGAATGGAATTCTGACAGTTGCAGTAGCTTCGTTAGGTGATTTTGGATATGTCTGCAAATTTTCAGGTCATTCGAACATCGTTTCGTCGGGTTTTTGATTGGATATTGATTTCGGAAGTTCTAGATTAAACTAATTCTTTAATTAACTTTGATTCGATGATTTCCGTGTTTAAGAGCGTGTCTTTATGATTGGAACAAGTTTGTATCGTGTTTTGGAGTAGGTTGGTGATTTTCGTTGGTGTCCCGGGGACCTCGGGATGAATCCGGGGGTCCAAACGGACCATTTTGTGCCAAAAGGCACTGCTGATCTGCTGCAATAAAAATGCAGACATTTTGTTCTTCGCGATCGCGAAGTGTTTCATGCGATCGCGTAAGGTAGTGTTTGGGTGCATCGCGATTGCGAGGGTCTATTTGCGATCGCGTAAGGCAAGGATTGAAGGCAATGCGATCGCGGTTGAGTTCATGCGATCGCGTAAGGTCGAGCCTGGAAGCTGTGCGATAGCGGAGAGAGTGTTACGATCGCGTAGGGGTGAAAGGTTTGTCATTGTGATCGCGAGCCAAAGGCTGCGATCACGTAGAAGGAAATTCATCCGCCCAAATTTTGTACATCGCGATCGCTAGCCAAAGGCTGCGATCGCATAGAGATAAAGGCCTGTCAGAAATATTAAAAATCAGAACAGTTCATTCGCGACCCATTTATACAAAACCTCCATTTTTGAGTTCTTAGAGAGGAAATTGACGGGAATTGAAGGGGATTTCACCGGGTAATCATCGGAGGTAAGTTTTATGGTCCAAATACGTGATTTACCTTAGAAACTACAATTATTTCACTGTAAATGGGAAGATTAATGGGGAATTTTTTCCCTAAGCCTAGGTTATGGTAAATCATTGATTTGAATGGGCAAACGGAGTCCGATTTTGATAAACTTTATATGTATGGACTCGTATTAATATAAGGAATCCGAATATGTAACTTTTGTAAATTTTTAGAAGCGTACCGAAAGTCGGGTTTTGGAAACTTTGTGGTTTTTGGTGTAATTCGAGTTGTTTCGATTGGGTAATGTACCTATAGCCTATTTTGATGCATTTCTATTGATTTTGATCAGATTCTATACCGGTAGAGGTCGATTCTCGTGGCAAGGGCATTGCAGACTAGTTAGGTGAGTAATGGGTGTGGGTGATGACCAGCGGGTTCGAAACCCCAGTATATCACTTTGTGATGCTGTATTGAGGCGAGACACGTACTCTCGTGTGAGTGCGGGGACGAATGTGATTGGGGACTATGGATTTGTCCGACTTGTTTATACTATACTGTGTTGTTGGCTATTATTGAGCTGGTGAACCTCCTACTTGGATGGTTGTGCACCTCTTTGGACTGTGAGCCAGTTATTGGGATCCCGCGAGGATCGTTATTATTGTTTCTGTGATATTGACATGCTATTTTGATACCAATCCTGAGTTATTACTGTCATAATGGTTTTTCAAACTCTGGAATTTTTGATATACTATTTTCAACTGAAAAATGATAAAAAGAGTTTTCAAATACTATTTTTGAGCCTGTGAGGCTGCATTGCATTATAGCTGACTGGTAGTGGATCGGGCTGCGCGTCGCAGCATATCATGATATTGTGCTTGGGCTGTAGGAGCCCCTCCGGAGTCTGAACCCCCACAGTGAGCACGGGTACCCAAATGGATCGGGCTATGCGCCATAGCGGTCATATTCATGCATTGCATTGCATTTAGCTATACCTGTTATGCTGTTAGATGTTATGTTGTTAGCTGATATTGCTGGTTCGGACATTGTTCATGTTGATACTGATGCAGGGTATTGTGTATGGCTTTACTTAGTGTTATATTGGGTATTCTTACCTTCTCTGTCTTACCCCTAATTATTACCACTGAGTCCGGAAGTACTCACTTTACTCCCTGCATCTTGTGTGCAGATCCAGGTACATCGCAGCAGACTTGATTCTGTAGCTGCTCGGAGTTGCTTCTGGATAGTCGAGGTAGCTGCCAGCGTCCGCAGGACCTGACTCTCCAGTTTATCCTTATTTATGTTTTGTTTATTTCGCACTTGTGCACAGTTGTATACACTTTTACAACTTATAAATTCTGGTAGAGGCTCATGACTTGTGACTCCTAGTCTATTGGGAGGTTGTACCGGTTTGGGATGTCTAATCCCTGTGTTTGGATATTTTTATTGTTATACTATCACTGTTTATGCTTAAAAGGGGTTAATTGTGAGCTGATAGCTCCGTGTTTCTATTGATTGGTCGGGCTGGCCTAGCAGTGTGCTGGACACCATCATGACCGGGTTTGGGGTCGTGACAGTGGTGGTCGCCGGAGTAGGGTTTCGGCGACACCTTTTGGGATATTTGAGGGTTTCCAAAGGTTTTATGGGAAAGCTGATGGGGTAGGGTGAAAGAGGGGAAGAAGGAGGCCAAGGGGTGTTCATGGCGGCATGAACAGAGGAGGTGGTGAACCACCGCCGGTGGGTTTCCGACAGTGGTTGAGAGCATATCAGGGCGGCTAGGGTTTTCAATCTTAGAGACGAATGTGTATAATGAACTGATATGTAACGTTTTATGGATTTAAAAGACTTGGATGATCTAGAACCGTTGGATTGAATAAACCGACGGTTCAGATTTAATTAGGTCAAGTACGTCGTCGTTCCAATTAAGTGGCCATTTAATCATGACCCTTGGATTGATGTTACCAACAGTTCAAATTAATTCCAGTGCACGACGTAGTTTTGTTTATTAAGACACAGCTACTCAAGACCGTTTGATCAAATGAATCGATGGTCCATATTCAATCAACCCTGGACGGTGTCATTTTGGGTCTGTATTGACAGACCAGTTTGTTTCATTTGGGCCTGGTTAGTGTGTTATATATATTGGGCTACTGAATTTTGTATTTGGCCCAATTTGCATTGTATTATTTTCATTATACATTGTATTTTTGTATTTTTGTATTTTTGTGTATTTATTTATTTTCTATATTTTTGTATTTTACTCTTGTATTTATTTTCTATTTATTTTCCTTGTAGTTTCTTCTTTTCTGCTATTTTCTGATTTTTCTAAAATTAAAGAGTAATTAATTTCTATATTTTCTTGGTATTTTCTAATTAAAACAAATAGATGATATTTTGATTTTCTTTGTTTTTTTTTCAAAAATTAAAAAAAATCCTGGTATTTCCACATGTTTTATGAGTTATTATTTAAGCACACAATTATCAACAAATTGCCACAAAAATTTAAAAAATCATTTTGCATATATTTTGAAATAATTTTCTTAGGGCAGAACTCACGTTCTCACAATCCTTACCTGCAAAATCACATAGCTTTCTTCTATGATCTTTCTTGATACATCCATTCCCATTCATGTGGGGGATAATTGGTAGAGACTTTAAGCAATTTGGCTTTAAAGTAGAAGAAGTGTGAATTGGAAATGGGGAAAATAAAATAGAAGGAAATGAAAATTTGAAGAAGTGAATTTTTGTCTTGCACTTTGTCCCTCATTGGTGAGGGACAACTACATTTGTGTGCTTATATATAGAATCACTTCTTAAAGCTCTTAAAATGAGTTGAAGAGAATGAACCCTCGCGCCGCCGTCGCCGCTCGCTCGGCTCGGATTCGGCTTCGGCTTTGGATTTGCATTTGGAAAATGATCGACCGATAAGATTATTTTGGACAAAATTTATTTAATTATTTAATAATTAATTAAATACCAAGTCACTACTAAAGGTACGCCAGAACCCTGCTGAAAGTTCAGAGAACCTCGTTGGCCGCATTTCCGTCGCGACCACGGTAGAACCGCTGCAGTGAGATTCAGAGAGGCTCTCTGGCCGCGGTTCTGCCGCGATCGCGGCAGGCCGCGTATTTTCTAAAAAGGCATCTTTTCCAAGACACCTCTTATGATATTTGCCTATAAATTCTGAGGCAAGGCTGCATCTTCCATACACGAAAAATACTCCAGAACTTCTTTCTTTCTGAATATATTGCACCCTAGTTCGCAATATCTCTATCAAACTCGTAAGTGTGATTTTGCTCCGTTTTTTAGTTTGTTGGAATCCTACAGTTTGTATTGCCACTGTTGTAGGAAGGTTTATTCCGTTTTATCCTTGGATGATTTAATCCATTACCTTGGTGTCTGATTCACGTCCAAGCAACGGTCGTAGTCAATATAACCTGGTCTAATAAGTCCAAGATCGATCCCACAAGGAATTAACCTATCAATCAGAACTTTCACAACCCAAGATTACTTCCGAATCAAGTTCCCAAAATTTAGAGTATATTTTTGTATGGATTTCGACTACTTGCAAGAATTAAGAATGCTTAAAAGAAAGAATTGAATATTGGGTAAAAATAATATGGAGAAGGACTAAGGTATTGATTTCCCCTATTGATGGAATCCCTTATCGTATGCTCATACAAATTGTTAATATATTCTATCAATCATGAACGCTATGTGTATCATAACCCTCTCCCGAGCAATTACAATAATTTACTAGTGCACTCTCTCGAGCTACCCTAGCTAGCTTTAATTTGAATAGTTCACTTAAGATTGCACCCAAGGCTTCGTTATTCCTAACCCCGTCTTTACGCCTAAAGTTATAGATTCCTCCAATAACCTAGGTGTAGTGTTGTTCAATAATATACCTAAATATGCACTCTTTTTCAAGTTATGCACACTAAATAGGCACAGCTAGTTGGGGATCGTCTACCAATTAACTACAACAAGAATGAAGTTGAACAAATAGAAATCTAGTTCACAATTTGTAATCACATAAACGATAAGTTCATCACCCAATAGGTTCCATCAAAACCTTAGAAAAGGATTTAGCTACTCATGCTTAAAGAAACAAGAATAATAATTGAAATCATAAAGAAATACTTGATATAAAATAAAAGAATGAGTTGAGAGGATTCTCTCTTACTAAATATCTTGCAAACGTAGTGAAATAAAGATAACATGCCTCTATTGGGCAACTAGGAGTTTATATAGAGGTTTTAGGGCTAAAAAACTAAGTTTGAGTACAATTAGGATTACTGTTGTGGCGCCTTCCGCGGTTCATTCGCGGCCGCGAGCGGACCGCGAACAGCAAACTTCAGAGAGCTTCATTATTCGCGGTTCATCCGCGGCCGCGAGTGAACCGCGGATGAACAGTCCTTCTGATTTTTCTCTGCTTCTTCAAGCTTTTTTCACTTTAGCTCTTCTCTTGGCCTTTTCATCAACATATGACTCCAAAATAGTTCTTTTTAGCATCCAATGTATCACATGTACCTATAACACACAAACAAACACTAATCAAAGCATTTTGTCCTTATAAACAACATTAATTCCATAACAAAGTGTGATTATTTAGGGCATAATTATAGTCAAATTCACCTATTATCAATACCCCACACTTAAACCTTTGCTCCTCCTCGAGCAACCTTAATCACACTTTAGGCCAATTATTTTAAGAATGTCTCCCCTAAAATATGTCACAAAAGCTATTTTTCATGATCAACCTAAGATATGCACAATTTTTACCTAACTGTAAACTCTCATGCCAGCACATTATTACTTACTCTACTTATTACCAAAAACTTGCAAATTTACCTTCTTCCTCTTTAATTACATGCCCGCACAAAATTTATTGAGAGAAATTCCCACACATCAACAATTCAAAAATATGGAACTTATTAATATCGGAAAAAATTCACTCACTCTCAACAAAGAACAATCATATGCATACAGACACACCATAGGCTTGCCCCTAGTGTAATACTCCACTAATCGAGTTATTCAATCATAGATCAAGAGGTCTTTCAGGGTTGTAATGTTGGCTTACGGGATGGGTAGGATACTTTTGGTTATATTGACTAACCTCCCTAGGCACTTTTCTTTTCCTTTTTCACAACTTCCCTTTTAGTTTTCTTCCTTATGTCTCCCATAAACATCCCTTCACCTTTATTTGCTTTTAATCCCCACTTTTCTTTTGTTTGTGTAACTGGCCTTTCTAATTTTTATATATACATTGATATAGCTCTTTTTCTCATTGCTTTGCAACATTATTTTGGCCAGTTCACTATTTTCTACCATTAATTCTTGATTTTCCCTTTTTCAATTTTCCTTCACCCCACACTTAAACTTTTTCATATTCAATTCCATACAAGTGCTTCTAGGAGGTAAAGTAGAACAATAATATAATTTGATGAACATTCAAGGGTTATCAAAGAGTAGGCTTTAAGCTCAAAGGGGTTAACTAAGATATTATGTACGGGTGAATTCATGTCTATTGGTTATAAGGGGTTACACAAAGAAGTGCCTCTATCCTTTCTACAACCAAACAACTTCTATTTCGCTTTGCAAACATACAGGGCAAGTTCTAGGCATCATGTAAAACATACAATGTAAGTAAAACCTCACACACACACAGCATGCAACTCATTTGGAATCCGGTTCATCTACAAAGTCCTATAGATGTTCAAGCAAGCATTATTGTGTAGTTTAAGGCATATTGAGATTTTATAGTCAAGCTTAGAAGATACATTCTCAAGTTCAATTTAAGCTTTTGCTAATGTGCATATTCGGGGTTACATGTTACCCTTTTTCCTCTAATCCTAAGAAAAGAAAAATCTACCTAACCCCAGTTCAAATAAAAACCCTTGGAAAATAACCGTGGTCAAAAGAAAAACCAAGGGGGAGATGATACACTACCTAGAAAAAGAAAATAAAAGAAAGAAAAATTCATACGTGGACTACTTACCTCAAGAGTACTTGTCCTAAATAGTCTGTCATCAGGAAGAGTCCTCTACTCATATTTTGGTATTTTTTTAAAAAATTTCTGATTTGTTTTTTTATTATTTTCTATTAACTACTACAGCTAATATATACATCATATACAAGATAAGTCACCCACCCCACACTTAAAAATATGTCATGTCCCCATGACATAAATAAACAATAAGGCACAAGAGGGGCGAGAAAACTTACCTGAGACTCACTCGGAGTCGGAGACGGTGGATGGGTCGACGTGACATGCTCGTCCAAGTGCTCTGAGCCATGCCGTAAACCTGTTGTCTGACCGAGCTAACCTCGTAGACATAGCGTCTAGACGTGTGTGCAAGCCATCAATGGAGGTGCGCAGATCAGCAACCTCCTCCTCCATGGACCTAAGCATAGGTCGTGAGGACTCGGACCTAGACATACTTGCTCCACGAGGAGCATGCCTGGAAGGTCCGGCTGAATCAGTGGAGTGCCTGGCCCGGGAAACCGGTACAGGATCGTCCTTCTCATCCAAGTCAATTGGGGTCGTGTCTCGTCCAACCTGGAATTGAGCAGCTCTAAACGGAGCTTTTGGTAGTAGCTCACCATCAGTGGCAGTTACTGGGGTCTGATGGAGGAGACACAATGTAGTGACAAGAGATGGGTAGTAAAAACCCTTGGCAGTGAGGGATCCCCTCAATACCATCTCATCACTAATTAAGCGGGCGATGTCAACATCCCGCTGTGTTACAAAACACCAAGTTAAAAGAGCCCTATTAAAATTGATATCCGTGGTGTTGCTAGAGGACAAGATCCGGTTGTATATTATAGAAAACCAGCATTTAGCTGTGTGTGTAAAGCAGTTAGAGTGCAGAGTCCTATTTCTAATCCACACAGGGATGTCGTCTACAAATAAGGCCTCAATTACCGTGTCCCATATGACACCTGGCCTATCATGGTAATAGCAGACATCACTAGTGTGCATTGGCAGTCTAAGTTCCTGCCTAATAGTAGGAATATGAGCATTGACATTCTTACCTCTGACGAACACCCTCCTGGCCATCGCGTATGGAGCATTGGTGTAGAATTCCCGGACAAGCATCTTGTTTACATTAGGAGGTGAGTCAAAGAGGAACTCCATTTCACGCCTGCGAATTTCGTCAAATATTTCAGGCTTCTCCGAGCAGATAGATATCCGGTCAACTTCAACCTCTTGGAGCCATTTCTTAGCTGCCTTAGTGTGAAATCCATTCTCCGCCTCTTCGCAAGCAAACCTGGACTCATCATAAGTAGGTTGCCTCAAAGAGCTAGCACCATGTCGAGATCTCTTAGGGGCCATGATCTTGCACAAATAAGATAGGCAAACTGTTAGTCATCGGTAGGCTACTCAGACTTCGCCATCCGTGGAATATCACAATTGACCCTTTTTCGTTCAATCACCTCATAACTCCTATACTTAGTTTCTTATCTAACTATTTTACACATGCCTATTCAAGCATCCCACACTTAATTATTTGAGCACTCTAACATTACCCAATCAACTTAAGCCATCCCCAATAAAATACAACAACAACCAATTCATGAGTTGGTCATTATGTCTCCTAAAACTACATTCATCAATTATTACCAAGGATAATTGACCAACTTGGCTAACCAACCAACACATATAGTCAAAATACTTTTGGGTCTCCAAATAACAAAATTAGCATTATAAACTCCATTGGAGACCTAACAACCCAATCTTTACCAAACATTCAATCATATAACAAGGTTCCTTAAGAAAAATTCATGGAAACATTCAATGTGCAACAAGAAACCAATTAATATTCATGAACTATTCTAAACTAACATTATCTAATTAATTCTACAAAATAAACATTCAAGAACTAAAATAAAAACAAAATAATAGAAGAAAAGTAGAGAAACTTACTATTTAGAGCAATGGAGGAGTAGGATGGAAGAGGGGGATGATTTGGAGAAGAGAGGGTTGAGAATTTGTAGAAAGAAGGGAGAGGATTTTGAGTTAGAGAGAGAGAGAATTTTGAAGAGGGGGGCGGCTATTTTGGGTTATGAGAGTGGGAGGATAGGTTTTTAGGGTTTAAAGAAGGGGGGGAAAGAAAATAAAAAAAATCTTTTAATTTCATTGACCGCGGAGCTGCCCGCGATTGTTCGCGGTTCGTTCGCGGCCGCAGATGGACCGCGAACAGTCAATATTCAGAAGGGTCATTTTTTCGCGGTTCGTTCGCGGCCGCGAATGGACCGCGAACAGAGAAAATTCAGAGAGGTCAATTTTCCGCGGTTCATCCGCGGTCACGTGGACCGCGAACAGTGAGCCTCTGAGAAATTTTTCTCCGCCGGTCAGCAATTATTATTTTTTTTATTTTTATTTTAATAAATACTAACTATAATGAGAATACTTACAACATGTTCATGGGTTGCCTCTCAAATAGTGCCTGATTTAACGTCGCGGCACGACTCAACTTAGCGCATTTTAAGGCTCGCTAGACCTTTGAGGTTCATCCAACCGCAATTCTACCTTGTCCTCAGTGTCATCCAAGCCTACATAAGGTTTCAACCGATGTCCGTTTACCTTGAATGTGCGTGATCCATCCATAGTTTGAATTTCTACAGTTCTTGACTCAAATGCCTCAATTACCCTGAAGGTCCTGACCACCTTGATTTCAATTTACCTGAGAACAACCGTAATCTTGAATTGTATAATAGTACTTTGTCCCCGCTTTTGAAGTTCCACTCAACGATATTTTGATCATGAATCCGCTTCATTCTTTCTTTATATAGTCTAGTACTTTCAAATGCCAGATACCGAAATTCTTCTAATTCATGCAACCCAGTCAGCCTTGATTTACCTGCTTAGTCCAAGTTGAGATTCAAATGTTTCAGTGCCCACCATGCTTTGTGCTCTAGTTCAACCGGTAGGTGACAAGCTTTCCCAAACACCAATTTGTATGGCGACATGCCAATTGGTGTCTTGAATGCTGTTCTATAAGCCCATAGTGCGTCATCAAGCTTCCTGGACCAGTCGGTCCTTGTGGCGTTTACTGTTTTAGTCAGTACACTCTTTATCTCCCTGTTGGAGACCTCAACTTGCCCGCTAGTCTACGGGTGATACGGAGTGGCCACACGGTATTTCACATCATACTTGGCCAATAATTTCTCAAATGCCCGGTTGCAAAAGTGTGTGCCCCTATCACTAATGATAGCCCTTGGAGTCCCGAACCGGGTGAAAATGTTCTTCTTCAAAAACCCCACCACCACCTTAGCATCATTGGTGGGTAATGCTGCAGCTTCCACCCATTTGGACACGTAGTCAACTGCAACAAGTATGTACTTATTGTCGTATGAGCTAATAAAGGGCCCCATGAAATCTATTCCTCAAACATCGATCACTTCAACTTGCTGGATTGGGTTCATTGGCATTTCATGACGCCGGGAGATGTTCCCGGTGCGTTGACATTCATTGCAACCTTTCACCCACAAGTGTGCATCTTTAAACACCGTAGGCCAATAGAAACCGGCCTCAAGTATTTTGGCAACTGTACGTATTCCTCCAAAGTGACCGCCATATGCTGAAGCGTGATATGCCTGCAAAACAGAAGATTGTTATATCTTGGGGACGCATCTCCGGATTATGTTATCTACATATCCTAAACAAATAGGGTTCATCCCAATAATAAAGCTGACTTTCACGAAAAGATCTTTTCCTCTGGACCGATGAGAGGTCGTGAGGAACAATACCACTGGCTTGGTAATTAGCAGAATCAGCATACCATGGTGCTTCAAAGAGAGTGGTGGCGAGCAGCTGCTCATCTGGAAAGGTTTCCAGAATTTCCCCACTCTCTTTGACAATTTCAGCTCCTTCAAGTCGTGACAAATGATCAGCGACTTGATTTTCAGTACCTTTCCTATGCCTAATTTCGAGGTCGAACTCTTGGAGAAGCAACACCCAACGAATCAGGTGCGGCTTAGAGTCCTTTTTATCAATTAGATATCTTAAAGTTGCATGGTCTGTGTATACGATTACCTTGGATCCTATAAGATAGGATCGGAATTTGTCAAATGCGAACACGACCGCAAGCATCTCCTTTTCTGTCACTGTGTAGTTTAGTTGTGCTCCACTCAAAGTTCTGCTTGCATAGTATATTGGATGCATCAGCTTGTCTTTCCTTTGGCCCAGCACTGCCCCCACCGCATAGTCACTTGCATCACATATTAGCTCAAAAGGTTGCTCCCAATCGGGGGCAATGATGATGGGTGCTGTGACCAACCTCTTCTTCAGTTCCTCAAAAGCAATCACGCATTCGTTAGAATAAACAAAAGGGTGATCTTTTTCAAGTAACTTACAGAGAGGGTTTGATATTTTGGAGAAGTCTTTGATGAACCTCCGGTAAAAACCGGGGTGTCCGAGAAAGCTTCCTATGGCCTTGACGGATGTTGGTGGAGGCAGCTTTGCAATGACATCAACTTTAGAACGGTCTACCTCAATGCCTTTGCTTGAAACCCGGTGCCTCAATACTATACCTTCTTGTACCATAAAATGGCACTTCTCCCAGTTTAGCACTAAGTTTGTTTCCATGCACCATTTCAGCACTCTTGTCGGATTGGCAAGGCATTCATCGAATGAATTCCCTACTACTGAGAAATCATCCATGAACACCTCCATAATGTCTTCCACCATATCGGTGAAAATAGCCATCATGCACCTTTGGAATATGGCAGACGCATTGCATAGTCCGAATGGCATCCTCCTGAAGCGAAAAATGCCATATGGGCATGTGAAGGAGGTCTTCTCTCTATCTTCGGGGGCTATGGAGATTTGATTGTACCCCGAGTATCCATCCAGAAAGCAAAAGTGGGACCTCCCTGCCAACCTGTCAAGCATTTGATCAATGAAGGGCAGTGGGAAGTGATCTTTGCGGGTGGCTAGATTCAACTTCCTGTAGTCCATGCATATTCTCTATCCGGTGACGGTTCTAGTTGAGATCAATTCATTATTCTTGTTTTTCACTACTGTCATGCCTCCTTTCTTTGGCACACATTGGACCGGGCTAACCCAATCTGCTGTCTGAGATTGGGAAGATGATTCCCGCATCTAGCCACTTTATTACTTCTTTCTTCACCACTTCCTTCATGTTGGGGTTCAACCTTCTTTGATGTTCCCTGGAAGGTTTGTGTCCATCTTCCAGGAGAATTTTATGCATGCAATATGCGGGGTTGATCCCCTTTATGTCTGCCATGGTCCACCCAATGGCAGTTTTGCATTCCTTGAGTACCTGTATAAGTTTTTGGGCCTGCACATCTAACAAACTAGATGAGATAATAACAGGTAAAGTGGAGTTAGGACCTAGAAATTCATACCTGAGATGTGATGGTAGTGGTTTAAGCTCAAGCTTTGGTGGCTCTTCTATGGATGGCTTTGCTGGCGAGGTCTCTCTTTTCTCTAAGTGCAGAGGCTCGAACTCAAGCTCTCTTTGCCAAAATCCCTTGCCTTCCAAAGATAGTACCCATTCAGCTAAACTTTCACCATTTACCTCTTCCATGTTCATCGGGCATGCTTGAAGTGGATCTTCAATGGTCAATTCTGCATCGTTTGTTTCCACTATCACATCAACCGCATCAATAAAAGAGCAGTTCACGAACTCACTAGGGCGCCTCATGGATTTTTGCACATTGAAGATGATCTCCTCATCATTCAACTTCATCTTGAGTTCCCCAGTTTCACAATCAGTTATAGCTCTCCCGATGGCTAAGAATAGTCTTCCTAGGATTATGGGAATTTCTTCGTCGACCTTGCAATAAAGAATAACAAAATCGGCGAGAAACACGAACTTCCCAACCTGGATAGGCGCATCATCTATAATACCAAATGGACGCTTAACCGTCCTGTCAGCATGCTGTAAGAGCATAGAGGTGGGTCTGGCTCTCTCAATGCCTAACCTCTTATAAATGACTAAGGGCATGAGATTAATGCTTGCCCCCAAATCACACAAAGCCTTAGTAAAGACATAATTCCCTATAGTGCATGGGATGGTGAAGCTACCTGGATCAGATAGCTTCTCAGCAATGGGTCTAGAGACCACTGCACTACAAGTCTGGGTAAGTGTTACGGTGGCCAAGTCTTGGAAATCAAATTTTTGCGACATCAAATCTTTCATCATCTTAGCATAACCAGGCATTTCTTTTAAAGTTCAATTAAGGGAATGTTTACCTGGATTTGCTAGAGCATTTCAAAGAACTATTTGTATTGCTCTTCTTTCTGGTGTTTGGCCAACCTTTGGGGGAATGGTGGTGGAGGCCTCTTCTTCCCATTGACTTGGGACTTTTCTTTCTCTATCACTTTCTCTTCAATCTACTGCTATACCTGTTCAGCTACTTTCTCCATTCCCTGCTTCGCCTCTTTATTTTCAGCAACTGGCTGGACTGTAACTTCTGTCAATCCTGTGGACTCATCCAGTTCAATGGGCAATGGAGTGGGTGTCTCAGCCTGTCTGTCGATTTTCTCACCTTCATTTTCAGCATCAAGATCTCTACCGCTTCTCAGAGTCACTGCCATCATTTCCTTTGGGACTTGGTCTTTTGGGTTTATTTGTGTATCTGCAGGCAATGTCCCTTGAGGATGATTGTTAAGTGACATAGCAATCTGGCCCATCTGCACTTCCATATTTTTGATCGCTGCGTCATGTGCATCTATTCTTTTATTGGTTTTGGCATTTGACCCAATTACCTGCTGCATCATAGCTTCCAATCTTGCAAACCCATCGTCATGTCTACCCCCATGTGGTGGTGGAGGTGGATGATATCCCTGCTGCTGATTGCCGAAATTCTGAGGTCTAGGATATGGAGCCATGTTGTGTGGTGGCCTCTTACCTGCTGCATTAAATTGTGGCTGGGAAGGTCTGTACCGCATTGGAGCCTATTGACCCCAATTTTGATTACCTTGTCGCTGCCCTCCATAGTTAGCCACATAGTTCATATCCTCATGCTGATGATGATGTTCTTGGTCTGCAGCCCGTGGATTACCTATGGGTTGGCTAATGCAAGATGTGCATAAACCACCATTGGTAGTATCTACAATGTGAACCTGCTGCTTGACTCCTGATTCTTCCACCTTCTTTGTCAGGATGCTCATTTGTGTCAACAAAGTTGCCACGTTCTCCTCTAGAGTGTTGGACGGGTTCAGAGGTACAGAGTGTACCACTGGAGTGATAGGAGCATTCCTGGTCGTTCACCCGGAATTTTGAGCCATCTTGTCTAGCAAATTTTGGCCCTCTCTCCAAGTCTTGCTCAGAAAAGCCCCACCTGCTGAAGCATCTACAATATTCTTCATACTATCTTAGAGCCCCATGTAGAACCTTTGACCCAACATCTGCTCGGGAATCCCATGGTGAGGACACATAACAAGCATACCCTTGAATCGGCCCCAAGTTTCATGTAATGTCTCCATTGGTTTCTGCTTGAAGCTCACAATCTCATCAATTTGCTGAGCTGTCTTGTTAGGTGGATGAAACTTGTTGTGGAATTGCTTGACTAACTCATCCCAAGTTGCAATGGAGTTTTTGGGGAGTGAGTTTAGCCATATCTGTGCTGCTTCTGTAACTGAGAACGGAAAGAGTAATAATCTGATGGCTTCCGGAGTTACATTCGGTTGCCTCTGTGTATTGCATATTGAGAGAAAGTTCTTTAGGTGCTGCTGTGGATCTTCAACCTGAGACCCAGAGAATAATCCCTTGTTTTGCAACAAGTGAAGCATGTTGTTAGTGATCCGGAAAGACTCAGCTTGAATTGCTGGCACAACTATGGCAGTTGCCAAATTATCCGTTGTGGGTTGTGCCCGGTCAAATAGTGCACCTTCCTGTTCCTCCTGCGCCTCTTGCATATTTAACCCGGCTTGCTGGTTTTGTTCGTTTACGTCACCCATGTCGAAGTCTAGTTTGATTGATTGTTGAGATTGTTGAATTTGTTTGATGGCTTTGTTACGTGCCCGAAAGTTTGCTCGGGGTCTGAGAGTCCTTCAATTAGTTCTCCAGTCCTTGCAAATTTTCTAGGCATGCACCTGAGTACCCAAATCAACGACCGTCAAAATAATCAATGTAGAGTGTAGAAAGAACCTGAATACACAAGAATCTTGAAGTTCTGGCAATGGAAATTGATAATTTCGTTAATTCCCTGGCAACGGCGCCAAAATTGATTCACGTCCAAGCAACGGTCGTAGTCAATATAACCTAGTCTAATAAGTCCAAGATCGATCCCACAAGGAATTAACCTATCAATCACAACTTTGACAACCCAAGATTACTTCCGAATCAAGTTCCCAAATTTTAGAGTATATTTTTGTATGGATTTCGACTAACTACTTTGCAAGAATTAAGAATGCTTAAAAGAAAGAATTGAATGTTGGGTAAAAATAATATGGAGAAGGACTAAGGTATTGATTTCCCCTATTGATGGAATCCCTTATCGTTATGCTCATACAAATTGTTAATATATTCTATCAATCATGAACGCTATGTGTATCGTAACCCTCTCCCGAGCAATTATAATAATTTACTAGTGCACTCTCCCGAGCTACCCTAGCTAGCTTTAATTTGAATAGTTCACTTAAGATTGCACCCAAGACTTCGTTATTTCTAACCCCGTCTTTACGCCTAAAGTTATAGATTCCTCCAATAATCTAGGTGTGGTGTTGTTCAATAATATACCTAAATATGCACTCTTTTCCAAGTTATGCACACTAAATAGGCACAGCTAATTGGGGATCCTACCAATTAACTACAACAAGAATGAAGTTGAACAAATAGAAATCTAGTTCACAATTTGTAATCACATAAACGATAAGTTCATCACCCAATAGGTTCCATCAAAACCTTAGAAAAGGATTTAGCTACTCATGCTTAAAGAAACAAGAATAATAATTGAAATCATAAAGAAATACTTGATATAAAATAAAAGAATGAGTTGAGAGGATTCTCTCTTACTAAATATCTTGCAAACGTAGTGAAATAAAGACAACATGCCTCTATTGGGCACCTAGGAGTTTATATAGATGTTTTAGGGCTAAAAAACTAAGTTTGAGTACAATTAGGATTACTGTTGCGGCGCCTTCCGCGGTTCGTTCGCGGCCGCAAGCGGACCGCGAACAACAAACTTCAGAGAGTTTCATTATTCACGGTTCATCCGCGGCCGCGAGTGAACCGCGGATGAACAGTCCTTCAGATTTTTCTCTGCTTTTTCAAGATCTTTTCACTTTAGCTCTTCTCTTGGCCTTTTCATCAACATATGACTCCAAAATAGCTCTTTTTAGCATCCAATGTATCACTTGTACCTATAACACACAAACAAACACTAATCAAAGCATTTTGTCCTTATAAACAACATTAATTCCATAACAAAGTGTGATTATTTAGGGCATAATTATAGTCAAATTCACCTATTATCAGTGTCACGAACCTAGTTCACCAATCGTGAACTTGTTGTGACGGCACTCAGTATTCGCGACTAGGTATGCCTAACACGATGCGAAATATACGCATTTATGAACAAAAGAATAAGATAACATCGGAATAATGTAAATGAAATGTAATAAGTGCCGCTCGGCACATACAGTTCGCCAAAACACACTAAGTAACATACTACCAAGACCCGAAAATCCACGGTCTACATGGACTAAGAAAGAGTACAACTGTGGCTCTATACATCAGGAATGTCTATACAATAAGAGTAAGGGAAATAACTGCTATCACTAGTGAGAGTAGAAGGGGACTCCCCGGATCCGCGAACGTAGCAGATCATGCATCGAGCCTCCTGAAGAGCTGCTAGATCACCTGAAATATGCCTGATCCGATATACCTGGATCTGCACAACAAAAGTGTGTAGAAGAGTAGCATGAGTACACTATGGCGGTACTCAGTAAGTGCCAAGCCTAACCTCGATGGAGTAGTGACGAGGAAGGTCATGGACCTACCGAGAGACAATAACATAATGATAATAACAGTAATAAGCAGTTTTAAATAAGAATGAATCTGGAATAACAACAATAAAGTAATTACCGCAACCGTCTACAATTAAGCTAACAACAAGTAACCAACATAACATCAATTCAAATCAGCAAGTCCAGGATCTACGGGAATTGAATCCGCAGTCCCTCTCTATATCCAACAACTCAGTATCCCCGGGAATTGAACCCACAATCCCTACATCAGTATCTCTGGGTCTTCGAGAATCGAACCCGCAGCCCTAGGATCTTCGGGAATTGAACCCGCAGTCCGTGTCTCAATAGCTTAGGATCTCTGGGAATCGAACCCGCAGTCCGCATCTCAATATATCAAAAAACTCTAGGTCTCCGGGAATCGAACCCCCAGCCCTTAGATCTCCAGGAATTAAACATGTAGTCTGTATCTCAATATCTCAATAAACTTTGGGCCTCTGGGAATCGAACTCGCAGCCCTTGGATCTCTGAGAATTAAACCTGCAGTCCACAAACACTACAACTCCGAGTCTCCGGGAATCGAACCCGCAGCCCTTGGATCTCCGGAATTGAACCCGCAGTCCACAAACAATAGCAATTCGGGTCTCTGGGAATCGAATCCACAACCCTGGGATCTCCGGGAATTGAACCCGCAGTCCACCAACACAACAAATAAAGAAAACGCACACAGATAATCATATCTAACCATGCTTTTCTAACGAATATCAGGTAAATGTTACAATTTAATCAGCTAAATAACAGAAATATCAAGCTAAATAACAAAAATATCACGATTTGAACAATTCAAGTAAGGTGTTTTCCAACAATCTGCGCAATGTACACGCTCGTCACCTCGCGTACAAGGCATTTAAATTAACACATAATATCCTAAGGGAGAAGGTTCCCCCACACGAGGTTAGACAAGCCACTTACCTCGATTCTAGTACGAAACCTCTAAGAGACAACTCTCTTGCCGCGAGTATCGGCCTCCACAGGTGTAGAATCTTATCAAAATCAATAGAAATACATCAAAATAGGCCAATTGGGCATTATCCAATCGAAACAATTCGAATTACACCAAAAACCACAAAGTTTCCAAAAGCTGACTTTCGTTAAGCTTCTCAAAAAATTATGAAAGTTACATTTTCGGGTTTCTTATCTCAACACGAGTCTATGCATATAAAATTTACCAAAATCGGACTCCGCTTGCCCATTCAAATAGATGATTTACCATAACCCAGGCTTAGGGCAAAAACCCCTCATTAACTCTCCCATTTAAAGTGAAATAATTGAAGATTCTACGATAAAATTATGTATTTGTGCCATAAAACTTACCTCCGATGATTACCCGATGAAATCCCTGCAATTTTCCGTCACTTTGCTCTCTAAGAACTCAACAATGGGGGTTTTGAGTATATGGGTCGCGGGTGATATGTTCTGAACTTAAACTCACTGCCAGGCCTGGATACCTTACGCGATCGCAGCCTTTGGCCCACGATCGTATTGAATAGCTTAACACCTCTACGCGATCGCAATATCAGCCCCCGCGATCGCACTGCGTCCGGACTTGACCTTATGCGATCGCGTGAATCCAACCGCGATCGCATTGCATTCAAACCTTGGCCTACACGATCGCAGACATTACCTCGTGATCGCGATGCACCCAAACGTTGCCTTACGCGATCGCATGAAACTCTTCACGATCGCGAAGAACAAATATTTTGCAAACTTATTGCAGCAAAATCAGCCGTACATTTTGGCACGAAATGGTCCGTTTGGACCCTCGGATTCACCCCGAGGCCCCCGGGACCCAACGAAAACCAGCAACCTACATCAAAACATGCTACGAACTTGTTCCAATCATAAAAACGCACCCTTAAATACGGAAATCACCAAATCAAAGCAAATTCAAGCCTAAGTTTCATCCAAAACTTCCGAAACCTACATGCTATCAAAAACTCGACCAAACGATGTCCGAATGACCTGAAAATTTGCAGACATATCCAAAATCACCTAACGAAGCTACTGCAACTGTCGGAATTCCATTCCAACGTCCGGATCAAAATCTCACCTATCGATCGGATTTCCAAAAATTTCAAACTTCGGCATTTCAAGCCTAATTGAGCTACAGACCTCCAAAATACATTCCGAACGCGCTCCCAACCCCGAAATCAACTAACGGAGCTAATGGAACCATCGAATTTCTGTTTCAAGGTCGTCTTAACACTGTTCCGAATACGCATCACTTTTCAACTATAAAGCTCTCATTTAGGGACTAAGTGTCCCAAAACACTCCAAATTCTAGAACCGAACCTCCCGGCAAACTACAATAGCAGAAATAAACTTACGGGAACAGCTAAATTGGGGATCGGGGCGTAAATTTCAAAAATGACCGGTCGGGTCGTTACACTTGGCAATGTGTGAGGGGGTTAAAATTCCTTAAGGACATACAAGGAAATCGTGGACTCGGAAATTTATCATTCTTCTACATTTCTTTATTCTTCTAACGGTTTATTTTAACATAGTGACGCTAACAAAACCTAATGAAGTAACCGTGGTGGCGGCTCTTTCTCTTGCGCACAAATGGGAGTACTGGAATCAGGTCAATGGATTCATGCTTATGTAAAAAGTAATAGAATTCAATAAAATAAACATGTAGGTACTACTTTGATTGACATGTATAGCAAGTCTGGGAGTTTAGAGGATGCAAGAATGGTATTTGATCAGATGAAAGATAAGGATGTCATAACACGGAATTCAATGATTGTAGGATATGCGATGCATGGATTTAGCCTTGAAGCTTTGCAGCTATTCAATGGGATGTATGAGTTGGGTCTCCAGCCTACTGATATAACATTTATTGGCATTTTAAGTGCTTGCACAAATGCTGGATTGGTCGCTGAAGGGTGGGATTACTTTCACTTAATGGACAAGTATCGAATTGAGCAATATGGTTGCATGGTGAATCTTCTTGGATGAGCTGGACAACTAGAAGAAGCTTATGAATTTGTAAAATGTATGAAGATTGATTCCGGCCCTATTTTATGGGGAACGTTACTGACTGCTTGTAGGATTCATGGGAATGTAAGGCTCGCAGAGAAAATTATGGATTTCCTGGCGGAACAGGATTTTGCTACTTCATGAACTTATGTTCTGTTATCCAATATATATGCTGCTAGTAGTGATTGGAATGGTGTGGCAAAGGTGATGGCGTTGATGAAGAGTAGCGGGGTAGACAAGGAACCTGGCTATAGCTCTAATGAGGTCAATAATAAAGTGCACGAATTCCTTACCGGTGATATGAAACATCAGAAAAGCAAAGAAATTTACAGAATGCTGGAGGTGAGGAGATGAACAAGTGGCTCGAGGCTCATGGTTACATGCCACAGACTGATGTAGTCTTGCATAATCTTGTGAAAGTTGAGAAGAAGAAATCGTTTGCTGTTCATAGTGAAAGGCTAGCCATTGCTTGTGGGCTAATAAGTACTCAGCCAGGAACTACAATCAAGATTGTCAAGAATCTCCGTATTAGTCCAGATTGCCATGCTGTCACCAAGATTGTGATCATAGTGAGGGATCAGAATCGTTTTCATCATTTTGTGCAGGGTTCATGTACTTGTGGTGATTTCTGGTAGAACTATTAACTAATGTTAACAAACAGGATATATAGCTTTTTTGGTATATTTTTTGGTTGTTTTGGATAGAAATTTCTCTTTTCAATTTTCTTGGAGTTATTGGCCGCCGTTTGTATTTGTCACGACCCGGATTTTCCCCCATAATCGGGATCGTGATGGCGCCTACTCGTGGTAGCTAGGCAAGCCAATTCATTCAATATTTTCCTGTTCATGCCATCATTTTTGTTCTCGTATTTAATAGCAAGAAATAATTACTCAATTTGTTAAATGCGGAAGTCTTTCGAAATAGAGATGAATAATAATAATGTAAAACAACCGATATAATCCTCTACCCAAGATGTAGAGTCACCAACTCACGAACTACTAAGGAATAACTACACATAATGGTCTGAAAGAAAATAATGAACATCTGTCTGTCTCGGAACAATAAGACTACATCAATAAACAAAATACATAGAAGAGACGTCGGGCGTGCGGACGCCTGCAAGCTACCTCGGTCTCGGAAAACACAGAAATCCCACAAGTACCCTACTGCTGCTGCTGCTCCTCCTCGAAACCTGGACATGTGCAAAAAACGCACAGAAGTGCAGTATCAGCATAATCTGACCCCATGTGCTGGTAAGTGCCTGGCCTATCCCGACGAAGTAGTGACAAGCCTAGGACTAGACACCCACATAAACCTGTGCAATTCTATATATGTGTATACCACAAGATAGCAGGATTATCAAGTAACACAATTAACAAGGTAGTATCAAGCTGGGGGAAACACAATCAACAACATATAATCAATCAGTAAAGAGAATCAGAGTGTAGTAACAACAGTTATCACCAAAACAAGAAATTCAAATAGTTGCACGGCATCACCCTTCGTGCTTTTACTCTAATCCTCTCCAAATAATCAAATAAAAGTGCATGGCATCACCCTTCGTGCTTTTACTCTCGTCCTCACCAAATAAGCAAATAAAGTGCACGGCATCACCCTTCGTGCTTTTACTCTCATCCTCTTATCCATGGCACGGCATGATCCTTCGTGCATGGTTTATAAAATAAGGCACGTCATGATCCTTCGTGCATAATCAGTAAAACAAGGCATGGCATGATCCTTCGTGCATAATCAATAAAACAAAGCACGGCATGATCCTTCGTGCATAATCAATAAAACAAGGCATGGCACGATCCTTCGTGAAAAATCAATAAAACAAGGCACAGCATGATCCTTCGTGCATAATCAATAAAACAAGGCACGGCATAATCCTTCGTGCATAATCAATAAAATAAGGTACGACATGATCCTTCGTGCATAATCAATAAAACAAGGCACGGCATCAACCTTCGTGCATTATCACTCTTCCTCACCCAAATAATAATCACAGTTAAGGGAAAAAGAATGAAACAATAAACACGAACCGTCCCGGCAAAGGACACAATAATCATCACAATAAAGTCCCGGTAAGGGAAACAATAATCACTTCACAAGGGAAACAATAATCACTTCACAATAAAATCCCGGCAAGGGAAAACAATAATCAACCTCACAATAAAGTCCCGGCAAGGGAAAACAATAATCAACTTCACAACCCGGCAAGGGTTCAAGATTATGACTTAAAAACATCCCACATTAACCCACAATATATGTCAACAAACGACTCACGGTCATGCTAGATGCCAGTGTATGGATGCTCGTCACCACAGCCCATACACCGCACTCGATCACATAGCAATTAGCACATTAATCATATTCCCTCAAGCTAGGATAGATCAAACACTTACCTCTAAGCCTTGAAGTCCAATTATCCTTCAGTTATAGCTTTACCTCGAATTTCAGCCTTCAACTTGCTCGAATCTAATCACAATTAGTTCAATTACTTTAATAGATACTATGTAAATTGATTTGGATGCTTAAAAATGGTTTTCTCAAAGTTTAACCCAAAATTTCCCAAAACGCTCCTGGTCCCACATGGTCGGAACTCGGGGTTCGGACCAAAATCCGGTCACCCATTCCCTCATGAGTTCAATTATATGATTTGTTTCGAAATAGGACCTCAAATCGAGGTCCAATTCCCCAATTCATGAAAAATCTAGGTTCTACCCAAAAACAACAATTTCCATCATGAAAACCTTTGATTTCTCTTAGAAAACATGTTTAATGATGTTAGGAATTGAAAGAATTAAGTAAAAAGTGACTTACAAGTGATTTGGAGTGATCTTGTTCTTGGGGAATCGTGTGTGGTGTGTTGGGTTTTGAAAGAATGGTGAAAAGGGTTTAAAATTCGTTTAAGTATCAGATTGCACAACTGCGGATATGGGAATTGCGAACATTTGTTCGCAATTGCGAACTTAGCAGGTTTTGACTGTTGCCCTCGCATTTGCGAGAAATCGTTCGCATTTGCGAACATGGGAGTTCCCTGTCAACATCGCATTTGCGAAAACAAGTACGCATTTGTGAACTAGGCTGAATACTGCGGCCCTCGCATTTGGGAGATATAGTTCGCATTTGCGAACCAAGACCAGTCCAGGGCCTTTTCGCATTTGCGACTTCTTGTTCGCTTTTGCGAACTTAGCCTATTGCTGGGAGACTTCGCAATTGCGAGAAATTCTTCGCAATTGCGAAGCTATCAGCTCGGGAAAAATACCAGTTGTGTCATTTTTCAAAATATGCTCTAACAGCCTATCAAATCTTTACCCGAGCCCTCGGGCTCCAAACCAAACATGCACACAACTTCAAAACCATACTACGAACTTGCTCGCGCGACAAATTGCCAATATAACATCGTTTTCATAAAATCAAGCCTCAAGTTCATGATTTTCTTCCTTTAACTTCATAAACTTTCAAATTTGGAACTCAAGGTTCAAAACACATCAAACGGCATTCAAATGTCGTCAAACATTGCAGGAAGTACTTAAATAATATTTAAGACTTGTACCGGGCGTCGGAACCAAAATACGAGCCCGATACCATGGTCATTTAATCCATTTTTATTTAAAAATTTCGGCAAAAACAATTTAACAGAAAAATTCATATCTTGGGCTCGAGGCCTCATAATTCGACTCCGGACGCATGCTCGAGTCCCATATTTTCCTACGAAACTTCCGGGACCGTCCGATCTCGGGTCCGGGTCCGTTTACCAAAAATGTTGACCGAAGTCCACTATATTAATATTAATATCAAATTTCTTCAAAGTTTTCATAGAATTCACATATTCTAGCACAAACTTTTTTCGGCTACATGCCGGGGCTATGCACATACATCGATGCAATATACAATGAGGTTTTCAAGGCCTCGGAAGCGCGGGACAAATGAGGAAAATAGGTGATGGCCCTTTGGGTCGTCACATCCTCCACCTCTAAAACAACTGTTCATCCTCGAACGGACAAGAGAAGGAAGTACCTGAGTCGGGGAACAAATGTAGGTAGCGGCTCCGCATATCAGACTCGGACTCCCAGGTCGATGCCTCAGGAGGCTGACCTCTCTACTAAACACTCACAGAAGGAAAACTCTTCGACCTCAACTGTCGAACCTGCCAGTCTAGAGTGGCCACCGGCTCCTCCTCGTAAAATAGATCATTGTCCAATTGGACAGTACTGAAGTCTAGCACATGTGTGGGATCGTCGTGGTACCTCCGAAGCATAGATAGATGAAAAAAAATGGATGTACGGCTGATAAGCTAGGTGGCAGTGCTAGTCTGCAAGCCACCTCTCCCACTCGGTCAGAATACCGAATGGACCAATATACCTGGGGCTGAGCTTGCCCTTCTTTCCGAACCTCATCACGCCCTTCATAGGCGATACCCGGAGCAATACTCGCTCACCAACCATGAAATCCACATCTCATACCTTACGATCTGCATAAGTCTTCTGTCTGGACTGAGCTGAACGCAATCTCTCCTGGATAGTATTGACCTTGTCTAAGGCCTCCTGAACTAGGTATGTACCCGGTAACCGAGCCTCTCCCGGCTCCAACCATCCGAATGGAGACCGATATTTCCTACCATACAACGCCTCATATAGAGCCATCTGGATGCTAGACTGGTAGCTGTTATTGTAGGCAAACTCTGCTAATGGCAGAAACTGGTCCCATGAGCCTCCAAAATCAATGACACAGGCTCAGAGCATGTCCTCTAGGATCTGAATAGTCCTCTCGGACTGGCCGTCCGTCTGAGGATGAAAAGTTGTACTCAGCTGAACCTGGGTGCCTAACTCCTACTGGACCGCTCTCCAGAAACGTAAGGTAAACGGCGTACCCCGATCTGAGATAATAGACACCGGCACCCCATGAAGGCGAACAATCTCCTTGATGTAAATCTCTGCTAGCTTCTCCGATGAGTAAGAGATAGATACTGGAATGAAGTGTGCTGACTTGGTCAGCCTATCAACAATGACCCAAATAGCATCAAATTTCCTCCGAGTCAAAGGAAGTCCAGTAACAAAGTCCATTGTAATCCGCTCATATTTCCACTCGGGAATTTCAATTCTCTAGAATACACCACCAGGCCTCTGGGGCTCATATTTCACCCGCTGACAGTTTAGACACCGAGCGACATATGCAACAATGTCTTTCTTCATCCTACACCACCAATAGTGCTGTCGTAAGTCCTGATACATCTTCGTGGTGCCCGGGTGAGTAGAATACCGCGAACTATGGGCCTCCACTAAGATCAACTCTCAAATCCCCTCAACATTGGGCACACAAACTCACCCCTGCAATCTCAATATTCCGTCATCATCTAGAGTTACCTCCGTGGCACCTCCCCGCTATACCGTATCCCTCAGGTCACGTTAATAAGGATCATCGAACTGCCTCTCACGGATATGCTCTAATAGCAATGAACGAGTGACCGTGCAGGCTAACACCCTGCTAGGCTCAGAAATGTCTAATCTCACGAACCGATTGGCTAAGGCCTAGATATGTAGAGCAAGTGGTCTCTGGCTGACCAGAATATAAGCGAGACTACCCATGCTGGCAGACTTCTTACTCAACGTATCGGCCACCACGTTGGACTTACCTAGGTGGTATAAGATAGTAACATCATAGTCTTTCAGCAACTATAACCATCTTCTCTATCGCACATTCAACTCTTTTTGCTTGAATAAATACTGTAGGTTTTTGTGATCCGTGTACACCTCGCACGCCACACCATATAGATAATGCCTCCAGATATTTAAGGCGTGAACCACTGCTGCTAGCTCAAGATCATGAACCAGATAATTCTTCTCATGGATTTTCAACTATCTCGAAGCATAAGCAATAACCTTGCCATCCTGCATCAATACCGCTCCGAGCCCAATACGGGATGCATCAAAGCAAACTGTGTAAGACCCTAAACCCGTGGGTAATATCAACACCGGTGTCGTAGTCAAAGCTGTCTTGAGCTTCTGAAAGCTCGCCTCACACTCATCTGACCATTTGAACTGGGCACCCTTCTGGGTCAACCTGGTCATCGGGGCTGCAATAGAAGAGAACCCCTCTACAAATCGACGGTAGTAACCTGCTAACCCCAAGAAACTCCAGATATCGGTCACTGAAGCTGGTCGAGGCCAATTCTGGACTGCCTCAATCTTCCTTGGATAGACATGTATACCTTATATCGTCACAACATGGCTCAGTAATGAAACTGTACTTAGCCAGAACTCACACTCTTGAGATATCCGCATATAGTTGACTACCTTTTCCAGAGTCTGGAGAGCCACTTTGAGATGCTGCGTATGCTCTTCCTAACTGCGGGAGCATATCAATACGTTATCAATGGGGGCTATCACGAACAAGTCTACTAAGGCATGAACACCTCGTACGTATGCACATAACCATGACTCTGGCCATAATAGTTGTCCCTAAATTACAACATTGCCAATTAACTGCGTGTTATCAAATACCTTATTCCAGAACTCCCACTTTACTCAGAATGAGGTATGGAGACCTCGTGATTACTTTTTCAAATTAATGAGTCATATTTATCCACACCTAGGTGCTCGTCTCAAAGGCTAACTCAACGGTTTCAAAATAGAAATGGCTAGATATGAATAGGAACTATACAAAAAATGGTCAAATAGTCCTAACAGGCATGAGTCTCATTTAAAAATGTAATACGAAAATATTAATTTCATAAAAAAAGAATTTTAAACACATAAACTCTTACCACCAGGACCTAGTCCTCATATGATATACACCGCAGCTTGAAGCTCAGTTTAGAAATATTTCACATTATGCAAAAAATTTGAGGATCTCATCCTCAACTCTAAATCACAAGTACTTGCACATTGTACCGGCTAAAAAAATTTATTTCCTCTCTTTATTATTTTCAATAATTGTTCGTCAAAGAAACTCACGACATAAACTAAACCCTCATGCCGATATTGTATATAATTAGCAATTTGAAATTAATTATTTCAGGAGTTACATCAAAACTCACTGTAGTAGTGATATAAAGTCACTTTTAGCCTCATAAATCTTCTTAGTGACCCACACATAATAATAGGGATAGCTATCTCTACATAATAACTCAACGTGAGTATTCACATAAGTAGATTTGATGATTACAAAGCTCACTCATGAGCGGAGTATATTAAGAGGACTCGCCTAATTTTTTTTTTTCAAAAACCAATCAAATTAAGTAGAAGTATCCTTTTTATAACTATCAAATTTGTATATGTAATGACAACATCTGGTGTAGTGACTTCAGTCATACCATAAAAATTATATCAACGGTTGGGCCTCCACCTCTAGGATTCTCACCTCCACCTCTAATATCCTGACCTCTACATCTGGCTGGCCATGTAAGATAAGTATTGACTGCAATGGAGCGTGTAGCCTGAGTGCTTTCCTAAATTACATTTCTCCAAACTACCACATTCGCAACAATTCCTTTGAGGCTCAATTAACTTATTGCACATGACAACATATTAGGACATAGTCATGGTGACCTGGTACAACCGTTCAGATCGCATATACTATATATTGCAGAGAATCTGGGAGGTGACGTCTTTCGAACATTTTCTTAAAATAGAGTTTACTAAGTTGTGTTGCATTGGTCGGCTTGCCCTCTTCGTAGGCTTGCCACAAACATCGACGGCCAATTTTCTCTTTTGCTATGTTGGCTTAACACTGCTGAGCTACCCCATTTACTCATATACTCTTCGTTATTCTCTGGGGCGATTCTTACCCCATGAAAACAACCAACCTTAAATATGTATAAATTATTTGGAGGACCTTTCCATACCATATATATATATATATACATTCCAACAATTCACAATATTTGTCCTTCACAGCTCCAACAAATCAACCGGACGTCAAGGTCCGTTGAAACCCCACACGATTCATTAGGTGATCTCCTAATATAATTGCATCTTCCGTTGGAACCATAACTGGTGTGGTAAATACATTATCTTCCCATTACTTTTGTTTGCCATCCGAAGCACAATAAAATCAACCCCCTCACATTCGACTATTTCCACGTTGTGTAATTTCTCATAACATCGGTCAAGCACAATCTCGTGGGTTCTCAAAAGATGCACCGCTGAAGGTGATAGCGAAGAGTTTGGCGAAACCTATCCGACCTCCATAAGACTTTTGAAGGCGTAGTTGATCTGTCACCAGCCCGTGCCATTGTTCGGCTAGAGAAGCGGTACGTGACTTCGCCATTCGTGGGAAGACAAGAGTGAAAATTCAACTTAACATTTGAAGAATGAATTCGCACGAAAAGAAATAACAAATGAGAGACTTTTTCCTAACTCAGTAGATTCTGGAGGACAAGTACAGACGTCTCCGTACCTACCCCTCAAACTCTACTAAGCTTGTTCGTGAGTGGTGAGATCGATGTAACCTATAGCTCTGATACCAACTTGTCACGACCCGGATTTTTCCCCATCATCGGGATCATGATGGCGCCTACTCGTGGTAGCTAGGCAAGCCAATTCATTCAATATTTTCCTATTCATACCATCATTTTATTCTCATATTTAATAGCAAGAAATAATTACTCAATTTTTTAAATGTGGAAGTCTTTCGAAATAGAGATGAATAATAATAATGTAACAATGAATGGTCTGAAAGAAAATAGTAAACATATGTCTGTCTAGAAACAATGATACCACAACAATAAACAAAATAAATAGAAGAGACGCCAGGCCTGCCAACGCCTGCAAGCTACCTCGATCTCGGAAAGCACAGAAATCCCACAAGTACCCTACTGCTGCTGCTACTCCTGCTCGAAACCTGGACCTGTGCAAAAAACACACAGAAGTGCAGTATCAGCACAATCCGACCCCATGTGCTGGTAAGTGCCTGGCCTATCCCGGCGAAGTAATGACAAGCCTAGGACCAGACACCTACATAAACATGTGCAATTCTATATATGTGTATACCAAAAGATAGCAGGATTATCAAGTAACACAATTAACAAGGTAGTATCATGCTGGGGGAAACACAATCAGCAACATATAATCAATTAGTAAAGAGAATCAGAGTGTAGTAACAACAGTTATCACCAAAATAAGAAATTCAAATAGTTGCACGGCATCACCCTTCGTGCTTTTACTCCCATCCTCTCCAAATAATCAAATAAAAGTGCACGGCATCACCCTTCGTGCTTTTACTCTCATCCTCACCAAATAAGCAAATAAAGTGTACGGCATCACCCTTCGTGCATGGTTTATAAAACAAGGCACGGCATGATCTTTCGTGCATAATCACTAAAACAGGGCACGGCATGATCCTTCGTGCATAATAAATAAAACAAAGCACAGCATGATCCTTCGTGCATAATCAATAAAATAAGGCACGGCACGGTCCTTCGTGAAAAATCAATAAAACAAGGCACAACATGATCATTCGTGCATAATCAATAAAACAAGGCACGACATGATCCTTCGTGCATAATCAATAAAACAAGGCACGACATGATCCTTCGTGCATAATCAATAAAACAAGGCACGACATTAACCTTCGTGCATTATCACACTTCCTCACCCAAATAACAATCACAGTTAAGGAAAAAAGAATGTAACAATAAACATGAACCGCCCCGGCAAGAGACACAATAATCATCACAGTAAAGTCCCGGCCAGGGAAACAATAATCACTTCACAATAAAGTCCCGGCAAGGAAAAATAATAATCAACCTCACGATAAAGTCCCGGCAAGGAAAAACAATAATCAATTTCACAACCCGGCAAGGGTTCAAGATTATGACTTTAAAACATCCCACATTAACCCACAATATATGTCAACAAACGACTCACGGTCATGCTAGATGCCAGTGTATGGATGCTCGTCACCACAGCCCACACACAGCACTCGATCACATAGCAATTAGCACATTAATCATATTCCCTCAAGTTAGGATAGATCAAATACTTACCCCTAAGCCTTGAAGTCCAATTATCCTTCAATTACAGATTTACCTCGAATTTCAGCCTTCAACTTGCTCGAATCTAATCACAATTGGTTCATTACTTTAATAAATACTATGTAAATTGATTTGGATGCTTAAAAATGGTTTTCTCAAAGTTTAACCCAAAATTTCCCAAAACGCCCCTGGTCCCACGTGGTCGGAACTCGGGGTTCGGACCAAAATCTGGTCACCCATTCCCTCATGAGTTCAATTATATGATTTGTTTCAAAATCGGACCTCAAATCGAGGTCCAATTCCCCAATTCATGAAAAACCTAGGTTCTACCCAAAAACAACAATTTCCACCATGAAAACCTTTGATTTCTCTTGGAAAATATGTTTAATGATGTTAGGAATTGAAAGAATTAAGTAAAAAGTGACTTACAAGTGATTTGGAGTGATCTTATTCTTGGAGAATCGTGTGTAGTGTGTTGGGTTTTGAAAGAATGGCGAAAAGGGTTTAAAATTCGTTTAAGTATCAGATTGCACAGCTGCAGATATGGGAATTGTGAATATTTGTTCACAATTGCGAACTTAGCAGGTTTTGACTGTTGCCCTCGCATTTGCGAGAAATTATTCGCATTTGCGAATCTGGGCGTTCCCTGTCAACATCGCATTTGCGATAACAAGTTCGCATTTGCGAAGTAGGCTGAATACTGTGGCCCTCGCATTTGCGAGATATACTTCGCATTTGCGAACCAATACCAGTCCAGGGCCTTTTAGCATTTGCGACTTCTTATTCACTTTTGCGAACTTAGCCTATTGCTGGGAGACTTCGCAATTGCGAAAAATTCTTCACAATTGCGAAGATATTAGTTGGGGAAAAATACCAGCTGTGTCATTTTTCAAAATTTGCTCTAACGGCCTATCAAATCTTTACCCGAACCCTCGGGCTCCAAACAAAACATGCACACAACTTCAAAACCATACTACGAACTTGCTCGCGCGATCAAATCTCCAATATAACAAGCCATTTTTAAATCAAGCCTCAAGTTCCTTTAAAATCAAGCCTCAAGTTCCTTTAAAATCAAGCCTCAAGTTCATGATTTTATTCCTTTAACTTCATAAACTTTCAAATTTGGAACTCAAGGTTCAAAACACATCAAACGACGTTCAAATGTCGTCAAACTTTGCAGGAAGTACCTAAATAATATTTAAGACTTGTACCGGGCATCGGAACCAAAATACGAGCCCGATATCATGGTCATTTAATCCATTTTTATTTAATAATTTCGGCAAAAATAATTTAACAGAAAAATTCATATCTTGGGCTCTAGGCCTCAGAATTCGACTCCAGACGCATGCCCGAGTCCCATATTTTCCTACGAACCTTCCGGGACCGTCCGATCTCGGGTCCGGGTCCGTTTACCAAAAATATTGACCGAAGTCAACAATATCAATATTAATATCAAATTTCTTCAAATATTTCATAGAATTCACATATTCTAGCACAAACTCTTTTCGGCTACATGCCCGGGCTATGAACATACATCGAGGCAATATAAAACAAGGTTTTCAAGGCCTCGGAAGCGCAGGACAAATAAAAAAAAACAAGTGATGACCCTTTGGGTCGTCACAGTATTGTACCAACATTTTTTGAAGAAATGGGAACAAAAGGAGCATATTTATAGGGAGAAGCTGAAATCATTTTTTGGCATTCATGTATTTCAATCTTTATGATAGGGAATTCTTCCATACTTTCTCGCTAGTCATTCTATCTGATTTTAGTTTGAAAACAATCATAATTAGGGGTGCTTATCGGGCAGATTGGGTAGATAATTATGCTTAACTGTTCGGTTTATCAGTTATCAAATTATAAATATTGTAATCTACTAACCATCCAATAAGGATAACAAATAGATTTGTTTTGGATTAACAATTAACGGGAGGTTATCAGGCGGTTTACCGAATAAATCAAATAACTTTATTTTAACATTATTAATTTATTGCTACATCATAAAATTTATTAACACTTTATAATTTGTATTTGATTGTCGAATGAGTAAAAAAAAAGTATTTCCACCTATAAATTAAGGCTATTATACAGCATAACAAAGCTCATAATAACTATAAAAAGACTGAAACTTTATCTCTATATTATTTTAAATTATTTAGGTACTTTAAAATATGACATGAATACACCAAGCTTTCATGTTTACATATTATCGCATAATACTAGGTTACACGATTTTAGTTTTCTTTTAAAAAAATCAATCTACTCGACAAAGGAGAAAATGAAATAAAAAGGAATCCCAATGATTTCACTAGCACAAGGGTAAAAGTATAAATATAAAAATTCTTAACGGGTTAACGGTTTATCAGATAAGAAAATTGAGTAATTCGCTCCTAAACCTTTAAGCCGTTAATTATAAAATTTCAATCCGTTTACCAACCACTACTCTGATACTCCGATATCAATAAGCCAATAAGATCGATTCAGTTAGGTTAACCGTCATAGATCGATTTTGAACTGCCCTAGTCATAATATACTAGTTGAAGTTGCAATGATGACCTATAGTTTCTTGTATGTGTCAAAACAATAATAAGGGAGTAAGGTATTTCATACTGATGTTGTTGACCTTCTTAGAAGTGGATCCAAAATTTAAATTTTATGGATTTAATCTTTACAAAATCAATATTGAACACATTATATTATTAAAGTTATGAGTTCATATCTAATATTTGTTCCTATTTTAGATAATTTTTACACATAAATATTTGTTTCGTGCTGAAAGTAGTGGGTTCAGGCTAGGGTGGGCATAAAATCTGAAAAATCGAATTCCGAATCGGACCAAATTAATTCAATATTTCGGTATTATGGTACGATCCTCGGTATTAGGATATTGAAATTTCGGTATACCAAAATTCCAATTTTTAAAGATTTTTTAAAGTCGGACCTATGTCCCAACGCCCCAGCCCAAAAACTTTTGGGCAAAAAACATAAGTAGGCACTATTTTAAAAAATTTAACATAATCGTAGCAGTAATCCAGAATTAATAAAAATGGCATTCATGATAACAAAAACGGTAGCAACATAATGCCGTTATAGCTTGTTACGAATATATTATGGAAACTAATATTAATAATACCATAATAAATCTCTAAATCAGAGGGAATAAGGTATAATAACTCTAATCTTTTCTTTCCTATTTTTTAACTCAAAATATTATATTTCAAATATGTTTTACAAATAAAATATAATTAAGAAAAGATAATTGTATCCTAAAAAAATTAATGTATAATCTTGTATATTGAATTGATAATTTGATATGATACATGTATCTTATTATTAAGTCTATATTGTATATCAATATATGTGATATCCCCTATATATCGACATATTTTGTATTCAATAATTACATATTAAAATTATATATCATCCGATATATTTTTAAAAAAAGAAGACATGTAAGGTATATATACATTATAAACTATTTATGCACGGTATAATAAAATACCTTAGGTATATATATGTTATTTATGTAGTATAAACATGTATGTTTTGAAAAATAGATATATGTATGATTATACCTAAAGATGTATTTTATGCATATGGTTTCAACACATAATAAATTATGTATAACAAAATTGTATAATCTCATCAAAATAATAATATAACTTGTGTTATGAAACAATAAAAGAACAAGAACAATATTGCAGAGAAAGAGAGAGAGAAGGAATTCTTATTGATATTGGATGATTTACAATGGAATAGAACCCTCTATTTATAGGGAGATGATGACTTAGACACCAAGTAATAAACCCTAGAATCTCTCTAAATATAGACATTCACCATAAATAGAACTCTATTTATAATACTCCCCCTTGAATGTCTATTCAGCAAAATAATGTGCCTCGTTAAAACATTAACTAAAATAAAACCCAGTGGGAAACTGATATAGATAACTTTATTCTCATAAGCAATAACTTAACTATTAAATAGAGACTCAATAAATTATTTTGCTAAACCAGCTGTGATGTAACCAACTTATCAAGATGAACTTCTTGAATAGAGAATCTAGAATATACTCTAAATTAAATTATTGAGCAAGTTGTCTCGCAAACACCATGTTACAGGTTAATAATAATCGCACATGTAACCATCTCATAGATGCATCTTATGCGGTATACATGGTAGGTGAATGGGCCCATATTCACCTTTGATATTTCCAGCATTCATGGGATCAACCCCAATTTTAGTTGGTCAATTAATTAATGAGAACAAGCAATGTAAGAGAATTCGTAAAGAACTTTCTAGTTCTTTAATATTTACCCATGTGAATTCTCTTTCATTTTTGCACATCATACTTAAATTGATATGGCTAAACCAATTATGCCAACTGAATAAATTATCAATATTGATAAATTTCATATTTACACCATGATGTGCGTAATTATGAATAAACTCCAAGTTTATTATGATATGGGTTTTATATCAATAAAATATCCACTTTATTGTGGTATTTTTTTATTTATGTAGTACAAATTGGAGATAAAACATGTAGCTTTTTACATACATATTACCCCGCTACAAGTTGTAGTAATAGAAGAAATTAAATCTTTCCTTTATTTATAGTCTCAATATAATCAACCGCTTTCGCGAATACTTTGGAAACTGAATATGTTTCTTTGAAACTTACTACAACACAATACCTTGTTGGTAATTAATTGTGTTTCTCCAATATAATAATAATTGGCTCTTCCAGAGCTCTCAATTAATTTTATACTACCACAGATTCATCAACATCCATGTGGTGAATATCTCTTTTAAAGAGAAAGTTATACCATTATGTGTATGGTCAAAATTATATGCAAGATCTGTTTCTTGCATTACCGTTGTCTTTTAATAATCACAATGCCAAAATATGGCGTACAATAGGTACGTGACCAATGACCTTCATGCCATAATAATGACATTATTTATGGTATCATCTCAAACCTTCTTCTAGAGGTGAGTGTGGTATATTAACTACCACTAACACGTTCATATTCTTGAAGAATGAATATGTAGATGTTGTCACATTCACATCATGAATGAACCATAATCATCTATAAAATCTCATGTCAAATCGATGACAAATATTACTTTCACAAAGTGAAAGATTATTTTGAGAATACTTATTGTTCTCGTTGCCACAATGATGACAATATAATTTCGTCTATTGCCATGTCCATATCCATTGATTATTCATGGTAATAATTTTGTCTTCTTTCAGACTTATTATATACTGATATCACATTCTCTTAAGGGGATGAGAATGGAGAAAATTCAATGGGACGGGTTTTTACTTCTTGTGCGCATGATCATACATGACTTTGATCATGGCAAGACATAGAAATTTTACCACTTCATGTGGGTGTAATTTCTTAAAAACTCCATTAGAGTTATAATCAAACTTTGTTGTCTTTGCCTGTATATAAAATCAAATTATAGAATTTCAAGAATTTGAAAGAGAAAAGTAAAATACTTACCTTAAATCCAGAATTTTAATCATGAAGGAAGTTCATGAAACAATTGACAATCATTATGCTCAATCCCAAAGTTTCTATTCAATTGGTTAGAGTTTCGTGCTGATAACGTGTTATGAAATAATAAAAAAATAAGAACAATATTGCAGAGAAAGAGAGAGAGGAAATTCTTATTGATATTGGATGATTTACAATGAAATAGAACCCTCTATTTATAGGGAGATTGTGACTTAGCCTCCAAGTAATAAACCCTAAAATCTCTCTAAATATAGACATTCACCGTAAATAGAGCTCTATTTATAACACCTTGAAATATATCAGGTATATTTGAATTGGTAAATAAAGTAAAAATATAAAGTTGGTAAGAGATATTTCTAAGTGGTGGCCAGCGAGAAGTTTTTTGCTGGTTGAAAATCTTTTTAGACCGAAAAGCAATTTTACGTTTAATTCAAAGCTTTGATTGGAATATGGTGTCAAAAGAAAAAAGAAACTGGAAAATAAAAGGCAATCCTATGATTTATGCCGTGTGTGGACTAATTAATTGTCTCAAAATCTTTGCAATATGCTAATTATGTAAAGAAAATCTGCTATTTATGAAATAAACAAAAAGTGATACTATGATTTTCTTAAATAATTTTTAAAAAGTGCTTAGCCGAATAGTGGGGGGTGTGCACAGATAGCCACTAACAGCCCATGTCTTTATTTTAAAGACAGCATTTTAAATGTATTTAGTTTTTAGCCACTGATTTAATAAGCTTTAATTGGCCAGATGAAAATATCCGTATGCTCATGTCCTTAACTTCAAGACTTCAGGATTACATGTCCTTAACTTTTGAACTTGAAGTTCTAAGTTTAGGACTTCAGGACTACATGTTCTTAACTTTTGAACTTGGAATGCTAAGTTCAGGACTTTAGGATTACATATCCGTAACTTTCGAACTTGGATTTATAAGTTCATGAATTCAAGGTTACATGTCCTTAACTTTTGAACTTAGAACTCAAACTTCAAGACCAAGCGTCCTTAACTTCTGAACTTGTAAGTCAAAGTTAAGGACCTATTGTCATTGACTTTTGAACTTGTAACTATAAGTTAAGTGCTGCTTGTCCTTAACTTTTGAACGTGTAACTGTAAGTTAAGGATTGTCTATCCTTAACTTTGAACTTTAAACTCAAAGTTAAGGACTGCCTGTCCTTGAGTTATGAACTTGAAACAATAACTTAAGGACTGCCTATCCTTATGTTTTGAACTTGAAACTATAAGTTAAGGACTATCCATCCTTAACTCTTGAACCTGAAACTTAATACCAATTCCACGATGAGAAAGTAACTTGTTCATTAGCTCTTTCTTTCTATCTTTCCTTTCTCTGTTTTGTTTTTTAGGGGTGGGGATGGTTCATAAGTGCACGTATTCTGTGAACCTCCACCTTACACCAAAATTGAAGTCACTAAATAAAATCAAAACCAAATAACATCCAGAATGATGAAATTTAACAATGCAGCAAGCTGTTCAGTTCAAACTCAATAACTAATGCTTTCATTTGACCATAGGATTACCAAAGAGATATGACTATACACAGGCATTGTCATACTAGGTGAACAATTTAAGTCTTGGAAAGCTCTTTGAATGACGACTTCAAGAAAGAAATAAAAAAAGGACTAGATTTTTTGTCCAAACCATAATAAATTACATTCCACAAAATTATAAACTAAACATATCTACAGTTAAAATAATTGCGGTGCTCATAGAAATTATTTCTACGAGCACAGTAAAGCAACGCGAAAAAAAGGAAGAAAAGGTAAAATTATCTTTTTTCTATTAGTAGTGGCTATTTTTGCTAAGCATTATAATTAGTGGATAAAAATTAAAGACACCCTTAATTAGTGACTACTACATGCCATTTTTACCCGGGATTTTTACTTATCTATGAATATATCAAATTTTATTACCAAAAATGTTCATAATTTATTATTTACCCGCGTTGTTCATATTTTTACTACAAATTATATACCAATCCAAAAATAGGTAGATTTTACCATTAAAAACGCGCTAAAATAAAAGCACCAAATCCGCGCGTGATTCTGTCAACAGTAAATATGAAATTGGAAATGGAAAGAGATCTCAAAGTTGAAAAAATCTGTTCTTCTATATATATTTTCCACCATTGATAGCCATTAAATGCTTGAAAGCTTTGAATTCAAATTTAGGTTTTCAAAAATTATTATTTGTTTGGATTGGGTGATATTGTAAATAATTCAGAATATGTTTAGGAGTTTATATCTCAATTTTGAGGGGTTTTGGTGAAGATTAGAATTGGTTTTGACAGAATTTCACATTGCAACTCGTCGAAGAAAAAGACTTATTTTCAGAAATTGTAGATAAATTGTAGAAGTGTAGATAAATTGTAGATAGTTTGTGGATAAATTGTAGATTAGGAAGACTAAAACTTCTACAAGTCTTCTACAATCGAAAATGTCAATTATGCTACAATTGAAATGAGAATTAGGACATTAAAATTCAATGTATTCAGTTTGCAGATATCTTGTAGTTAAAATTTCTACAAATAAACTACAAATTAGTTTAAGTATTGTATAAAGTTATATTATTTTTAAGAGTATCTACAAAATTACTACATTTATACTATAATTAAACTACAATCTTATGTCAAAAAAAAATGTTGACAACAAAATTTGCTCTTTATCTACAAAATTTCTACAAAAAAACTACAAGTAAAACTACAATTGCACCCACACTGTCAACTTTATTGTCTTCTCAATTGAAGATTCATTTCAATATAAATCAATTCTTTGCGACAGCTCCAACAATATCCAAGTCACTACAAAAGCTGTAAAAGAAGCATATAAAAATGCCCAAAAATCAAACATAAAAGTCAAATGCTTGATTTTGACAACCCATCAAATCCTTTAGGCACCACTTTGAACAGAGACACACTAAATAATCTCTAAAAAAATCGTGGGGATACTACTGAAGTTAATTAAGTGTAGAAGAAAGAGATGGTTATTGTAGTGAGAAGAGATTATACGGTAATGGGGGAAAAACTGAAGGAAAATCATGGGGTGGGGGTGATTAACTGTAGGTAAATCGTGGGGGTGTGGGGGTGGGAGGAGAGAGAGGCGAGTAAACGAAATAAAGTGAAAATATGATCCTAAAATCAAGCATAGTATAAATGAAGCAATAATTATACCCTTAATTTGAATTATGGTATATAAATGGTACTTTGGTATGCTTAAATATAATTAACACAATCCTTAAATATGAAGGTTAATAAGGTTTGATATATGGTATAGGTATGTAAAAATCCTTTTTTACCCGGATAGTTTCTCCAAACTATTACTAACTATATTTCCCAGCCCACTGTCCACTCCAGCGCCCCAGCCCAACTTCCCAAGCCCTAAGCCCACTCTCTATTCAATTAGGGCACCACTGGCTGTCGCGGACAGACTCCTCAATCCTCAGAAAATCATTCTGACTTAGGGTTTAGCATTAGCATTCCGACAGTATTTCTTCAGCATGATTTGCTGATCCCTCTACTCCGCACCCCATTTCCCCTCCTCCTTCTACCGCTTTCACCCCCAGGTACTCTTTACCCGTATTATATTACATACTGTAGTAGACTTGAAATTCATAAAAGTTGCAGATTGCTCCCCCCCCCCCCCTTTTAATTTTAATGACTGTGTTTAACTGGAGACTTACTTTAAGAAAACAATGCGTATTTATAATAAAACAAGATGAATTTAGTGTTGGAGATTTAATCTCCATATAAAATCCAGCATTATTATGTACAATATCTGCTTGCTATTTTTTTCCCATTGTAGATAATACCTGCATAAGTTATGCAGAATCTTTGTATTAATGCGGGATAGAACTTGGAATAAGAATGTGGGTATTATTAGTATTTGGATTAAAAATTCTAGAATGACAAAACAAACTCTCAGAAGTACACAAACTTTTATTTTGTTTGAAAAGTAAGACCACAATTTTATTTAGTTGATCAGTAAAAGAAAGGCTTTTTATATGGGCATGTTTGCCCTCCCTATTTGCTTTAAAGTTTAGATGAGGTAGTTTATAAATGTCAGATGAAAAAATTTGCAGCCTGTTAAGAGTACAAACTTTTAAAATTTGCAGCTTGTTGCCTTGTTGTGCAATTGATTTGCAGCCTGTCTCGTTGTGTATTAAGGCATTAAGCCACAATAATTTGAGTTGGCTCCAAATGCCAGCATATGTCTATAAGTCTATTTACTTCTTTCTGAAGATATGGTTGTTCAATTTCATTGTATTTCTTCATTTCTTGGCTGAACAGCTAGACATGACATTGAAACATAGGGATATTCAGACTTCTTCCTCCATAGTGTCCCTCTTCGCCACCTTCTATTCTTGCTATTTCTTCACTCTGCATCTCAAATTTGAGCTGTATTATTGTGTTGTTTTATCTATTCAATTAGGTTAATGTTATGTTTTTTTCTTATTCATTTGCTTTTGATAATGCTGAAGAGTTGAGTTCATATTTAGTTATATTCATATTCTGAATTTCTTGTTGAAAATTTTGCCGAGTGGTTTATTTGGGTATATGTAAGTGGGTATGTTTGTTACTTTCTATTTCAGTACATGAATTTAGATGATATTGGTGCTTAAAATATAATTTGAGTTGATTGATTTGCTCCTTATTTTTGTGGAACTGAAAGTGAAAATAAAAGTTACAACCTTTATGCTTCAAACATTTAGATTTTGATTCTTGTGCAGCATATTGTTTTCACTTTTGATGGAAATTTTCTTTTATTGATTTTTTTTATTCCAAAAATTATCATTGCATTGGGAATTCCAGATCATCTTTCACATGTTTCTTTGTGGGATTTCAATTATTTAGTCGTTTAACTTTGAACTTGAGAAGTGTTAGGTTTCATTTTAATGTCATGAACTTGCTACAATTCGGTATATTCAAGATTTCTTTTTCCTCTTTAGGGTGATTAGATGTATGAAGAACCTCTAACTGTAGTTACATGATCGTAATTTGCAATGAATTTATCTAAAATCAGATGAAGTGACTGGTGTGAGCACCTAATTTTTTACCATATTTGAATTTTACTCACTTTTTCTTATTTAAATAGTTTTAAGTTTAATCTTTATATTTTATCATTTATTTCACCTTTTATTGATTTTATTTGAGAAAATTAAAAATCACACAAAAAGATTCACATTTTTAGCGTATTAAATTTCATTTCAATTTGCAAAAGGAAAGAAAACTCACAAAAAAATATGTTTTTCTTTGACTTTAGTAAGTTAGTGATTTTGAATTATTTTAAAATTTTTAGATTAGAAGTGAATAATTGTTATTTTAATTATAGGAGTTGTATTTTTATTCCAAATTGCCGCAAAAGAGGCCCAAATTCGGCCAAGCCCACTACCCAATATCCCCTCATCTTTAAGTATACCCTAATTCCCTTTATATAGAGCTAAGACCCGAAAAATCCCTAGAACCCTAGAGCTGAAAGGAAAAAGCTTCCAGCAGCTTAAAAAAACGCACAGAAGGAGATCGTCTCGCTGGCTTCTCTTCCTCGTAACAACACCTCCAAACAACTACCAAAAGTCCTGTTTCCCTCCATGAATAAGCCTTGAAAACTCCATGAACAACCACCAAGACCAACAACTCCTTAACCTCAAAAATAGCCCCAATTTCTTCCAACAAAATACGCTCAAAACCAGCAGTTAAAACACCATTTTCAATCGAGTTTGAGGTCTCCGCCGAGTTCGCATTTGAGCTCTGCTCGAGTTCCCAACTTCGCCAAGATTCTCTGGTCGAAGGTGAGTTTCCGTTGGATATCTCCGTCCGTTGGTCCGATAGACAGTAGCTTGTTTAGTCGTGTTCCATCTTTGGGGTATGAGTCAATTTCTTGGTAAGGTTGCTGTATCAGTTTGAGAATTAACATTAAATGATAATTTGAATTTGGGACTAACTAAAAGAATAATAGCGGGCCTTTGATCATTAGGTAAGTTGGTTTGGGTTCTTTAAGGATTGATTCAGCCGCTACATTTTTGGTTGGCAGCAAATGGTAAGGTTTATGGTCCAATCGATCATTTTAAGCATTGGTAAATTTTATGCATAATTTTGAGTTGCAATTTTGAACACTTTACTTTTAATTTTTAAATATTATTCATAAAACTAGAGACATCACCTTTGTCACAATAATTCCATAACTCTTGGCTTTACAATAATCTCAAATTTAGGAAAATAAATATGAACATCCGTAGTTTGCTTTAGTTGAGTACAATTTTTTGAAATAAATTGAGGCGTGCCATCCACAAATGAATCCCATAACCTATGGCCCTCATGTAATTAATACTAACTCTTTTAGATATCGAGGTGTGCCATTAGCTGAATTTTCCGTGGCCCTCGCAAACTTGAAAGTGCGTAGTTGCTTTAGGCGTGTAATTTAAATTAATTTCCTTAAGCTTGGTTGTGCATTTCATGTGACCCAAATCCAAATTTCAATAACGTTAAATAAAAGTGTCATGGACTGCGGGTACATTTCATGTGACGTGGTTCAAGACATGTTTTAGATAACGCCGAATCTTCCTAAATTAATTAAAAGAGGTTAATAAGTCAAAATACACCACAGACTAAAACATATATTAAAATCAAATAATGGGCCGATTATGATAGTTTAAGCGACCGTGCTAGAACCACGGAATCCGGAGGTGCCTAACACCTTTCCCGCGTTAACAGAATTCCTTATTCAGAATTTCTGGTTCACGGACTTCAAAAGGAAAGTCTAACTTCTTCTCGATTCGGGATTCAAAATAAACCGGTGACTTGGGACCAAAATAAACTATCCCAAGTTGAGACTCCGATAAATAAATAATCCCATTTCAAATAATGTCGTTTGAAGTGGAAGAACTCCCTTATACATTCTTCCTGGAGTTGTGACAACTGGTACGTCTATCTGGGCAGATTTTAAGATAGTCTCTACATGCTGTGAAAGGTTTCTATTTTCAGCTGTAATGCATGATATACTAGCATATTGAAGCCATAGACTGAAAAAACCGAATGGAATAGTCTAGTGGTAAATTTTGAACTTGAGGCCAAAGAATTTCTCTCCCGTAATTGTGTGTATTTTCATAGTTTTATGATTTGAAGGACCAATTAATAAGCTTTTCAATGGAAGATACTTTTCCAATTTTGAATTGCTGATTGATTGGTTTGAGATAGATCAGTTGGTTGGTAGTTTTTTTGTGTGCATCTGCCGTAATTGTGTGTATTTTCATAGTTTTAGGATTTGAAGGACCAATTAATAAGCTTTTCAATGGAAGATACTTTTCCAATTTTGAATTGCTGATTGATTGGTTTGAGAGAGACCAGTTGGTTGGTAGGTTTTTTGTGTGGTTGGTAGGTTTTTTGTGTGCATCTGCTCATGCCGTTTTTCGTTTTACTTGATCCAGATTATAAAAAATGGTGCAGTACAACTTTAAGAAGATTACGGTGGTTCCCAATGGGAAGGACTTTGTCGATATCATTCTGTCTCGCACACAGCGTCAAACTCCTACTGTTGTCCACAAAGGATATGCTATCTCTCGTATACGTCAATTTTACATGCGCAAAGTGAAGTATACCCAGCAGAATTTCTATGACAAACTCTCCACCATTATTGATGAGTTCCCCAGGCTTGACGATATCCATCCTTTCTATGGGGACCTTCTTCATGTGCTATACAACAAAGATCACTACAAGCTTGCCCTTGGCCAAATTAATACTGCTAGAAATTTGATTTCAAAAATTGCTAAAGATTATGTGAAATTGTTGAAGTATGGCGACTCACTCTATCGCTGCAAGTCCCTGAAGGTTTCTGCTCTTGGGCGTATGTGCACTGTTATAAAGCGCATTGGCCCAAGTTTAGCTTATTTAGAACAGATTAGGCAGCACATGGCAAGACTTCCCTCAATTGATCCCAATACTAGGACAATCTTGATTTGTGGGTATCCAAATGTTGGCAAGAGCTCATTCATCAACAAAATTACAAGAGCAGATGTGGATGTGCAGCCTTATGCTTTCACTACAAAGTCCTTGTTTGTCGGTCATACTGACTACAAATATCTGAGGTATCAAGTGATCGACACTCCTGGTATTCTGGATAGGCCATTTGAGGATCGTAATATCATTGAGATGTGTAGTATTACAGCTCTAGCACATCTGAGGGCTGCTGTGTTGTTTTTCCTTGATATTTCTGGGTCTTGTGGCTATAGCATAGCCCAGCAGGCTGCTCTTTTCCACAGCATCAAATCACTCTTTATGAACAAACCCTTGATGATCGTGTGCAACAAAACGGACTTGCAGCCGTTAGAAGGGATTTCTGAGGTAGACAAGAAGTTAGTTGCAGAGATGAAAGATGAAGCCATGAAGACAGTGATGGGTCAAGGCGGCGAGGCAACAGATGAAGCAGGTGTGTTGTTAACTATGAGCACGTTGACTGAAGACGGTGTGATTTCAGTGAAGAATGCAGCTTGTGAGAGGTTACTGAATCAGAGGGTGGAATTGAAAATGAAGTCGAAAAAGTTGAATGACTGCTTGAACCGCTTCCATGTTGCTATGCCAAAACCACGTGACCAGAAAGAGAGGCCAGTATGCATACCTCAGGCAGTGTTGGAAGCCAGAGCTAAGGAAGCTGAGGCAGATGCTGAGAAACAGAAAAGGAAACTTGAGCGAGATCTGGAGAATGAGAACGGGGGTGCAGGTGTTTACTCTGCCAGCTTGAGGAAGCACTATCTATTAGCAAATGAAGAGTGGAAGGAAGATGTAATGCCAGAAATTTTAGATGGGCACAATGTCTATGACTTTATTGACCCTGATATCTTACAAAGGCTCGAAGAATTGGAGAGAGAAGAAGGTCTTCGTCAGGATGAAGAAGGAGATGATGATTTTGAGATGGACGGCGTTGAGCTGACCCCTGAAGAACAAGCAGCATTAGCTGAAATCCGGAAACAGAAGAGTTTACTCATTCAACAGCATAGAATTAAGAAAAGCACCGCAGAGAGCCGACCCACTGTACCAAGAAAGTTTGACAAAGACAAGAAGTTCACTTCAAAAAGAATGGGAAGGCAGTTATCTGCTTTGGGGCTGGATCCAACTCTAGCAATCAATCGAGCCCGTAGTAGATCAAGGGGTCGTAAGCGAGAGAGATCAGTTGAACGTGGAGATGACATTGGTAAGGATGCGATGGATGTCGACGACATTACTCCCAACAAGAAGCAAAGATTGAGGTCACTTTCCGTTACGGCAAGATCAAGGTCAAGGTCACGACCTCCAGATGAATTTGTTCGAGGGGAGGGCTTAAGGGACAAAGCCCAGAAGAAGATGGCTATAAGGATGGCTAAGGGTTCTTCTAAGAAGAGGAACAAGGATGCTCGGCGGGGAGAGGCGGATAGAGTTATTCCTACTCTGAAACCAAAACATCTCTTCTCAGGAAAGCGATCAACTGGGAAAACTGACCGGCGCTAGTAAACCAAGGTATATCTTGCTACCATTTGATGCTCCTTTGACATTTTACAGGCTCCAGAATATGTTTTCTCCATCTGCTCTTACCTTCTCAATAGTTATTTTCTTGTCTTCATAGCTACTTGTGTACTTCGAGTTTTCAGAACGTTCGATGATGTGTTACTTGGTTCCTTTTTAATACCTGGAAAATCAGTAATTGATGCGTGCAAGAGTTCAATTATTACCTTTTGTTTACCAGATGGCATTTTATCTTGGAATTTGCTGATGGTACCTGTCAAGATGCTTGTGTTGCAATATCTTGGGTTGGGGACAGAAAGGCTAAAAGAGAATTCAGCTTATTTAGGACACTTTCGCAGTTGAATTTTCCTTCTCTGTTATTTTGAGCTTTGCTTGCTGTTCATTTAATCTTTTTTTCATACTGTTTTTTAACTTTAAATTGTGAAAGAATGTAAGTTTATTTTTAGAAACAAAGATGCGAGGAAGATATCAAGACCAAGACTACAGATTAAGTATTTAAGTTTGTGCTTAAGATGCAGCTGAACTTGCTGCCTCTATTATGCATTTTTGGAACCTTAGATACCTGTTGTAGGATTGTGTTTTCCCGATGTTAAGTTGTCTCGGATTTTTTCATTTTCTTTAGTACAGCCTTTTTTGCATCAACTTTCTGTTTACACGCCCTAAAAAGCATATACAGAAAATGAATTCATCTGCCTATCTCCTAAGATGGTTTTTTTGGGAAATGCACTGTATATTATGGCATGAGAACAGATTAGAGCCCGTTTGGATTGACTTGTTTTAAAAGCTAGAATTCTAACTTTTGGCTTTTGGCTTGTTTTTGTTATTTTAGCTTAAAAATAAGTGTTTACTAAGTACTTTTTTTTTTACTTTATCCAAACACTACAAAATGATTTAAAAGCGATTTTGGCTTAAAAACACTTAAAGCAAGCCAATTCAAACGGGCTTTAAAGGAATAAAAAAGGGAAATTTACACAAATGTTCCAAATAAATTTTAACTTACCGACCTCTGGCTATTAATCATAGACTTACCAAAACTAGCTAACAAAAATTTAAAATCAAATAGGGTTCTTTCTATCAAAAAATCACATACAAAAATCACCTTTCATATTTTTAAGTATGATTAGCAACATTAGATACAAGACAGAACGAAAATTTCATGGACATGTTAGCAAATAAGGTGATAAAATATAAAAATCTATGCAATATTCCAGAAAAAGAAACTTTGTCAATGGACATAGTTGAAATTCATTGAAAATATATACATAATTTAATATACAAAATTTGAGGAAGATTGGAGGTGATTTAGACCGGTTTCGTATCAAAATTCGTAAGTAAATTGAGTTCAAAAAAGTCTTCTGCGACACATGTATCACGCATGTATCTCACACGCAAATACACATGGATATACATGTGATAAACAATAGATACAAATATGATACATATGTTATACACAAATGATACACAATGCGATACACATATTTTTTTTTTATGTTCATCTTTTACTTCGAATTTTCAATCCAAACCGCCTCAAAACTTCATCAAATTGTTCCAAAACTGAGATTAAGGCTCCTTAAGTGGTGCACAATCTATTCTAATAACACCCTAAAAACAAAGCAAACATTTAATTTTTTTGTTATAAATAGTTAATTGACTAATTTGACTAATAATAGTAATATTTTATCAATTGACCATTTTTTATAATAAGCTACCTATAAAATAACATAGCTGGTAATTTCCTAATAAAAAAGCATTGTTGAAGTCAACCCATATCTCTTTTATGGTCTAAGATGTCAATTGGGTGCAATTATATTCATGTGTTTTTTAATGGTTTAAAATTCTGTCTCTAGTATGTACTATGTAGCGCGTGAAGGTACAAAATTTAATAAAAATTTGCTCGAGAAGAAAAGAAACTTAGATTACAGTGAATCAATGATCATATGCCAAACATATAAAAAGAATCAAATTACATACAGATTTCTTGCTTATATCTCGAATTAATTTTTATAACTACCAAGAATTGGAAAAAGGAGTTAGATTAGACATAAAAAAGAAGAGCACTAGAAAGGCGAAATATGAATTCACGTGAATCCATACCCTTATGTCTGGATATACCCTTGTCTTCCATCACCAGAAACCTACTATCTCCCACGTTAATATGCAAATTAAAGTGTCATTAGCTGTTGCGCTCATTTTATTTTAACCTTTGGTAATTTTTTTCTTAATGTTTAATTTATTTCTTGATATTTCTTAAGTCATTAAGATTATAATTAATAATTTTATTTTATGGTGACATTAGGGGTGCGGTAAATCTCTTTTCCAAGTCTTCTAGTTCTTACTTCAATTTTTGAAGTTTTTAACACATTCGAAAAAGCAGTAATTTATCAATTAACAGAAATCCATTATTTCATTTTGTATTCACGTTAAGAAAATTATAAATACCATTTTTCGTCTTCTTAACTAATACAAGATTTTTGTTATTAGTATTATTAATTATTGTTATCGTAAAATGATTAAATTTTCTTTTCAATCTTCATGTTCTTTATATCAATTTCCGAAGTTACAGCTAATGTTTTGTCCTCTGACATATACCTTTTTTGACCACCAGAAAATTAGTATATGTATGTATCAAAAGAAAACGATGGAAAATGAATTATGTTGGTTCCTTGGTTGTTATCCTATATTTTTTAAATAATAATTCTGGACAATAAAAATGTTAGCGTATAAAACGCAAATATAAATAAAGCAATAATTAATTCGAGCCCACTGAATTCACAGTGTTTCCTTAAGGAATTTAATCCCCTCCTAGTACCCAAAGTTATGGATTATTTCCTCCCAGGATAGAACGAATTACACACTGGTGTAGCGGTACTTCAAACCCCAGTGTTTCAGCGAACACAAAGTTCGGCAACAAATCACACTTACGGATGCTTTGTTTGTGGTTAAAACAATGCAGAATAAAGAAGGACAACTCAGAAGTCGAATGGAAATTCTGAGAGGAAGGAATGCAATGTATAGCCAATGTTGAATTCTTACCGAAGAGATTGCAATTCGTTTTTCTACTGAATACAGTGTATATATTGAGTGTATATAGTGTATATATCGAGTGTATACAGAGTGTATATCGAGTGTATACAGAGAGTATCTCAAGTATTTTTTCCGATCTATCTCGTTCTCTCCAACTTCGGCTCTATTTATAACAGTTGTTTGAGATAAATCCACCCCTTTCATGATGTAACAAGCACTAGGCTATCATGGAGGAGACACTTACTTGGTGGAATGTACACTTACTTGGTGGGAGAGGCACTTGTTGCTTGTTGGTGCAATACACTCTCATTTCCCATTCACTCTTAAAATAAAAATCAACAATTCCCCACATGAATGGGGAATGTCTATATCATGAAAGTATGCATGAAAAACAGTGTGATTCACAAGTAAGGATTAATTGCATCTGGATAAGTAGGTTTTCCTTTGAACTTTCCGTAGTGAACTTATGTCGGATATACTCGATCAATCGGTAGATTTGATATCTTTGAACCGTCGAACTTTGGTGTATACCTAGACAACCACAAGTCACACAACCAACCCTTAACCGTCTTTGGTTCTCATTGTTGTGTTCGTTTCGGCCATGAACACCGCCTGGTTTCATAAGTGCGTAGAGAACTGGCCTTACAGAATTCTCCTTGAAGCGGCTAACACTTCACACTTACATAGGTGATTCCTAAACGTGTCATCCGGTAGATACACTATTTGATATACCCCGTATCAAATTTAGAAATCATTAAAAAGCCTTAATATTTTATCCTTGGTACTGAACATTGTCTTATAAGAGAATGGACCAAAAGTTTATTTGACAATGTTGAACCGTCAAAAATGACTTTGTTTGATCTCCTTAAACCTAGATCTTGGGATCTCCAGTCTTCTAGGTAGAGTTACCGCCATTATGACTTATTCTCGGCCACAGTCCCATTCCCCTTGATGATTTCTCAACTACATCTCTAGTTAGGCCTTTTGTAAGTGGATCCGCCAGATTATCACTTGACTTTACATAGTCAATCGTAATAATTCCTCTAGAGAGTAATTGTCTAACGGTTATATGTCTTCGTCGTATATGACAGAGATTTACCGTTATACATAACGCTCCCAGCCCTTCCAATTGCCGCTTGACTATACACAATGTATGTATATTGGTGCCAAGGGTTTGGGCCAAAATGGAATATCTTCCAAGAAATTTCGGAGCCATTCAACTTCTTCACCGGCTTTATCCAAGGCTATGAACTCAACCTCCATTGTAGAGCGGGCAATACAAGTTTGTTTGGACGACTTCCAAGATACCGCTCCTCCACCAATGGTGAATACATATCCACTTGTGGACTTGGAATCAGTTGATCCGGTGATCCAATTTGCATCACAATATCCCTCAATGACCGCAGGATATTTATTATAGTGCAAAGCGAAGTCCTGGGTATGTACTAAGTACCCCAAAACTCGTTTCATGGCCATCCAATGAGATTGACCTGGATTGCTCGTATATCGACTCAATTTACTTATAGCACGGGCTATATCTGGTCGTGTACAGTTCATGATGTACATTAAGCAACCCAACACACGAGCATAATCCAATTGTGATATGCTTTGGCCTTTGTTCTTTGTTAATGCAAGATTCACGTCAATTGGAGTCTTTGCAACTTTAAAGCCCAAGTGCTTGAATTTTTCAAGTACTGTCTTGATATAATGAGATTGTGACAACGCCAGACCTTGAGAAGTCTTATGGATCTTAATTCCTAGAATTAAATCAACAACTCCCAAGTCTTTCATATCAAACTTGCTAGTTAGCATACACTTAGTAGCATTTATATTGGCAATGTCATTACTCATTATGAGCATATCATCCATATATAAGCAAACAATGACTATGTGATTTGGAACATTTTTAATGTACACACATTTATCACATTCATTTATCTTAAACCCATTTGACAATATTGTTTGGTCAAATTTAGCATGCCATTGTTTGGGTGCGTGTTTTAATTCGTAAAGGGACTTAACAAGTCTACATACCTTCTTTTCTTTACCTAGAACCACAAACCCTTCTGGTTGTTCCATGTAGATTTCTTCCTCCAACTCTCCATTTAAGAAAGCCGTCTTAACATCCATTTGATGAATTTCAAGACCATAAACTGCAGCTAACGCTACTAACGTTCGTATGGACGTAATTCTTGTAACTGGAGAGTATGTATCAAAATAATCAAGACCTTCTCGTTGTCTATACCCTTTGACCACAAGTCTTGCCTTATGTTTGTCAATAGTGCCATCATCTTTAGTTTTCCTCTTAAAGATCCATTTAGAACCCAACGGTTTGTTTCTAGGAGGAAGATCAACCAATTCCCATGTATGGTTGTTCAATATAGATTCTATTTCACTATTGACCGCCTCTTTCCATAACAATGATTCCGAAGAAGACATAGCTTCTTTAAATGTTTGAGGCTCATTTTCCAATAAGAAAGTCACAAAATCTGGTCCAAATGAAGTAGACGTTCTTTGACGTTTACTACGCCTTGGATCTTCCTGGTTAAGTGTGCTTTCTTTTGCTTATTCCCGTGGTCGTTTAGATCCTTCACTAATCGACTCACATTCCTTTTTGTACGGATATATATTTTTAAAGAACTCAGCATTATCTGATTCTATAACCGTATTATTATGAATGTCGGGATTTTCTAATTTATGAACCAGAAATTGATATGCTTTACTATTAGTCGCATATCCTATGAAAACACAATCAACGGTTTTTGGTTCTATTTTTACCCTTTTGGGTTTAGGAACTTGCACTTTTGCCAAACACCCCACACTTTAAAATAATTCAAGTTGGGCTTCCTTCCTTTCCATTTTTCATATGGAATGGATTGTGTTTTGCTATGGGGTACTCGATTTAGTATTCGGCTAGCCGTAAGTACGGCTTCCCCCACAAGTTCTGTGGCAAACTAGAACTTATCAATAATGCGTTCATCATCTCCTTTAATGAACGATTCTTTCTTTCTGCAATCCCATTAGATTAGGGCGTGTAAGGGGCCGTTGTTTGATGAATAATTCCATATTCTAAACATATTTGTTCATAAGGAGATTCATATTCACCACCCCTATCACTCTTATCATTTTGATTTTCTTGTTAAGTTGTGTTTCAACTTCATTTTTGTATTGCTTGAATGCGTCTATTGCTTCATCTTTACTATTAAGTAAGTAAACATAGCAATATCAAGTACTATCGTCAATAAAAGTTATGAAATACTTCTTTCCACCGCGAGATGGTATTGACTTCATGTCACAAATATCTGTGTGAATTAAGTCTAAAGGATGTGAATTCCTTTCAACCGACTTATAAGGATGTTTAACATACTTAGATTCCACACATACTTGACATTTTGATTTGTCACATTCAAATTTAGGCAATACTTCCAAATTAATCATTTTCCGTAAGGTTTTATAATTGACATGACCCAAACGTATATGCCATAATTCATTTAACTCAAGTAAGTAAGACGAAGCTGAAATTTTATTATTATTCTCAACGACCATTACATTCAGCTTGAAAAGGCCCTCAGTGAGGTAACCTTTTCCTACAAACATTTCATTCTTACTTATTACAACCTTATCGGAAACAAAAACACATTTAAAACCATTCTTAACAAGAAGTCCAGTAGAGACTAAATTCTTCCTAATCTCGGGAACATGAAGGACGTTGTTTAAAGTCACCACTTTGGCGGAAGTCATTTTGAGAAATATCTTCCCACATCCTTCAATATTGGCCTTAGAAGCATTTCCCATAGAAATCGTCTCGTCGGGTCCAACAGGAGCATAAGTAGCAAACGCTTCTCTAACTGCACAAACATGGCGAGTGGCTCCAGAATCAATCCACCACTCTCTAGGATTGCCTACCAAGTTTCATTCGGAAAGCATGGCACATAAGTCATCAACATCATCATGCTTTTCAACCATGTTCGCTTGACCCTTCTTCTTGCCTTTCTTCGGAGCACGACACTCCGTAGATTTGTGTCCGGGTTTTCCACAATTGTAGCAGTTTCCACTGAACCGCTTCTTGCTTGGGTTGTATTTTGGTCCAGAAGCCTTCTTCCTCTTCTTGTTCTCTTCAACAATATTTGCTCCCATTATTGTTGAGTTTCCACGACCTCTCTTTTCAGCAGCTTTATTGTCCTCTTCGATTCTCAACCGAACAATGAGATCTTCAAGGGACATCTCCTTGCGTTTGTGTTTCAAGTAGTTTTTGAAGTCCTTCCACAAAGGAGGCAACTTCTCAATCATTGTTGCTACTTGGAATGCTTCATTGATAACAAGACCTTCAATGAAATTTTCATTAGTAAAAATACTAAGGTTACTACTTTCAACATCAATATTAATTTGATTTATACCTTCAGCAAGGAGATCGTGAATAATTACTTGCAATTCCTGGACTTGGGTAATAACAGACTTGCTATCTACCATTTTGTAGTCCAAAAACTTTGCAGCAACAAACTTTTTCAACCCGGCATCTTCACTTTTGTATTTCTTTTCAAGCGCAGTCCACAGTTCCTTTGACGTTTCTACGCCACCGTAGACGTTATACAAAGAATCTTCCAACCCGCTTAGAATATAATTCTTGCATAAAAAATCTGAATGCTTCCACGCCTCAACGACGAGAAAGCGTTCAGTTTCTGGAGTTTCGTCGGACAACACAGGAACATCTTCCTTGATGAACTTCTGGAGACTCAGAGTAGTCAAATAGAAGAACATCTTTTGTTGCCAGCGCTTGAAATCAATCCCGGAAAATTTTCCGGGTTTCTCCGCCGGTGCCAATGCTGCCGGAGTCGTTCGGCTTGTTGAGGCATTAGCAGTCACCATTGGAACAGCCTGGTTCTCATTCTCGTTAGTCATTTCTGTAAAAAAATGACACAAATATTAAAATCACGTAGATTTTAATAGAGTACAAAACCACAAAGGTTTTACTCTTCCAGAAACAGTAAAAACAAATACAGAAATATAATTTAAATTCCTTAAGCTTGTTGGTTCCTTCGTTGTTATCCTATATTTTTTAAATAACAATTCTAGACAATAAAAATGTTAGCGTATAAATCGTAAATATAAATAAAGCAATAATTAGTTCGAGCCCACTGAATTCACAGTGTTTCCTTAAGGAATTTAATCTCCTCCTAGTACCCAAGGTTATGGATTATTTCCTCCCAGGATAGAACGAATTACACACTGGTGTAGCGGTACTTCAAACCCCAGTGTTTCAGCGAACACAAAGTTCGGCAGCAAATCACACTTACGAGATGCTTTGTTTGTGGTTAAAACAATGCAGAATAAAGAAGGACAACTCAGAAGTCGAATGGAAATTCTGAGAGGAAGGAATGCAATGTATAGCCAATGTTGAATTCTTACCGAAGAGATTGCAATTCGTTTTTCTAGTGTATACAGTGTATATATCGAGTGTATACAGTGTATATATCTAGTGTATACAGAGTGTATATCGAGTGTATACAGAGAGTATATCAAGTGTTGTTTCCGATCTATCTCGTTCTCTCCAACTTCTGCTCTATTTATAGCAGTTGTTTGAGATAAATCCGCCCCTTCCATGATGTAACAAGCATTAGGCTATCATGGAGGAGGTACTTACATGGTGGAATGTACACTTACTTGGTGGGAGAGGCACTTGTTGCTTGTTGGTGCAATACACTCTCATTTCCCATTCACTCTTAAAATAAAACTCAACAAATTAACATGTAACATTGTCCTTGAAAGATTTTGGAATGTTCAAACAAGTGTAGATCTTCCATTTTTTGAGTACACAATATTAACAATAAGATAAACATCTTTAACAGCTTAATACTCTAGAATGTATCATACATATATATATATATATATATATATATATATATATATATATATATATATATATTACTTCTTTAATCCGCATCAGACTGACTCCAAGAACGCACATATAGAGACTACGAGCCGATTTTATTCACTCTTGCGTCCATCTCCCAATAACCTGTCTATTGATGCAACACTGCCTTGACTGATGGTGATATATGTAACGACTTGACCGGTTGTTTTGAGCATTTGTACTTTGTTCGCCAGTTCTCGGATAAGGATTATCCCGTATGATGCATTATGACTTATGTAAATTGTTAGTTTTGATTTCAGGATAATCGGAATAGATTTGGAAGAACAATTCTCACTTGAAGCTTTAAATTTGAAATGTTTGACCAAGTTTTGACTTTTTAGTATATGCTCGGAATTGAATTTTTTTTGTTTAGCTCCTTTAGGTGATTTAGGACATAGTAATGTGATCGGAATGTAATTTGGAGGTCCGTAGTAGATTTAGGGTTGAATCGGTGAAATTGGAATTTTGGCATTTTTCGGTTGGTAATAAAAATTTTGATAACGGAGTCGGAATAGAATTCCAGAAGTTGCAGTACATCCGATGTATCATTTGTAATGTGTGTGCAGAATTTTTGGTCATTTGGACGAGATTTGGTAGACTTTATGATCAAAAGCAGAATTCAGAAGTTTTTGGAATCCTTAGGCTTGAATCCAAGGGTATTTTGATGATTCGATGTTGTTTTTGGTGTATTGAAGATTAATATAAGTTTGAATAGTGGTATGTGACTTGCTAGTACTTTTGATTGAGGTCCGGGGGGTCTCGGGGTGATTCAGATGGTTGACGGGAAGTGGAGAGTTGGAATTTTACAGCTAAAGCTGCTGAATTTACTGTCATGACCGCACCTGCAGATTGGGGATCACAGAAGCAAAAAAGAAACCACAGATGCGGTTATGGGCAAGGAGGGCAGAAAGCGCATGTGCGGAAGGTTCAGCGCACCTGCGAGACCGTAGGTGCGGAAGTGTATGCGTAGGTGCGGCTCCAGGAGTTTAAGTGAAAACCGCAGAAAAGGTTGATTTGGTCGCAAAAGTGGTACCGCAGGTGTGAAAACCCAGGGTCAGAAAGTATACAAGTCCTCCTTCACGAATTTGTGGGTATTCCTCCATTTTCAGATACGAGTTTGAGCTTGAGAGAGCAAATTGAAGAGGAATTTCAAGGGCAGTTCGTGGAGGTAAAGTTTTTGGACCCTAATCTTGTTTCTATGATAGTTTTTAACTGCTTAAGCTTGAAATTTATGGTAACTAGTGGTTAAAATTGGGGGTTTAGGGCTTGAAAATTGGAGACATAAATTTAGAGATTTGAGGGGTCATTTGTGGTCAGATTTTGGTATCCTTGATATATATGGTTCGTGGGAGGATAAGGGTTCTATTGACGTAAATTTTTATCAGATTTCGAAACGTGGGCCCAGGGGTCGGGTTTGGCCAATTTCAAGATTTGTGTTGTAATTTGATTATATTCGTATGTGTTTCGTCCCCTTAGCATATTGGATGTTGTGATGCTGTTTTTGGATAGATTCGACGCAAGTTGAGGCCGAGTTGAGAGGCAAGGGCGTCGCAGAGTAGTATTTCACCCAATTTGAGGTAAGTTAAAATTGTAAATATTGCCCCGAGGGCTTGAAACCTCGAATTTCATATCATTATGCTACTTGAGGTGACACATACGCTAGATGACGAGCGTGTGGTCGTTAACTATTATGGATTGTGACGTGGTCCATCCCGGGCGACTGTTAAGTCGCGTATTTTGAATGAAAATTGTTTGATAGCATTGTGTTTTGGAATATATCACTATGTTTTGGGCTGAATGTCATATTTGGGCCTTGTGCCAACTGTTTGGACCCTTAGAGTTTTTTTACTACCGTTTTCTCATGGTTTTGGCTAATATCTACACTCAGTCATGCTACGTTATACCGATTCCATAACTCAGTCTCTATTACTCTATTTTTACGCATAAAATGATATTTTGGGCTGAGCGCCTTATTTTATTGATAGCCCGAGTGAGTTGTGAGGCTGATGACTTAGAGGGACCGAAGGTCTGATTGTGAGGCTGATGACCGAGAGAAGTCGAGCACCCGATGATGAGGAATATATATATATATATATATATATATATATATATATATATATATATATATATATATATATATATATATATATTGGATCGGACTGCACGCCACAATAATATTAAATATATTTATTGGATCAGGCTGCACGCCGCAACAATATTATATAGATATTGGATCGGACTGAATGCCGCAACGATATAGCGCTTGGGTTATAGGAGCCCCTCTGGAGTCTGCACACCCCAGTGAATGCAATCGACTATATATATGGATCGGACTGCATGCCGCAGTGATTATTATAAGGTACTATTGAGCGTGAGTGCTGATTGATGAGAGAGTTGAGTCATGAGTGACTGAGAGAGGCTTGGTCGAGGGGCTATATATACACATATACGAGTGATGCTTTGCCTGAGGGGCTTGTTTATGAAATTACTGTTTTCACTCCTCCTTTGAGTGAGTCTATATTGAGTATGTTGATTAAATTACCGATTTCACTCACATTTATACTGAGCCTCTATTGAAAATGTTAAACAAATATTTTGAACAACTTTCATTGAAATTGGAGTTTTTACGAGATGTTCGGAATTACATCACTGATTTGGCTTTGTTATTTCCCGTGAGACTTTTTTTGTTATAAGATGTATATGAATTATATTTGCCCGAAGGGCTGTATATGAACTAAGTTTTTTCTGATGGACCAATTATGATTTTCATCACTTTGACTATGTATTTCAATGAATCTCTACTAAAACTTTTAGAAAGACATTTTTCAAAGGATTTTAATGAAATCAGAGTTTAATGAGACGATTTGATTTGTATCCTGTGTTGGAAATACACCGTACCTATTGTGATTCTATGATGTGGTTTACGTGATTTCTTACTGCTGAGTCTTCATTTAATTTTATTACTTACTGAGTTGTCGTACTCACATTACTCCATGCACATTGTGTGCAGATTCAAGTATTTTTAAACCCGATAGCAGGTGTTGATTACTCAGTTGGTTCATCGGAGTTAGCAAGGTAGATGCCTGGCGATCGCAGCCCTGCTTTCCTCCCGGTACATTCTTCCTTAGTTGTATTCATTGATTTTCCTGGCCACGTTGGTCTTATATTGTCAGACATTGGTTGTAGATGCTCAAGACTAGTGACACCCCAATGTCGGACTTATGTTATATTTTTTGCAACTATTATTTAGACTTATACTATGAGGTTTCTTGTTAATAAAAATTGACTTTTATAGAATGATGATTTGACTTGAAAATTGTGTCGGCTGGCCTAGTTCCACGATAGGCGCCATCACGATCGGGTCAATTTTAGGGTCAGTGCAAGTGGGTATCAGAGCCTAGGTTATAACAACGACAACAACAATAACAACCACCACAAAAATAATAATAACAACAATAATAACAATAATTTTATCCAATGATTATAACAACAAAATAAAAAATAAGATACTAATTAAGTTTATTATGGAATAAAAATAGTGAAATGAATATTTTTACATTATTAATGGTATTAGAAGCTCAAATAAACAATTTGAAATAAAAGAGGGACAAAATTAGATGCCAACACTTGGTGCCCGAACCCAAGTGGATAACATGGGCTATAACACACAAAAATCGGGGAATCAAGTAAAATTCCAGCTTAGTGGCCCTAAAATGCCAAAAAATAAGGAACGGTCATGGCAAGGCGAAGACTAATATTCCTTGGGTTGGTTTTTGTGAGACGACAAAATTTTTGGCAATTCAGGTATGGGTGCCTGGACCCAAGCATATATTGTGGGCTATAATAGAAGAAAATATGGGAATCGCCCGAAATTCTAGTTCTACGGCCCTAAAAAGCCAAAAATAAGGAACGATCATGGCGAAGCATGACTATTGTTTTTAGGTCATTTTTATGGGACATCAAAATTTTAAGCAATTCGGGTCCGAGCGCTTGGACCCATGCTGATGGCGCAGGCTATAGCACACGAAAATCTGGACCAAAATTCTACTTTCATGGCCTAAAATTTCAATAAACGAGGAACAGTCATGGCAAGGCAAAGATCCTTAGGTTGTTTTTTATGGGCCAACAAAATTTTAGACAATTTGGGTCCGACAACCCAGACCCTTGCGAATGACTTGGGCAATAGCACACGAAAATTTAGGGATCGAGCAAAATTTCAGCTTTATGATCCTGAAATACCAAAAAGAGGAACAAACTTGGTGAGGCGACGACTAATGTTCTTAGGTCGTATTTGGTATGCCAGCAAAATTTTAGAAAATTTGGGTCCAAGCGCATGGACCTATGCCTATGGTGTTGCACACGAAAATCTAGGGGGGGGGTGAAATTCTATTTTTTCCCTAGAATGCCACAAAATGAGGAACGGTCATGACGAAAGGGTAACTATTGCTCCTTAGGTCAGTTTTGATGGGTCGACAAAATATTAGAGGATTTGAGTGTGATCGCTGGCGATTTGAGTCTGATCGCTTGGATGCATGAAATATAGTGGGATATAACATATGAAAATGTGGTAATGGGCACAATTTAAATTTTTTTGCCCTAAAATGTCAAATAACGAGTAATGTGGAGAAGCAATGACTATTGTTCCTTTAGTCATTTTTGACGAGCCGAGAAACTTTTAGGCGATTCGGGTCCAGCTGGCTAGATGTATGCAAATGGCGTGAGCTATAATACACGAGAATTTAGGAATCATGCCAAATTCCATTATTTTGGCCATAAAACTTCCAAAAGTATGGAACAATCATGGCCAGGTGATAATTAATGTTCCTTAGGTCGTTTTCGATAGGTCAGCAACATTTTAGGTAATTTGGGTCCGGACGCCCGGACCTATGCAGATGGCGTATGCTATAACATACAAAAATTAAGGAGTCGAGTGGAATTTCAACTTTATGGCCCTAAAATATCAAAAAAATGCAGAACGGTCAAGGCGAGGTAATGACAAATGTTCCTTAGGTCGTGTTTGATAGGCCGAAATGTTTTTAGGCTATTCAGTCCAAACAACAGGATCCATGTGGTTGGCGTGGGCTATAGCACACTAAAATCTAAAAATCGGACGGAATTATAATTTTTTGGCCATAAAATGCCAAAAATGAGGAATTGTCATGGAGGCTTGATGACTATTGTTCCTTAAGTCATTTTTTATCGGTCGATAAATGTTTCGGCAATTCGGGTCCAGTAACCGAGATGCATGCAAATGATGTGGCTTATATAGCACACGGAAATCCGAGAATCGTGCAAAATTCCATTGTTTTTGCCCTAAAACGCAAAAAATGAGGAACATTCATAGTGAGGCAGCAACTAACATTCCTTAGGTCATTTTTGATTATCTGGAATGTTTTTAGGCGATTCGGGCCTGGGCGCCCGTTCCCATGCGGATGAATTGTCATGGTGAAGCGAAGACTATTGAAATTAAAATTTTAACAATTTTTAGTTTTTGTGTGTTATAGCCCATGTCATCCGCATGGTAATTGGCAAAATTGTAACTATTACATTTGTAAAGCCTCAAATTGGAGGTTCCTTGAGTTTGGGAGATTAGGAATTCTCCTAGATAATGGATATCCATATTATCTAACTGTTAACTCATCTTTATCCGTATTAAAAATGGGTCGGGTTGAATAATTTATCCATTTTTTATTACCCGTTTTCGACTCGCTCATATCCGATCAGGGCCGTCCGTTTGCTATCCCTAGTAGTTAAAGTTTTTTCACTTTCTGTATAATTTAACATGTTAGTAGTAAATTGTTTTTCTTATTTTTTAGTAAATTTATTTTTTAGTTACATGTAATTGTCATTTGTGAGATTGTTTACAGTGGTAGTATACAAATTTTTCTGCGGTGTAAATTTAATTATTTTGCTTTGATTAAGCACGAATATTGGTCTTATTGTATTTAAATGGATGTGGATCTAAATGTGGGAAAATGTTTGACCTTTTTGTTTATAAAAAGAAATTACGTTTTGTCTATTGTCTTATGACATGCAGGGTCTAATAATGACTTGTTAATGGTAAGATATTAAACCGTTATAAATAATGAAATGCATATATTTACAAAATATATGCAAATTTATAACAACAAAAATTAGATAATACAATAATTGAATCTTCTTCTTTAAAATTATATTATGTAAATTTGAAATTCATGCGCAGTTATTGTAAGGTGAAAACGAAATGAGAAAAGGTCCACAATTACTGCTTTGAATATTTATAATATTGGATCAATAATGCTTTTATAAATTAATGATGTAGATATCTTTTACTATTACCCTATCTATTAGGAGAAGTCTAGATTAAGGACAAGTGAGACTTGCTCAGTTGGTAAGCACCTACGACCGTTAGGTCCTGGGTTCGAGTCACCGTGGAGGGAAAGTGTGGAAATACTATATATCCTCCTAATTTGGGAGGGGTTAAAAAAAAAAAAGATTAATCATCAACATGACCTTTCACCAAATTTACAACCATGGGAAAATAGTTTCTCTATTCTAAAGTCCTCCTTTTATCTCTAATGACACATTTTTTTTCCTTTTATTCTTTTAATATTGGAAATGAAAAGGAGAAAAAGGACAATAAAAAATGAATCTACACCCATTATAAAAAAAAGACAGTGTGATGCACTAAGTTCTAGCTATGTGTAGAGTCAAAAAAGAACCGTATCACAAGGTTCTATTACACACAACCTTATTAAACATTTTTTCAAGACGTTGTTTCCACCTTTTCAACTCATGACCTCATGATCACATGACATCAATTTTATCAGTTACGTCAAGACTCCCCTTCAATCTACAACTATTATATTGTATAAAAAAACTCTCATACTCCTGCCATTTTTGATTAGACGAAGTACTTTCCTTTTGAGTCTATTCCTAAATAAATGACATATTTTTAAATTTAGGAATAATTCAACTTTAAACTCTTCAGTTCATTCATTATTAAGAAGCTTTTATAACTATAAAAATATCATGATCTCATAAATCTTTTAGCCCATAAATTTTTTAAGATCATAAATTTCAAAAATCACCGAGTCAAAAAACTAGGTCTTTTAAGTAATAAATATATTTGATAGCCCAATGATGATATACATGAAAAGTCAAAAACCTCTCAATTAATAGTCCAACAAGGATAAAACTTTCCTTTCCAACTAGACAAGATTTGAAGGACAAGTTTCATTTCCATCTCCTTCTTTCCATCCTACAAAGTAGAAAGTAGAAAGTATGGAAGAAAAAAAAGGTAACATAATCCTCTTTCCTTTCATGGCACAAGGCCATATAATCCCTTTCTTAGCCTTAGGTTTCAAACTTGAACAAAAGGGATATCAAATCACTTTCATAAATACACCATTAAACATCAAAAAACTCAAATCATCACTCCCTACAAACTCTTCAATTCACTTTCTTGAAATACCTTTTGACAGTAATAAACATGGTCTACCACTAGATGCTGAAATCCATGATTCTCTCCCTTATAATCTTGTTTTCAAGCTTCTTGAAATATCCCCTACACTTGAACCTAATTTCAAGAAAATTCTAAGTGATCTTGTTGATGAAAAGATTGGATTTTTCAAGAAACCAATTTGTGTTATAGCAGATTTCTTTTTTGGATGGTCAGCTAAGGTAACTCATGAATTTGGTATTTTCCATGCTATTTTTTGTGGTACTGGTGGATTTGGATTAGCTTGTTATTACTCTATGTGGTTAAATTTACCTCATAGACATACTGATAAACTTGAGTTTATATTACCTGATTTTCAAGAAGCTGGAAAATTTCATGTGACACAATTGTCACCTAGTCTAGCTATAGCAGATGGAAATGATCCTTATTCAATTTTTCAGTTGAAAAATCTTCCAACTTGGAAAAATTCAGATGGGGTTCTTTTCAATACAGTTGAAGAGTTTGATAAAAATGGATTGATGTATTTTAGAAGGAAATTATGTATACCAATTTGGGCAATAGGACCAATAAATTTGCAAGAAAATGATAGAGTAAGACTAAGTCCTAGGAAAGAACTAGGAATTTCTTTAGATATATGCAAAGAATGGTTGGATAAAAAGGAGAAAAATTCAGTTCTTTATATATGTTTTGGTGCACAAAATACAATCACAGCATCTCAAATAATGCAATTAGCAAAAGCATTAGATGGTGTTGAAATAAATTTTATTTGGGTAATTAGACCACCTTTAGGATTTGATATAAATGCTGAATTTAAACCACAAGAATGGCTACCAGAAGGGTTTATTCAAACAATTCAAGAAAATGAACAAAGAGGACTACTAGTGTTAAATTGGGCGCCTCAAGTTGAAATCTTGGCACATGAATCAATTGGTGGATTTTTAAGTAATTGTGGTTGGAATTCAGTTCTTGAATCACTTATTAATGGGGTTCCATTAATTGGATGGCCAATGGCAGCTGATCAATTTTTTAATGCTAAATTATTGGAGGAAGAAATTGGTGTTTGTGTTGAAATGGCTAGAGGGATAACTTTTGATGTAAGATATGGGGACCTAATTGAAAAGATTGAGTTAGTTATGGGTGAAAGCGAAAAGGGAAAAAGATTAAGAGGAAAAGCTTGTGAAATTAAAGAAATGATTAAAGATGCTGGTAGAGATGAGGATGATTACAAAGGATCTTCTGTTAGAGCTATGGATGAATTTTTTAATGCTGTTTTGCTGATGAAAGAAGAAATCTAGAAGAAAAGTTCAACCTCTTTCTTTACCTTTATATATATATTTTGGATGTTTCGAGGTTTTGTTTTAAAAAAGATAGCCCAATGCGCAAAGTATCATGCATTCACAAAGGATTCGTAGAAGGATCGCGTTTCAAGAGGCATGATGCAGACAACCTATTCTAATACAAGCATTAGTGATTATTTTTATGGCTTGAACTCGTGACTAAGTCACACAGAAACAAGATTTTGTTTACTTTTGAAAAAGCAATATCTATTATTTTGTACAAAAAAAAAAAAAAAGATTGTGGCTAAGGAGATGACTTGTAATTAGTTTTAAGAGTGAGTTGGAATTGAGCTTGTAACAAAATATTGAATTTATTTTTAGGTTCATTGTTTTGAACACTTTTTAAAAACTTTACTCATTTTTGTTGTCTATAAGTAGACTTGTACTTCTATTTTTGGGAAAACTTTTATCTACAATTATTGAGATTGTTTCCATGGATTTTATTAAAATTAAAAAAAAAAAAAAAAATTTGTGAGGACATTCGAGATGATAGTACAACAATAATTACTATGCCTCACTTTTAGTTGACTACGCATGCTGTGTCCTTGCTTATATAGTCGATATCAAGCTCAAATACAGGAGGTTTACGATAGACTAGCCGTCAATGTAAAATTAGCAAGATCGAGATGGTAGTAATTTTCCTAGAATTAGTAGAAGAAGAAAAAAAAAAAAGACGAAATGACTACATGTATACTGAATCTTGCTAATCTTTTACGGAAAAAAATGAGATTCTCACCAATTTTTTAGGGTACGTTAAAAATAGTCTCTCGACCTCCACAATGGACAGATAACGTCTACATATACACTGCCCTCCCTAAGACCCCACCATTGGACCACACAGCTTTTGTTGTTGGGTGAAACTATTTTTTGTTTGATTGTGGAAGATATTGGTACACAGTTTCTTTACATCTCTGATTCATGGAAAAGGGAAGTTTTCAATTTTATGCAAACTTCAGTTATAAGTAAGAAAGATGGAATAAGATCTCATATTCCATTAAAGGGAGGTGTTCCCAGGAAATTAATTAATCAAAGTGATAGTTAAAACATAATAACTTTGACATTCAATTGGCTACCAGGACCAACAATTCCTAATATACAAGTGAAGGAAAATGTATTACCTGACTTTTCGTGTCCTCTTTTTGTAGAAAACATTAAATTAATAATAAGGGATGCAGATTTAATTCAATATACATCATAATAACAGTGTTGATCATAGTAAGAACGGCGGCCCCGAAATTTGAAGCTTATGGGTTCACCATTAAGTTATTGGGTTCTAAATTAATAATTTGTACATATTCAACGAATTTCTTAAGACAAATACATAATTCTGACCAAAGAGTACTAGGTTCGGTCGAACTCATAAAGCGTATGCTAGCTCCGCATCTGCATAGTCATATCCTACAACATCCTCATCGTAATGCATATGGTTCTTCATACATCTCGTCTACTTCGGGATCAATTTTGCTCTCTCGAATTGCCTGTAAAAATAACATGATCAAGTTAAACATATTTATGGAGCTAAGAGTAACAAATGTTTATGCTCTCTTTAGTAAGGACAAAAACCGAAGATTCTTTTCAATAAAGAAAATGATACTTTGCTAGAGGAATTGCCATCTGAGTAAAATTGAAATTAAAAGCAGGTGCAATGAAATTCTCTAGAAATCTTGGAGTAGTACATACAGAATCGTCAAAAAGCTTTTCTAGCACAACAAAGTTGATCTTAGAGCTCAGCCTCTGCATCAAATGATATAAAGCAAAGGTAAGGTACAAACAACACAACCGATAAATCTGATATATATATATATATATATATATTTTCATAAAAAGAGCAAGATATACCATGCAGTGCAAACATACGACAGAGCGGAAAAGAAATGATTAAGATATGTTGAACTTGAACAAAACCAACACTCAACAAGACTAACTGTAAGGCAAGCCCCATAGACACCTTACTACTTTCTAAGCTTTCTCTCTTGTCTCACCAATTTAGTATTGCCATATACGAGAAAGGGGGAGAGAGGAGAGCCTTAGGGTATGCTCACTTCTGCATTTTTGTTTAGGTTCTCGAGATTCTCAATCGCTCTTTTTAGTGGGGAGGAATGGTATGTGAATGGTGGTTCTCAGGGAATCACTCCTCTCTAAATAAAAAGAAGCTAGAATCTTTCTATTGATAAAGCTTTCACGTCTGCGCGGCCTCAGAGGAGAGGGGCTCCAAAAGTGGATGCGATCGGCCTCAGAGGAGAGGGGAGGCAACTTGGGATAGAAAAACTGGAACATGATGCAAGTCTGCTGTATCGCAAAGCTGAAGTCCAGGAAAATTATGCTAACAATGAGAAGACAAAATATATACAGCTATAGGCAAGATTATATATCTGTAACAGTAAATGGAGTGAGTACAGCAACTACAAAACCAGGAAACACCAAAAGATTATTTGCAAGCATCTGGAAAGTACTAGAGCCTGTCTCCTCAACTACTACAAATCTCTGAAGATTGCAAGTTCCTTTTCCTCTATCATACATACCTTTCTAGATGACATTTTCTTTGTTGCTTCTGCAGGGGTTTGAGCAGGACCAGAATTTTTCAGTTCCGCAGCCCTTTTCAGTCGTTTTTCCTGCATATGTTAAAGTGTAAGCTAATTTCATTAGATCTCTAGAGCAACTATTGTGTATGAGAAATTTCATATGCATGTTTTATTTCTCTAGAGCTTCCACCCTCTTTGAGCATTATAATATTTTATTATGAGACTAGCTTATACAACACTAAGAAACTAAAAATATCCCTTCTTCCTCATGAAAGGAACACCGAAACAATCTCAAAACTTTGACCATTAAAAGAGATTGAATGTTTTTGTCTAGCTTTAGATTATTGTACCCAAGCCTCGAGTCCTTAGACATATAAGAGAAAACCACAAGACATTCTTCAAATGTTTCTTGTGTTTGCATATATTACTTAACAAATATATAAGGAACAAATATCAACTTCATAACAACCATTGACATCAACAATGTTACCCTTCTCTATAGTTTCTTTGTTCCTCAATATGACACATCGAGAATCAATTTTCCCCAGGAAACAAACTCAAGATAAGTTCAGAATACAACCTTTCTTGATTTTGCAACATTATTATTAGCAGCAGCAGAAAGCTTCAGTGCAGCTTGCACATCCTCCGAACAGTAAGCTAAAATGGACTCATCAGCCTTCTTTGCAGCTAATGAAGCTGCTTCCTTAGCTGCTTGTTCCTATAAATATTGATCAGCAAGCTCACTCAGAATAAGGAATGGAAAGGCAGATGAGGAAGTGAGTACGGACTACTGTTTTGTGATGAGAAAATCGTCGTGAAGATGGACCAAAGGGAGCAAAACACTCTTCGCTTAACCACAACGAACTTGGTAGAAGAGACCAAAGAATCACGAAAAATCCATAAGAAAGAAAAACTAAACCGATTTGATCTTAGCATAACAAGAGTTCTATTATAATTGCTAATAGTTATATCAAGAACCAACAGTATATTCATTGTACTTCTTAATGTGTTTATATATCCTAAGACCACTATAGGACCTTGTGATCTACATTCCAACTTTACATGGTGTATATGCACATAATTAACTGAATCACCTCATATTCCGAGTTCAGTTTTTCCCAAATTATCTTCACGTAGCGCTTCTCCTCCTCATTGAAAAGATAACCGTTAACCTGACAGCAATGCAGGTACAGAGTAACAGCCACGACAAGTTAGTGAACCAGGAAATACATGCCCACAAATGAGCAATTAAATCCAGTTGAGTAAACTTCAAATCATAGAACACGTTGCAGCACATTCCGTTGAAGCAGCATAGTTTTTCATATAATTTGCTAACAAACTGTTACAACACAGAGTTCACCTATCATGGGACGATGAACCAGGAAATACATGCCCACAAATGAGCAATTAAATCCAGTTGAGTAAACTTCAAATCATAGAACACGTTGCAGCACATTCCGTTGAAGCAGCATAGTTTTTCATATAATTTGCTAACAAACTGTTACAACACAGAGTTCACCTATCATGGGATGATGCTTTCTAAGCAAAGGATGAAAAGTAGGGTCAGTTAGTATCATACTATCATTTGCTAAGTATCATGTGAAGAGGTCTGGCAGGATGAAGTCATCATACTATCATTTGCTAAGTATCATACGATGAGGTCTGGCAGGATGAAATCCGTCAAAAATAATAGCTTTTGCATCTCTATGCTGCCATAGGTTTATATATAAAACTTACAAGGTTTGTGACCACCCCCACTAAATGAAAATCAATATACAAGAAGCAGCACACCTCTACATCATCGATATCGAAAAAGTTCCCTGATTCATCATGATCATCAGGAACCATACAATCCGTGCCATGTAATGTATCAAGAGTTGCATTATGCACAGCTTTAGCCCGTGAGATTGCCCCTGCAATTGAGAGAAAATAAGTCATTCTCAGAACTTTGTCCCAACATTCTAACTCTGGAAGAAAATAAACATTTACCTATTTGATCAGACCCTGATATCTGCACATTTTTACTCCTGGTCACACTCTGAGTGTTCCCTCCCTCTTCAGGCTGATGATCAACCAAAAGAACACACAAAGAGAATACGTAAGGCACTATTCAGAAAGCAAGAAAATGCCTGCATATTTCCAGTAACCACCAACTAGATTCAAGAATTTGGTACTAGTGGCAATATGGCATTGCCTACGGAAAGACTTCTCAAAAAGAAATCACATGGAACGCTGGAAACTTTCTTAAATACCATCTAAAATTAAGAGCTTGATATCGGTGGGAGCAAATGTAGCAGATCTAAAAACAGTCAATTGAAAATTTTCAGAAACTGACTTGCGTCTTTTCCACCAGTCAAAAGCTTTCCTGAAAGCATAAAATTCTACTTCCCAAATACAAGGTAATAGTGCTTTTGATAAGTAGCAGCTTCAATGAGTACCTCCAAATACTCAGCGCCATTATTCTCCACCTGATTGGACATAGAAAAATTTGGATCCGCTGGAGCTTCTTTTGCCACTAATCTTTCTCTCTCAGCACGTTGAAAGGCTGGAGGTTCAGATCCTCCATCAAGCCCACCTGAAAGTTTTACAAACTGCAAACACATGCATGAGCATTATATATGATTTAGCAATACTACTGAAAACTTAAAAAGGTAAGGGTACCAAGTAATTACATCAGTGTAACAGCTTTCACAGAGACCATGGGCAAAGGGCAGCTTCACACTTCCCTTGTGTTCACATAGCACTTCCATGATCCCAAATCCTTTTGATCCCGAAGAAAGTTGCGGGGCCAGCTTCTCTTCTTTCTCAAGCTCCTCAGCTCTTGTATTGAACTCTTCAATCTAGTTTCAAATAAGTAATAGTATGTGTGAGAAGGCACGGGAGAAAATATGATATATTATTATGTGTTCAATATAATACAAGAGGTCCTTATTTATAGCTATACTATACAAGGACATTCTACTCCTATTCCAATGTGGGACAAGACTACATATCTAACACTCCCCCTCAAGCCGGTGCATACACATCATATGTACCGAGCTTGTTACACATGTAACTAATACGAGAACCAGTAAGAGACTTAGTGAAAATATTTGCTAGTTGATCATTCGACTTTACAAACTTTGTAACAATATTTCCTGAAAGTATCTTTTCTCTTACAAAGTGACAGTCGATCTCAATGTGTTTAGTCCTCTCATGGAACACCGGATTTGATGCAATATGAAGAGCAGCTTGGTTATCACACACTAGTTCCATCCTGCTGATTTCTCCGAATTTTAACTCTTTGAGCAACTGCTTGACCTAAACTAACTCACACGTTGCCATAGCCATGGCCCGATATTCCGCTTCGGCACTAGATCGAGTAACTACATTTTGTTTCTTGCTCTTCCACGAGACCAAATTACCTCCTACTAGAACACAATATCCAGATGTAGATGTCTATCAGAAGGTGATCCAACCCACTCAGCATCTGTGTACCCAACAATCTGCTCGTGGCCTCGATCCTCGAATAGTAATCCTTTGCCTGGAGCTGACTTTATATACCGAAGAATACGAACAACTGCATCCTAGTGACTATCATACGGAGAATCCATAAACCGACTTACAACACTCACCGGAAAAGAAATGTCAGGTCTAGTCACTGTGAGGTAATTCAATTTTCCAACCAACCTCCTATATCTCGTAGGGTCTCTAAAAGGCTCCCCTATCCAGGCAGAAGCTTGGCATTCGGATCCATAGGAGAGTCAATAGGTCTGCAACCCATCATTCGAGTCTCCTCAAGAATGTCTAAGGCATACTTCCGCTGTGAAATAACAATACTTGAACTAGACTGAGCGACCTCAATACCTAGAAAATACTTCAGTCTACCCAAATCCTTAGTTTGGAAGTGTTGAAAGAGAAGTTGCTTCAGATTAGTAATACTATCCTGATCGTTGCCAGTAATAACAATATCATCAACACAAACCACCAGATAAATACACAGATTCAGAGCAGAATGTCGATAAAACACAGAGTGATCAGCCTCACTACGAGTCATGCCGAACTCCTGAATAATTGTGCTGAACTTACCAAACCAGGCTCGAGGGGACTGTTTCAAACCATATAGTGACCTGCGCAATCTGCATACACAACCACTAAACTCCCCCTAGCAACAAAACCAGGTGGTTGCTCCATATAAACTTCTTCGTCAAGATCACCATGGAGAAAAACATTCTTAATGTCTAACTGATAAAGAGGCCAATGACGTCCAGTAGCCATGGACAAAAAAAGAAGAACATATGCTACTTTAGCCACGGGAGATAAAGTATCACTATAATCAAGCCCAAAAATCTGAGTATATCCTTTTGCAACAAGACGAGCCTTAAGCTTGATCAAACTGTCATCCGGGCCGACTTTGACTGCATAAACACAACGACAACCAACAGTAGACTTACCTGCAGGAGGAGGAACAAGCTCCCAAGTGCCACTTGCATGTAAAGCAGACATCTCGTCAATCATAGCCTGTCGCCACCCAGGATGAGATAGTGCCTCACCTATAGACTTAGGAATAGAAACAATGGACAAAAAAGATATAAAAGCATAATAAGGTGATGTCAGACGATGATAACTTAGACCAACATAGTGGGGATTAGGATTAAGTGTGGACCATACACCTTTGCGGAGTGCAATTGGTTGACTAAGAGGAGACAAGTCCACAGTTGGTGCAGAATCTGATGCAGGACGTGAATCACCTGGGCGTGATGCTGGATGTGGACAGCGATGATAAGTCAAGAGTGGCAGAGCTGCAGAAGGTTGAACTGAATTATGTGGAGGAATTGGTCCTGGAGCTATAGATGGTGGAACGGGAGCTATAGGTGGTGGAGCCGGAGATGTAGCCAAAAAATGGCCGAAAATCACTATTCATGCCAGAAAAAATATAAAAGTGATCGGTATTTGGTGTAACCTGGACGGGTCGGCTCGGAATTGCAAGGAAAACAATCTGTCCTTAAGAGTCGTCGCCAAAAAAATGGCCGGAAAGTGGTCCACACGATGTCGGAACTTCGCCGGAAAATTTTCTTCGGACAACTACAATATCGCTAGAGATTTTCACTGGGGTTTGGTCGCCGGACAGTAACTACTCTTGTGGTAGTGTTGGATTTTTTTACGCAACACTGACTGAGAAAGCAAACGCAAAACAACTTTGAAAGTCGCCAGAAAAAAAGGGTTCCGGTATCGCTGGAATTTATGCACATCGATAAATCTCTCACGATAGCTCTGATACCATGTGAGAAGGCACGGGAGAAAATATGATATATTATTTTGTGTTCAATACAATACAAGAGGTTCTTATTTATAGCTATACTATACAAGGACATTCTACTCCTATTCCAATGTGGGACAAGACTACATATCTAATAGTATGAAACTAGGAAAGGAAAATTCTAGATAACAAGCCACTACCACAGATGCAACTTCCAACTCCAACATTAATGTGTCGAGAAAAAAAGACGGAATCAAAATTTTGTTTTGACTGTCAACAATAATATATATGTCCTTTAGCACATCAGGCTCATAAAAAATAACACATCACTAGGTGATGAGTTCTCCTGGACGTGAGCATCAAATTGACCTAAAGCCTGAGGCACCCAGCCCATGGACGAGTTCTTTTTAGACTCCGCTAGTAGAACAAGAGGGGGGAAAAAGAAGGAAGAAGTCAAAGGAAGGTGAAATTAAAATCTTTTCCTAAGTGCAGGTATTGGGTGGCTTCATGACATACCAGAATCTGGTGACACTGACAGCATCAAGAAGAGCATTAAGAAACATAAATACTCATTAGTAGAGACAAAGTTGATCTCTCACACAATGACATCAGCACACATCTCCCTGTACTTGATGTTTATGCAACCACAAGTTTTACGATATTGGTTCCAGCATTGGTAACAAATTAAGTTATACACCTTGTCCATGCCAACTTTAAGATAAGAATCCCAAAGCCCATTATGCTTGTTCACCCTTGAGATGCATGCCTTTCTTCCTTGTGTTTTCAGTGTTCACGAGATATCCAACTCAAAGATAACGCAAAATTTGAGCATGACAGACGCATCTCACTACACTACATTGCTTTTTAAGACTCTAATTTAATAGCTGGGCCCCTTCCCAATAAAAAAAAAGGACCTGCAGACATGCTTAAATATGTGAGAATGCACGGGAGAAAAGTCTATTATTAAACAATGACCGAGTCCTATATATAATACATCTTCTACACCTACTACACATGGAATAAGGACATGTTCTACTCTTGTTACATGTGGGACTATCACATATTCTATTCCTACTATATATACGACTAGGACTATTTACACATAACTATCTAACAAAATACATGGACCTTAAGCTTTTCAAACAGAGCATATTAAAGTATCAGCAGTGTTCATCCTACCAGCTTTGATGGTACATACCGTTAAGCTCCCAGATTCTGTGTTTTCAAATTCAATCAAACGCTTGGTCAATGTTGCTTCACAAATGTGTACTACTTTGATCTGTTCACCAAATGAATAAAGAAAATGAGAAAAGGAAATATCATGTTTCCTGTGCTATGTCCCCATAAACAATAAATGTGGGAGTCGAGCCAGTGTTTGTGCTTCATAGGAATAAGTCAAGAATGTAAAATGACAACGGTTGTCAAGTCCGATAACAAGAATGACCAAGAACAAGTCCTTGAAAGCTAGCTAAAACACGTAAGAGTTTCCCATAGCAGAATAAAACTTTTTTTAATGAGGAAAGATGTTTTCATTAAAAGGCATCAAGCAGATGCAAAGCTTACAAAAGAGAGATTAGGTCAGCTCAGATTGCACAAAGACCAGGAAATCTTACTTTCACACACATTATATTACTTTTCAGATATACTTAAGTTGAAAGCGGAATAAAGCTTACAACAAGAAGCCTGTCTATACAGAAATCTGAATTCTGACCATCAATATAAAGGATATCTAGAAGAAAATCTCAATTCTGACATCAATATAAAAGAAATCTGGAAAGACCACTTACAATTTCTGATTTAGAACAACTCAGTCCATGCGAAAGAGCAGCAATCTACAGTGCAGCTCCACATACCCCACTTGGCTTTCTCCCTGTCTATAGACAACTTATGTATTAGTACAAAAATGTAAGCGATTTAATCTAGTTCCATAGAATTATCCAGTAACTTTCACACACTAAATTATAGCAAAGAAAAATCATGTAGAACCTGCATCCAATCACGCTTCATGCTGGCGACAATGTGAAGTGCAGTTCTAGAAATATTTGGCTTCCTTCCCCCAAATAAACCTACATTAAAAATTGATAGCTTCACTAGTTCATGAGGTGAGGATTATCCGTGACCATATAAGAGACAACTAATTCTCTCAACCAATGTGGGAAAATCTGACAATTTACATAGACTATCGTTGTCATCATTTGGGGTTTATTTATTCTTTTTTTTTTGTGGTAAGTAAATATTTTATTTAACTGGTACCAAGATGGTACAAAAGAAAATTACAAGATAGTTGCAGCTCTTAATTAGTTCATCCTACATATTGCCCCCAAGTAAGTGCAAAAATCCAAATACTGGTCCATCTTATCTACAGTACTACTATAACACAAGACGTACAAGTTTTTTTCAGGCATTTATTTCAACTCTGGGAATCTGCAGCCTCTTTCCTTCAAAGCATGCCGTGTACCTTCCCAACCATATGGTCCACCGAATGCAATTTGGAATGGTCCTCCATATTTGCTTTAAGCTTCTTTTGACCTTCTGTGATTGCCATATTTCCATCAAGTTGCATATCTTCTGTGGTAACACCAAACATATGCCCATTATGCTCAAGCAAAGTTCCAACCATTGCCTTGAGAATATACAGTGCAAGAAAAAGGGGCTCAACTGTTTCCTCTTCTTAGCCCAGTGACTACTTCAAAGCATAGAAGAACCCCTCTCAAATACAGGATTTGGACTCTATCAGCTTCACAAAATAACAAAGAGTCATTAGCATACAGGATATGATTAAGAATCATACTTTGCTGGTCAATCCTACCTATTTGAGACCCCTAATCCAACCCATAACTTCTGCTTTCCTCAAAATGATGCTCAGAACTTACATTACCAGGACAAACAAATAAGGTGACAAGGGATCTCCTTGTCTAATACTTTTGTGAGAACTGAAAAACCCATAAAGACTACCATAAATTAGAATATAGAATTTAGCTGTTGAAATGCAGAATTTTATCCATTTCTCATCAAAATTCATCAGCCTCATTATGTCAACTAAACGTTGCCAATGAACATGATCATATGCCTTCTCTAAATCAAGTTTACATGCCACCCCTTTTTTTTCTTTTCTCCACGACAAATTGTCTAGGTTTTCATTAGCTATCATAACACATCTGTGACTTGCCTTTCTTTGATAAAGCATTCTGATTAGGGAGACCAACTTGCTTACCTTGAGTCTTTCAGCCAATAATTTAGAAATAATTTTGTAATCACTCCCTAAGAGACTCTTAGGTCTGAAATCTTTCGCCTTCATTACTACTTTCTTTTTAGGGATTAGAGCAATAGAAGTGGCATTAAGTCTTCCACCCACCCCTTTTCTTCATCTGACATCTTCTCAATTTCATCATCCTCCCATTTAGGCCTCCATTGTTTAGGTTCATATAATAGATTTGTGAGAAAGCACGGGAGAAAAATATATTATTGATGTATTAACAATGATACAATGAGCCCTATATATAATACATATTCTACTCCTACTACATATCAAACTAGGACATATTATAAATCTACTACATATAGGATTAGGACATATTTACACAAGTATCTAACACTCCCCCTCAAGCTGGTGTATATAGATCATATGTACCGAGCTTGTTACATATGTAGTTAATACGAGGACCAGTGAGAGACTTAGTGAAAATATCTGCAAGCTGATCATTCGACTTCACAAACTTTGTAGCAATATCTCCTGAGAGTATCTTTTCTCTAACAAAGTGACAGTCAATCTCAATGTGTTTAGTTCTCTCATGGAACACTGGATTTGACGCAATATGAAGAGCAGCTTGATTATCACAAACAAGTCCCATCTGACTAATCTCACCAAATTTCAACTCCTTGAGCAGCTGTTTGATCCAAATTAACTCACATGTCGCCATAGCCATCGCTCGATATTCTACTTCTGCACTAGACCGAGCAACCACATTCTGTTTTTTGCTCTTCCAGGACACCAAATTTCCTCCTACCAAGACACAATACCCAGACGTAGAACGTCTATCAGAAGGTGATCCTGCCCAATCAGCATCTGAGAATCCAACGATATGCTCGTGGCCTCTATCCTCAATCAATAAACCTTTGCCTGGAACTGATTTTATATATAGAAGAATGCGAACAACTGCATCCCAATGACTATCACACGGTGAATCCATAAACTGACTCACAACACTCACAGAAAATGAAATGCCAGGTCTTGTCACTGTAAGGTAATTTAATTTACCAACCAACCATCTATATCTTGCAGGATCGCTAAGAGGCTCCCCTGTCCTGGCATAAGTTTAGAATTCGGATCCATCGGGGTGTCAACCGGTCTACAACCTGTCATTCCTGTCTCTTCAAGAATATCTAAAGCATACTTTCGTTGTGAGATCACAACACCTAAGCTAGACTAAGCAACCTCAATACCCAGAAAATACTTTAGTTTGCCCAGATCCTTAGTCTGAAAGTGTTGCAAGAGATGTTGTTTTAATTTAGTAATACCATCCTGGTCATTGCCGGTAATAACAATGTCATCAACATAGACCACCAGATAAATACAGAGACTCAAGGCAGAATGCCGATAGAATACAGAGTGATCAGCTTCACTCTGAATCATGCCAAATTCTCGGATAACTGTGCTAAACTTACCAAACCAGGCTCGAGGAGACTGTTTTAGACCATAAAGTGACCGATGCAAGCGACATACAAGGCCACGAGACTCCCCCTGAGCAACAAACCCAGGTGGTTGCTCCATATAAACTTCATCCTCAAGGTCACCGTGTAAAAAAGCATTATTAATGTCCAGCTGATAGAGGGGCCAATGGCGAACAGCGGCCATGGATAGAAAAAGGCGGGTTGATGCTATCTTAGCCACAGGAGAGAAGGTATCACTGTAATCAAGCCCAAATATTTGAGTATATCCTTTGGCAACTAGACGAGCCTTTAGACGATCAACCTTACCATCAGGACCAACCTTGACTGCATACACCCAACGACAACCAACAGTAGATTTACCGGAGGGAAGAGGGACGAGCTCCCAAGTACCAGTCGTATGTAAAGCGGACATCTCGTCAATCATAGCCTGTCGCCATCATGGATGAGACAATGCTTCACCTGTTGACTTAGGGATGGAAACAGAGGACAAAGAAGATAGAAATGCATAATAGGGTGATGACAAACGATGATAGCTCAAACCGATATAATGGGGATTAGGATTAAGGGTGGTCCGTATACCCCTCAGCAAAATGGGGTTGCGGAGAGAAAGAATAGGCACATCATTGAGACTGCTCGCACACTTCTCATTGAATCTAATATATATCACAATGGAGGGCACGAGTCAAACGACTAACAGATGCAAGATTAAAAGGACAGCCAGGGACATAAAGAACGGAATCTAGAGTGACAGAGGGTAGGGGATTCACTTGTCCAACTCCTTTTGCTTTGGTTTGAGACCCATTGGCTAAAGTAACAGAGGGAAGAGACTGTGAATATGCAATATTTGACAAAAGTGATTTATTACCAGAGATATGATCAGAAGCGGCTAAGTCCACAACCCATTGTTCAGGAGGACTAGACTGAGAAACACAAGCAAAAGAATTACCACCAACAGAAGTATTAATATGAGCAACCGAAGCTACTTGTGGATATGTCTTCTTACTTGCTCGATACCAAAGGAACACATTATACTCCCCTTCAGATAAAGAAAAGCCCTGGTTACCTGTAGTCTCAGTCTGAGCAACATAAGCGTTTTTGGGTGGACGGCCATATAGAGAATAGCATATATCACGAGTGTGTCCAAGTTTATGACAATAAGAGCACTTGGGTCTAGATCTTCCAAAACGACCTCCTCCTCGTCTATTCTCCATAGTATGAGATGCCCGATTGTCCACTGATTGAGATACGAGGACAGATGAGTCAAGTGTCTGTGGTGAGCTTACTGGGTGGCTAGGTGCTGCAGCAAGGCGAAGTAATCGAGAGAATAATTCATCAACTGTGGGGACGGTTGGACTAGCCAAAATCTGGTCACGTACTGAATCAAGGTCATTAGGGAGTCCGGCGAGTGTAAGAACTAGAAACATCTTCTGTCGTTGCTCTTGTTGTTTTTCAATACTAGCAGAAACTGGCATCAACGTCTCAAATTCTTCCATGACTGCCTGAACTTGTCCCAAATAAGTAGACATATCTAATTCCTGTTTCTTCAAGTTTGTCATTCGCGATATTACATCATAGAAACGAGATATGTCATTAGTGTAGAGATTACGAGCCTTTTCCCAAACTAAATAACATGTCTGGAATGGACGGAACAAGGGCATCAACTTGGAATCAATAGATCGCCACAAGATACTACATAATTGAGCATCGACCTTCTCCCACTGTGTTTTGGCCTTTTCATCACCTTCGCTAGCCTTTTTTGTTAAATGATCTTGAACTCCTTGACCTTTACACCACAACTCGACAGATGAAGCCCAATCTAAGTAATTTGAACCTCCTATTAAAGGTTCTGAGGTAATCATAACACCGGAACTACCAGAACCCGGGTTTCTAGACCCGAAAGCATCGACTCCCAAAGACATGGTTGGATTATCACCAAATAAGAAAAAGAATTAACTGAAAATTCTCTGAAACAGAGGAAGAAAACACTGTGTTTGCCGGAAAAGTACTGTAGCTGCCAGAAAAATCAGTGTAGTAGCCGGAAAAAATCAAAGTGGTCGGAATTAAAAAATAAAAATATGGATGTAGTCGGAATTGGAGGGCGATCCGACTGCCCTGAAGGAACGAAGTCAAAATCTGACCGGAAGGGAGTACACGCGCCGGCGCGTGGGTGTCACGCGCTCGCCGGAAAGTTCCTTCTGTCGGCGCGTGTGGGCGCGTGGCAGATTTTCTGCCGGAGAAATTTCACTGGTTTGGTCGCCGGAAGCTGATCTACCTCGTGGTGGTGTTGGTTTTTCCACAACACCGACGGATATCGATTTTTTCTTGCGGACAGAGCTGTTTTGCCGGAAAAACAGTGTTTTTTTTGTTTTTTTTCTTCTTCCCGGAGTCGCTGGAATTTACCCACAGCGATAAATATCTCACGATTGCTCTGATACCATGTGAGAAAGCACGGGAGAAAAATATATTATTGATGTATTAACAATGATACAATGAGCCCTATATATAATACATATTCTACTCCTACTACATATCAAACTAGGACATATTATAAATCTACTACATATAGGATTAGGACATATTTACACAAGTATCTAACAAGATTCTTATAAAAATCCATAAAGTTAGCTTCAATAACTTGATCATCTTCCATGAAATCATTCCCAATCACCAGTTTATCGATATTGTTAAATCTTTTTCGGCATTTGCCTGCTTATGAAGGAATTTTGTATTTTTGTCTCCATGTTCCATCAACAAACATCTAGACTTATGTCTCCAAGAGATTTCTTCAGCCTTCGCCACTAGCTGTTTCTTAAAGGAAATTCTTTCTGCCTTAAATTCTGCGTGCAGCTCTGTGGTAATATTCACCCTATTATGATCTAACTCCTCCAATTTATTTCTTTATCTTTTTTGATAAAGTAAGTGATTTCAGTAGAGTGCACCAAGAAGATGCAAGAAGTACAAGATTGGCATTTGAGCTTACAAAAGATAATCCTGGCTCCTATACATAATTGACTAAGCCAGAGCTAAAGAACAAATAAAATCCAAAAGATGATCAATATTGTTGACAGGGTACGGTCTAGACCTGACCAGCAAAACAAATTAGCAATACACAACAACAACAACAACCCAGTATATTCCCACAAAGTGGGGTCTGGGGAGGGTAATATGTAGACAAGCCTTACCTCTATCCGAGAGGGCAGAGAGGCTGTTTCCAATCGACCCTCGGCGCAGGGAAAAGAAAGGCAAACAAAAATAAAAACAAAAACAGCATTAGTTACACCAGCATACATCGCAAAAATAATTAACTAAACATAAGAGACATATGTACCATAAATAAACCGGCATGCAATAATATTAAAACAGTAACTACCAGAAATGACTACCATAAGAGAACACAAACTAATCCTCTATGGGTGACCCTAACACGCCTCACCCACCCCGGGAAAGGAGTACGAAAAATCTAGAAGCCCCTATGCTACAACCCTGATACTAGACCTCCAGACTTTCCTATCAAGGGCCATGTCCTCGGAAATCCGCATCCCGGCCATGTCCTGCCTAATTACTTCTCCCCAGTATCTCTTAGGCCTCCCTCTGCCTCGCCTCACACCGACCACCGCTAGCCGCTCACAACTCCTCACAAATTGGCAATACATAGAGCTTTTAAAGAACGTATAGGAGCTGAGTTTCCATCAAAACACCTCATGTTTCTCTCAGTCCAAATGCACCAGAAAATACAAGGCCATTGACCAGATTTTCTGGATGGTATTATCAACTCTCCATAAACTCCAGCTCTTATAAGCATCATCTACTGTGTAAGCCCATTTGAGACCAAAAAAGCAAAAAAAAAACATGCACCATATGTCTGAAGCACCATATCCAGCTCCTCCAATCTTGCCAAAGAGTTATTCTTTCAGTCTTCTAACTTTCCAAAAGTCTACTTAAACCATGTTTTCAGATCTTCTTTCAATAGCTTCAACTTATTTGCTGGAATTGTATCAGCTTCCACTTCCACCACATAAGAATCCCACCAATTTTTAACCAAATCAGTGAATCCTTCATGTTCAAGCCACATAAAACTTAAAATAACCTTTTCCTTTGAATAATAAACATGAATTGGAATGAGGACCATTGAGAAAGAACGTTCAAATTCAACCGTACTGCAGAAAGACATAACAAGTTCTATTGAAAATTGAGAACTAGAACAAACATCTAATCAATAATTCAGCTAAAAATAGAATGATAGAACATTTCCATATAAAGGAAAAAGAATGATAGAAATTATATAAATAGGTAACAACGAGCATAAAGTCTTTTATTGCACCAAGGAAGGGTGAAAGGGGAAGGGAATGTTGCACTACTGATGAAGTTTGAACCCTCCACCCGTGATCGTCAGTCATTCTGAGAACACAACAATCAAAAGTACATAAGATACCTTCATTTAGTGTTCTTTCCCGTGAAGCTGAATAGACACTTTGGACAGTCCTCACGAAGTTACCTGCCAATTGACTCTGCAGATGATTTAAGTTAGACTAGATAGAAAACAAATTGAATACTATACTTTACAAGACACCACATATAGAACTTGTTCAATAATTTCACCTTAAACCTAAGCTTGTTTTGTTCCTCGGATTCATTTTAGTATCATTTATCTCCTCATTTGAGCTTATATTTAAAATAAAAAATAACTGATAAAGGTATATTCATATTAATTAAAAGGAACTACATTAATATTAAAAGCAAGGTCATTCATCAGGCTACAACATGCACAAATGTACAAAAGCATGCAAGTTGACTCATCTTCCAACTTCTCCCCGCCCACAAACATATGTTTAGGATGAGGATCCATTTGCCGCCTAAGTTACGCAGACTCTTCGACTTTGGTGCCGTCCCCGTCCCGATACGAGACGGGGACGGGAGCGGGATACGTCCCGGACTCGGTCAACTGACTTCGGATACTTTGACCGGAGTCCATCGACAAATTTGGGAGAAAAATTGAGTTTTGATTTCTCAAAATCAAAAATAAAACAGATTTAGGAGAATGAAAGAATAATGTCCCTCTTGGAGAATAAAAGATTGAATTCTATAATATTCATGTAAGTTTTTCAGAAAAAATATCTCAAAATTTACAATATTTTTATAGCTCTATTTTTAATTAGTTGAATCCCCGCACCCGTATCCATATCCGTATACGCACCCCCAAATCTTAAAATTTAGATTTTTCCAAATCCGATACTCAGATCCGCCCCCGTATCTGATACCCGCACCCAAGTCCAAGCAACTTAGTTTGCTGCCCAACTGAAGAGTCTTAGATGTAGCTTTTCTTTTCTTTTTTGATATGTAAACCATGCCACAAAACATCCTACCGACGAGCCTATAGTGGTTTTTTCCAATTGCCTATAGTGGTTTTTTCCAATTTGCTCTCTTAGTAACTCAAACCCAACCTATGGTTGGAGGCGCTATCACTCACTTGTCCCATCACAGTAATATTAATAAAGAATTCTACATCAAGTATAAAACTTATTTCCACCATGTGCATCTTCTTCGACCTCCACCAATCACATGATGAGACACAAATTTTCAACAACTAAAGTTAGCATTTTTAACCTAGCGAGTAAGAATTTAAATTGGCCAAGACACAAGAAAGGCCGTGAGGGAAAAAAATTTCTTGTATTGTCTAGTTTCTAGAATCCTATATATACTTTCAGCTCATAAGATATCTTAGGTATTTGGCAATAACATTTTGTTTTTTAACTTTTTATAATGGTGATGTCTGGCAAGCTTGTGCAATCTCGTCTAATTTACCATGTACCTGTTACCTTCCACCACCAGCACAGATATCGAAAACTCCACCCACCAAGGCTTAAGACTAGGGAACAAATCACCGAGCATTTTTTTATCTACCATGGGATATGAACCCTGGTCTACCATGGTTTTTAACCACTCTATTGACCGCTACACCACACCTTATTGTGAAATTTTATTAACTTTCTAACCTTGACAAGAGGGGTTGCTCTGATGGTAAGCAACTTCCACTTCCAACCAAGAGGTTGTGAGTTCGAGTTTTCCCAAGAGTAAGGTGGGAAGTGATAGCAACACGATAGGGATTCAAGATTTACTAAAGAACAACAAGAAACGTGCGGAATCTAAAAGAAAATAAAGAAACGAATAAAAGACAAAAATTAAAGATAGATTGAATTCAAGATAGAGTTTCTTGAATTCAAGAAGTCTATTCTTGAAGTTGAATCCTAACAACAACAATTAGCTAACAAAGAACTAATCGCCTTTGGTAGAAATTAAAAACAAGAAATAGATTGTGAAACCCGACCCTTTAGAATAACAAGAACAACAATAAGCCTAAACTTATCACCTTTCTTAAGTACCTAGAAGTGATCTAAGATTTCGAAAAGTGTTTAATTCTTATCACCTCAAGTTGAGTCTTGAAGATTGAAAAATAAATCCAAGAGTAGCCACACAAGAGTGCAAGAAAAATCTCACAAGTTTTTATTGATAATAATCTGAATAATCTACCTAAAAACAAAGAAGATACCCTTTTATATAGAGGGTGATTACGAAATTATCCTTAAATATTTGGAAATAAAGTCCTAAACTACTTTGGACAACAAGTCCAACTAAAATAGGAAAAGGTAAAACTCTAGGAAACCAAAACCAAGTCAATCTTGGAAAGTAATTCTACCAATCTTAGGAAAAGGAAACTATTAACCTTAACTAACTAGGAAAGCAATAAATATGTCCTAACAAACTAGGAAAATTTAGGTGCCTAATTATGGTGCTTTTATTTAGGTGCTTGAACCCCAATCAACCTCCTCTTGGACTTGGACTTGGACCACAAAATGAGTGTAGCACTTAGCTAAATCCTCTACATAATTTTGTAGATCTTGTTCCACCATTAGCGCCTTCTTGATCTCCCATTGAAGCCCAATAATCTTGTCTTGCTTCTCCTTAGCTTGAAACCTCGTGAATGGCCTTCTTGGAGCTTCTACAACTTTATCCTTGTCCATGAAGCTATTGTGGGGGACTTATGGGGCACTTCGGTGTGCCTAAACACTTGACATCGTTGCTGAAAATTTCATTTGGCCTAATATGAGAAAAGATGTCGAAAAATTTTGTGCTCAATGCCTTGAATGCAAACAAGCTAAATCTAAAGTGTTGCCACATGGTTTATACACGCCATTACCTGTGCCTATTTCACCTTGGATTGATATTTCTATGTACTTTGTGTTAGGACTGCCTAGAACAAGGTATGGTAAGGATAGCATCCTTGTTGTGGTAGATAGGTTCTCAAAAATGGCTCGTTTTATTCCTTATTTAAAGACTAATGATGCTTCTCGTGTTTTTGATTTATTTGTTAGAGAAGTTGTTAAATTGCATGGTATACCTCGAACTATTGTTAGCGATAGGGATGCTAAGTTTTTAAGCCACTTTTGGCGTGTGCTTTGGGGAAAATTGGGCACAAAGTTGTTGTTTTCTACTTCGTGTCATCCATAAACTGATGGGCAAACTGAGGTAGTAAATAGAACTGTAGGTAATATGTTAAGGGCTGTTCTAAAAGGAAAATTAACTTCTTGGGAGACTTGCCTATGGTAGAATTTGCTTACAATCGAACTGTTCGTTCATCTACTGGTTATTCTCCTTTTGAAGTTGTTTATGGATTTAGCCCCCTTACACCCCTTGACTTATTGCCCTTGCCTACTAATGAGATAGTTAGTCTTAATGGAAAGAAGAAAGCTGATTTGATGAACACTATTCATGAGCATACAAGACTTGCAATTGAGAGGAGGAATAAAGGTCGAAAATCAGTTATCTTTGAGCCTGGTGATTTGGTTTGGGTTCATACGAGGAAGGAGAGATTTCCTTCAAAAAGGAAGACAAAATTGCACCCTAGAGGAGATGGGCCATTTAAAGTAATTGAACGAATTGGAGATAATGCTTACAAATTAGACCTTCCAGGTGAGTTTCAAGTAAGTACTACTTTTAATGTTGCTGACTTATCCTTGTTCGATGTAGGTTCAAATTTGAGGACGAATTCTTTTCAAGAGGAGGGGAATGATAGCTTCGTGGACAAAGATAAAGCTGTAGAAGCTCCAAGAAGGCCATTCACGAGGTCTCAGGCTAAGAAGAAGCAAGACAAGATTATTGGGCTTCAATGGGAGATCAAGAAGGCGCTAATGGTGGAACAAGATCTACAAAATTATGTAGAGGATTTAGCTAAGTGCTACACTCATTTCGTGGTCCAAGTCCAAGTCCAAGAGGAGGTTGATTGGGGTTCAAGCACCAGCCATAAAGACACCTAAATTTTCCTAGTTTGTTAGGACATATTTATTGCTTTCCTAGTTAGTTAAGGTTAATAGTTTCCTTTTCCTAAGATTGGTAGAATTACTTTCCAAGATTGACTTGGTTTTGGTTTCCTAGAGTTTTACCTTTTCCTATTTTAGTTGGACTTGTTGTCCAAAGTAGTTTAGGACTTTATTTCCTAATATTCAAGGATAATTTCGTGATCACCCTCTATATAAAGGGGTATCTTCTTTATTTTTAGGTAGATTATTCAGATTATTATCAATAAAAACTTGTGAGATTTTTCTTGCACTCTTGTGTGGCTACTCTTGGATTTATTCTTCAACCTTCAAGACTCAACTTGAGGTGGTAAGAATTAAACCTTTTTAATCTTAGATCACTTCTAGGTATTCAAGAAAGGTGATAAGTTTAGGCTTATTGTTGTTCTTGTTATTCTAAAGGGTCGGGTTTCATAATCTATTTCTTGTTTTTAATTTCTACCAAAGGCGATTAGTTCTTTGTTAGCTAATTGTTGTTGTTAGAATTCAACTTCAAGAATAGACTTCTTGAATTCAATTTATCTTTAGTTTTTGCCTTTTATTCGTTTCTTTATTTTCTTTTAGATTCCGCACGTTTCTTGTTGTTCTTTAGTAAATCTTGAATCCCTATCGTCTTGCTATCAGGAAGTTCTTGGATGGAATGATGTTGAGGGTCTATTTGGAAACAACCTCTCTAGCCAGGGTAAGGGTAAGGTATGCGTGCACACTACCCTCCTCAGACCCCACTAAGTGGGATTATACTGGGTTGTTGTTGTTGTTGTTGTAGTATTAACGTTCTAACCACTTCTTGTATTACACCTTAAAAACTCCTTTTAACAAATAATAAATATGACATTAATCCTGATTAAGCACATTGTCCAAACTACAGGATATCAATCCATTCAAACTACATAGAATAGAATTTGAAAAAGAAAAAAAAACAGAACTGCATAAGATATATCAACCCCATGACAAGAATATGGAAGAAAGAACAAACCTGTCCAGCAGCATTCTAAACAAAAGTGGGCTCACTTGAAAAATTATCTTCATCAACAACTCTTCCACATGAGGGACAGCATCTATAAAGCAACGAAACGAAGCATCTTCATAAGTTTAGGAGTATTATAATTTAGAAGAAGAACAACATTGGGAGATGAAGCTCACATTTTTCCATCCACAGAGTCGGGTCGACTGATGTTCTTTGCACAATATACGCAATATACCATGTTCAGAATTACCTGAATCGACTAAAAGAAAATACCATCTTGTGAAATTCTTTTGGAACTATCAACAAAATCAACTCAAAAAAGAGAGAAATAATAATGCTGGTAAAAATTGAGTTCTTAAGTTTACCATCAATTTCAGTTTTTAACTTTGAACATGAAATCGGAAAAAAAAAAATAACCAAAGGAATAAAAACACAAAGTAAAGAGAAAACTATTTTTTCCCTCGATCACCATGCGAAACCAGAAATAAAAAATACACAAATCAGAGAATAATAAAAACAGAGCACCCGTGTCGCCGAAACTCAAACCAGCATATATACACACACCGGCCGATTAACCAAATATTACTACACTTTAAAAGGAAGAAACCGAAGCAAAGAACTTGAAAACAAATATTAAGTGAAATGTTTTAAATTAAACTGAAAAGAATTAAAAGAATGAAATAGGAAGAAGAAACCTGCTTCAGGTTTTTTGCTGGGTAGTCCGAAGAGAAGCTTTGGGTAGAAGACAAAAGAGAGAGAATTAAAAAAATTAAATAGTGACTTTTTCACTTTTTCTTTTACTTTTTTGTTACAATGTAATAAGCTGAATTTTAAGTATTTTGGCTTTTAACTAAAAAATTGTTAAGAAAAATTTATTTTAATTCAGATTAGTCTTCTTTGCCTCCGATAAATATAGTGATCACCATATAATCATCTTTTGAGTCAAATCACTTAATTTTTAATATTCATATTTGAGTTGTTGGAAATTCAAACACTCACTCAAGCTCCCAAGAAAATGGGCCTTATGGCTTACGAGACTTTAGCCCCGAAGCCACCCCAACATGTTTTTGCTATCCTAACATACAAGAATCCTTTCAAAATACTGGACATGAGTATACTTTTTTACTAGTCAAAACTTTTGGTGTTTAATAATTATATATTTACATCATCAAGTTTTGCCCTATTTTTCATTGTCGCATGTTTCCTCCTTATTCTCCACGTTACTATTTTACTTATTATGAACGGTTATCAATTGTTAATTTTAGGATAACTATAAAATTAGTGTAAACTATAAGATATGGAAGTAAATTTCAAAGTTACATCAATAATAGTTCATATGATATGCTTGGTGAGTAAACCCAAACATAACTTTGGCAAATCAAATCTCGTTTCTGTTATTACAAATCACATTAATAAAATACTAAATAACAAAAAAATAAATCAATCAAACCCAAAAAAAAAAAACAAAAACAATATATGAAATAAATTACTGCATGTAACTTTTATGTGATCCATTTATTTTTCTTCATCTCAAATGCAGCATTAGGAACATTTAAATCCTTCTTTATGAATAGGAGTAATATTTTTCACCATTGAAGCCCTTTTTCTCATTTCTTTTCCTTCATTCTCCTTCATTATTATATCAATTTTCTTCACTATTTTCTCATAGTTAATTCCAGTGGACACTTGTAACACCTCGTAAATTCGGCTTAGGTATGAATGAGTTAAAGGAGTAGTAAGGTTATATTTTGGACATATAAAATTCTATCGGGATGATTATGGTGAAAATAGTTGTTTCAAAATCAAGATGGAAAGTGAGGTGCATAAGATTCGACAAAATCGACTAAGTTTGCAGAAGGTTTGTTTTCCAGCAGGGTTAAGTGAAAATTTGTAAGGAATTCAGGAAAAACCATAGCATGAAAGTTGTAGGCCTTTGAAATATCTTTCCAACGATATATTATGGAGCCCGAACGGATCTACGTGCAAAAGGTTATCTGCATTTTACAAAATAATATGCAATATGCGCGCCCGGTAGTGCACCCATAGCGCGACCGCGCTAATTTTGAGGCAGTGTTACTATCGTTTTGCACGGTCAGTAGCGCGGTCAGGTCTCCAGGAGCGCGGGCGCACTCGTGGGGGGTCGTTTTAAAGCTATATTTCGTCCCTCACAACCCCAAAATATAAAAACTTGCTCTAGAAAGGGGAACTCTCAAAAACCTAACTTCTTAAGGGTCTTTCCACTACCCAAGGTAAGTTCTAATAGTGATTCTAAGTTAATTTCAATTTTTCAACATCTTATTAACATGGCTAAACCCTCCATATCGTTAGATATTCGACTGGGACATCGTTGTTGAGAGAAGGAACTTTAGAACTCGAATTCAAGAAGATTGAACGTCAGGAAGGTAATATCTTCACCCTCTAATTAATTATAACATTGGATTAATGATTGTAGACTACAAGTTTATGATATATGAGTTGATGAATTTGATAGAAAAGCATGAACAATTATAGATTTGGCTTGTTGATTGTTGATGATTGGTAGGGTGTTGTTTATCTTATGGGTGAAGAAGAATGACATTGATTATAAGAAATTTGAGATTTTTGAATTTATCTAGGATCAAGAGAATGGCTTGTTGGGTGTAGAAATACCATTAATAAGGACTATGAAGTTTTATGTCACCAAGTGTTTGAGAAAATGCTTAAGTGACTCAAATATGAGTATTATTGCTAATATGAAATCTCATTGACTTGTATTGATATAGATTAAAGTTGAAAGAGTTGGCGAATATTGTATTACGCTCAAGAGTAGGAAGTGAAGGTATGTGAGGCTAACTCTATCTGTTTGGCAATGTTAATGATTATCCCTACCCTACATTTCTTTATGACATTACTAATTGCCTCGGAAATATAGTTAAGCCTGGTTCCTTAAATAGTTATAGAACTTTTATTCTCTAGCTTCATAACTCGTTCACCACTTTCATTCTGAACGTTGTGAGCTCAGTGCGTATTCAATATAGAATTGGGTTAGATGCCCCTGAGTCTTAGTATATATTACTCAGTATGCCATATACAGTTGAAGTTTTAGTATTCATAATCAGTTCAAGAATACATGTCTCAGATTAGTCCCATTCAGTATGTCAGTATCATGTAACCCAGTATGATCCAGTATCCAGTATCATGTAACTCAATGTGATTCAGTATTTCACTATCATGTATTGCAGTATGATTCTCAGTTTCTGATTTTAAATTCCTGAATGTTGAATAATCTTGAATGGAGTTCTCTTTATATGTATGTGTCGGCCACTCATATAAACGGTTAACTACCAAGACATTCAGGATTCTCTCACTTCTTTCTACTCTAGATCGTGCCTTGGAGCTTAGAGAAATAGTTAACCTTCTCTTCCTATCGAATTCCAAACGTATTGGATGGTCAATTGACGCGCAAGAGAAACCTAAAGTCCTAGTGAGGATAATTGCCCAATGGAGTATAATTATAAAGTGCAGCTTGGTAAATATAAGACTTGAGAGGATGTTAAAAGTCGGATGCAATGGATAATAGTACAGATTAGAGCATAACCTTATTAGAAAGTACAAAAGAAATTATCATGTCTTATGGTTATCAGTTACCTCAGCTACCAATTATACAGTCTTTTAGTTAGCAAGTTTGTGGTTAGTTACCAGACTTTTCAGTGTATCAAAATTATGGTGACTAGTGAGTATACAGTGATGCCTATGGGTGCTAAAAGAAAATGTAAGTAACAGTGGTTATAGCGAAATCTTCATATATTTTAGGTCCGGATTAAAACCCAAAAATCGCCGGATGGTGCAGTAAGTGATTCATAAGATGATGGTATACTCTTAAGGGTAAGTTTGTGTATGGTAATCATATGTGTTTGACCTCAGAGAACAATTTCTTTTAATTCTTGCAAATAGAGCCAATTTCTTTTAATTCTTGCAAATAGGGCCAAATGCAGGATGATGATAGTTCAGATGTCATACCCTAATATTGGTCACTATAGTTGTTGGACAGAAAAGAGCCTAAGGGTAAAATACCTAGGAGTTAGAAACGTTTGTTATTACCAAAGATGTGATTTTGTACAACTCATGCAAATGACTAAAAGATATAATGTATGCAATGAGAACCAAGAACAACCAATATTGAATTTCAGGGAAAGATTTTAAGTTGTTTAGATTTATTCAAATCAGAACTAGAAGTACCACGTTAATAAGCTTGTGATGACCCGGCCCATCATCATGTGAGTTATCACCCCGTTATCCCCGTTATATGCTTGTTGATGTTACAATATGCATGTTTGGTGAGTTTGAGTCAATCCGGGTCGAGTTCGGTTGAAAATGAGACAAATAATCTCTTAGAAGAAGGAATAGTTGAGAAAAGTCAGCTGGATGTTGACTTGTGAGTTAGAGAGCTCGAAATCAAATTCTGATCATTCGGTCAGCTCCGGGAGGTCATTTATGAGCTAGGAGCGCGATCGGAAGTGAATTTGGAGGTCCGGGGTAGTTTTAGGCTTGAATTGGCTAAAGTTAAATTTTGGCGATATCCGATCGGTAGGTGAGATTTTGATCTGGGAGTCAGAATGGAATTACAACAGTTGTAGTAGCTCTGTTAGGTAATTTTGGATATGCGTGCAAAATTTCAGGTCATTCGGAGGTCGTTTGGTCGGGTTTATGATCGAATGTTGGTTGCGGAAGTTTAAATGAAAACTTAGGCTTGAATTTGCTTGGATTCTATGTTTTCCGTGTTTAAGGGCGTATTTTTAGGATTGGAACAAGTTTTTATCATGTTGTGGAGTATGTTGGTGGTTTTCGTTGGGGTCCCGGGGGCCTCGGGATGAATTCGGGGGTCCAAACGGACCATTTTTAGCCAAAATGAGCACCTGATCTGCTGCAATTATTGTAGAGGAATTTTGTTCTTTGTGTTCGCGTAGGTGTCCATGCGTTCGCAAAGTGTATCGGAGAGTCATGGATTTTTGTTCTTCGCGTTCGCGAGGCGAAGGACGCGAACGCGTAGGGTGAGGTCTAGGGTGCATCGCGATCGTGAAGCTTGGATCGCGTTCGCGTAGGTATAGGGCTGTTGGCCATCGCGAATGCGGCTGAAGCCACGCGTTCGCGTAGAGGAAGATCGAGGGCTGCTACATTTTTTCATCGCGAACGCGTGCGTAGCATCACGTTTGCGTAGGGTAAAAGGGCCTGACAGTGAATTAAATTCCAGAACAGTCCAGTCGCGGGGCTCATTCATAAAAACACCATTGTTGAGTCTTAGAGAGATAAACTCACGGGAAATTGCTGGGAATTCATTGGGTATTCATCGGAGGTAAGTTTTATGGTTCAATTATGTGTTTTTATCTTAGAATCCTCCTCTATTTCACTGAAATTTGATGAATTAATGGGGGAATTTAGCCCTAAGCCAGGGTTATGGTAAAATGTCTATTTGAATGGGCAAACGGAGTCCGATTTTGGAAAACTTTATATATATGGAACTCTTGTTGAGATAAGGGTTTCGAAAATATAACTTTCATAATTTTTCGAGAAGCCTACCAAAAGTCAGATTTTGACAACTTTGTGGGTTTTGATGCAAATTGAGTTATTTCTAATAGGTTGTGTATAATTAGCCTATAATAAAGTATTCTCAATGATTTTGAACAAATTCAGCATCCAAGGTGGTTGAATTGCGAGAAAAGCGCAAGGCGGACTAAGTTTCTACCGGACCGAGGTGAGTGGTGATAGTAAATAATGTACCGAGGGTTTGAAATGCCGTGCTAGCACTTTACAGTGCTATGATGAGATAAGACACGCGTCATGTGACGGGCGTGGTGACATTGTGATTGGGGAATTGGACTTGGTCCTTTCCGACTGATAGTGTATTGTGTATTATGACTGTGTAATTGGTCTAGTGGCCATGTGTGGGGCTTTGTGCCGATCTGTAGAGCATTAGGGAACCTGTAGAGCTAGGTGACCCCTATATCATGTTGGAAACTTAGACCCCTATATCATGTTGGAAATTTACACTCAGCCGTAAAACTAGCTGTATAGCATATCGTGGGCCAGTACTAGATGTGTACTGTGAGAGAGGCTACCTAGGATGCAAAATTTCCTGATTTAGCTGAGTGGACCTGAAAGGCCAAGTCTATACTAACTGGGATAGGGTCGAGGACCCATTATGAGGTACTATATGTATATACCTACATTGGATTGGACTGCACTCCGTAGTGATGTATATGTGGATCGGACTGCACGCCGCAGTAATATACAAGTGGGACAGACTGCACGCCGCAGTATTATTGCGCTTGGGCTGTAGGAGCCCCTTCGGAGTCTGAGTCTGCACACATTCTCAATGGGCGCTGGAGTATATTATGGGATCGGGCTGCACGCCGCAGTAGTATATATATATTTACATTGGATCGGACTGTATATATATATATATATATATATATATCGCAACGGTCTACGCGCCGCCGCATTATAGACATATGTATGCTTATATATATACATTGGATCGGCTGTATGCCGTAGCGGTATGAGTGAGGACTAGGTCGGTGTGGGACCTTGGGGAGATAGATGCGGACTAGAGAAGGGGGTATTCACTGTAGAGATGACCTACTTATGAGGTTACCCTTAGAACTGTTTAGTGATAGTACATGTGTTCTTATTTTCAGTTATTGTTTATTATTATTACTCACTGAGTTGAAATATACTCACCCCACTCCCCTGTACTTTTTGTGCAGATTCACAGGTGCTCGAGAGCAGTTGAGCTGTCGCAGCTACTTATTCATTTCTATCCGCAGAGACTACGAGGTAGCTGCCGACGTCCGCAGAACCTGTTTTCTCCTTCTTTATCATTTTGTTGTCTTCATTTTGCCTAGACTTGCTTGTATAGGATATTTCATCCGTAGAGGCTCAAACTTATGACACCACGATTTGGTTGGGACCGTATTTTGTATGCTTCTACTTCCACGTTTATCACTTTGATATGAAAACATGCTATTTAAGTTTAATTGATCATCTGTAATTAATAATTGGCTGGTTTAATGGATAACATGGTCCGGCTTGCCTAGCATTGTGTTGGGCGCCATCACGACCGGGGTTTGGGTCGTGACAAGTTGGTATTAGAGCCTAGGTTAACAGGTCTCGTGAGTCATGAGCCGGTTTAGTAGAGTCTCGTGGATCGGTACGGGGACTCCTGTATTTATCCTCGGGAGGCTGCAAACCTTTTAGGAAAGTTTCAATTCTTGAAATTCTTGTCGTGCTATTTTTGTTGATTCATACTGAACTTTGACATTCTATTCTCTCGTAGATGGCGAGAACTCGAGCTTCCGGACGAGGTGGACGACCACCACTACCACCTGCTAGAGGCCGTGGACACGGACGTGGTCGTAGTAGAGGTAGGGCAGCTGAGGCAGTGCCAGCTGACCCACAACCTCTAGTTGCTGAGGCCTCAGCAGCACCAGTTCAGACAACAGCTGTGCCCATTGCCATTCCGGGTCTACAGAAGACCCTGTCTCAGATATTAGCAGTTTGCACTGGCCTGGCACAGACGGTTTCAGTTACCACCGCAGCAGCTGCATCAGGGACGGGGGGTGGTCATCAGACCCCCGCAACACGCACTCTAGAGCCAGCAGTGCAGGGCATGCAGACACTTGAGGCTCCTCCAGTTTAGCTTGTGGTTCCAGTACAGCCGCCAGATCAGGTTCAGGGGGACAGGGTCCTAGCTATGACTGACGACGAGCAGCATCATCTCGAGAGGCTCATCAGATTATCTCCTCTAGTGTTCACTGGTGCTCTGGGCGAGAACGCCCAGTTTTCTGGACAAGTCTCGTCGGATGCTCCGTACGGCAGGGATCTTGGAGTCCAGCGGTGTGTCCTTCACTACCTTTCAGTTCCAGGGGCCAGTCTTCGCTTGGTGGGAGGCTTATGAGCGCCGCAGACCGGTAGGGGCAGCACCACTATCATGGCCAGAGTTCTCCACTATGTTCTTGGAGAAGTGGGTGCCTCGATCTCAGAGAGAGGAGATGCGTAGGCAGATTGAGGGTCTCCGCCAGGGAGACATGTCAGTGTCAGAGTATGAGATCAGATTTATAGAGTTGTCTAGATATGCACTGTGGTTGGTTCCTACCAATAGAGAGAGGATTGGATGCTTTGTGGACGGCTTTATCTATCCCATCCGTATTCTGATGACCCGAGAGAGGGTTTTGATCCGTACTTTTGAGGATGCTGTGGATATCGCTCGCGACATAGAGACAGATCATCGCAGGGAGCGGGATGAGAGAGAGTCCAAGAGGCCTCGAGGATTAGCTAGTTCTAGTAGCACTCAGACCAGAGGCCAGGGTCAGCAGAGCCGAGGTCGCTCTTTCAAGTCTTCATAGTCGAGCCGCTCAGATCGCCGTAGGTGGTCTTCTAGCCAGGGTTATCAAGGTTCGCACCAGAGCCATCCATCTCTCAGCGCTATGCCAGCTCAGAGTTCTTCACAGGCCCCATCGGTCCAGGGTTCTTCTCGGCCTATTTCATCAGCTAGACACTCCAGTGCTAGGGGTCCTCATCAGTCTCATCCCCCCAGCACCTGGGAGTTGCTTCGAGTGCGGAGAGTTTGGGCACATCCGCGAAGAGTGTCCCCATTTTGTTTCCAGATCATATCAGCAGAGGGGGCAGCCCTCATCATCTGGTCCTTCTACTTCAGCACCCGCCCCGCCAGCTGGGGGTGAGGGTTAGTCAGCTAGGGGTCGCCCTCGAGGGGGAGGCCGATCTGGCGGACAGGCTAGATTGACTTAGAAGGGTGCTCCCTTTGTATGGTACGAGGAGTGCGAGGAGATCTTTCAGTCTGCCATAGAGATGCCTCAGTATTATTCGATCCTGGTTCTACTTATTCTTATGTATCTACTTATTTTGCTCCTCATTTGGGCACGACCCGACGGTGTCCTGCGTTGCCAGTGCATGTATCTACCCCGGTTTGGGACACTATTGTTGTGGACCATGTATATCGGTCCTGTCTAGTCACTGTTGGGGTTTTGGAGACCCGAGTGGACCTATTACTTCTCAGAATGATTGATTTTGATGTTATATTGGGCATGGATTGGCTATCTCCATGTCATGCTATTCTGGACTGTCATGCTAAGACAGTCACTTTGGCTATGCCGGGCATTCGGAGGATTGAGTGGCGAGGCATGACTGATTATGTACCCAGCAGGGTAATATCTTTCCTCAAGGCCCAACGAATGGTTGGGAAGGGATCTATTTCTTATTTGGCATTTGTGCGAGAGGTCGAAATTAAGACTCCCAGTATTGATTCTGTTCCCATTGTGCGGGACTTTCCTGATGTATTTCCCTCAGACCTGCCGGGCATGCCGCTGGACGGGGACATTGATTTCGGGATCGATTTGGTGCCAGGCACTCAGCCTATTTCTATTCCTCCATATCGTATGGCACCAGCTGAGCTGAAGGAATTGAAGGAGCAGCTCTAGGAACTCTTAGATAAGGGGTTCATTTGGCCGAGTGTGTCGACGTGGGGTGCACCTGTCTTGTTTGTTAAGAAGAAGGATGGCTCTATATGGATGTGTATTGACTACGGGCAACTGAACAAGGTAACAATGAAGAATAAGTATCCTCTGCCTCACATTGATGATTTATTTGATCAGCTCCAAGGAGCTAGGGTATTCTCGAAGATTGATCTTCGTTTAGGCTACCACCAGCTGAAGATTAGAGAGTCTGATATTATGAAGACAGCCTTCAAGATGAGGTATGGGCACTATGAGTTTCTTGTGATGTCTTTTGGGCTAACCAACGCCCCAGTCGCGTTCATGCATCTGATGAACAGTATATTTCGGCCATATTTGGACTCTTTCGTGATTATGTTCATAGATGATATCCTGGTGTACTCTCGTAGCCATGAGGAGCATGCTCAGCATCTTAGAGTTGTATTACAGAGGTTGCGGGAGGAGAAGTTGTATGCCAAGTTCTCCAAGTGTGAGTTCTGGCTTGAGTCCGTGGCATTCTTAGGACACGTGGTGTCCCGTGATGGTATTCAGGTGGATCCGAGGAAGGTAGAGGCAGTGTAGAGTTGGCCTAGACCGACCTCAGTTACTGAGATTCGTAGTTTCCTGGGATTGACAAGGTATGTCACACCTCCCTTTTTACTACCCCCGAAGGCTTTGCACCGATCCATTTGGAAAGATACGTAGGGTATACCTCAGTGTTCAAATACCCGAGAAGGATATAACAACAAAGAGGAAGGAGTTTTTCCACATAAAGGACAATCGGTTCAGGATTTTTACTTAATTTTCAGAGTCGCCACTTGGTAAGATAATGGTGTCCTAAGTCACCGGTTAATCCCGAATTCGAGGAAGTTAACTCTGTTATTATAGTCCGTGAAACAAAGACCTGGATAAGGAACTCTGTTAACCCGGGAGAGGGTATTAGGCATTCCCGGATTCCGTGGTTTTAGCACAGTCGCTCAAACGTCGTTCTTAACCTTACTTGACCTGCTATATATTTTAAACAATATGTATATGTTTTCACTTTTAATATTTTTAAAGAATTGCGACATTGCGAAAACGCACCTCAAATCACACCGCAACCAGTACGCTTGTGACCCTTAGTACATTTCGGCTTTGCCGGGATTTTGGATTTGAGTTGCACCAAGTGCACACTCGTATTTAAGGAAAGTACATTAAACCGTGCCTAATAATGTCTATCGGCTTTTAAGTCTTTTGGGAGAAGCTATGGAATTCACTATTAGCTTTCCCGAATCTATTTATATCTTTCACTTTATTACTAAAGGGCCCCCCACTATTTGGTGTCATGTGAGGCTCATCCCGGTTTAATTTTATAGGCTCAATCCTAATATGTACATACTATGTTATTCTATTTTTTTGTTTTTCCCTTAGCCATTGATCAATTACAATTCCAGAAAATAAATCCAGGCTCTTGTTATTTCTATTGCTATTGGGCCTGGATTTCTGGAATAATACTTAGCATAATATCATATATGCCCAGGTCTTAATGACCCGAATCAGACTTGGGCTTTTAGTCAATGGCCCAGCGAACTTACGAATACAGTCCAGGCCCACGTTGTATATCAGGCCCAGACCAGATTGAGATAATAATAACAAAAGCAAAAATGCAGAATTCATAGTAAAACAGACATGCAGAAGTAAGAATGAAATCAAATTACTTTTATTTATCAGAAGAGAAAAATCATTGTACAAGATGATCAATGTTAACCTTAAACCAAAACAACTTGATGCATATGAAAACCGACTACTTTTATACTTCTATTTTTTAAGAGCTGATTTACACTAAAATTGAAGTTATGTAACTAGGAAATTAAGAGCATATGGTTTAACTATGTGAAGCATGATTTAAACAGTTCAATTACTTACTAATGATATCCTGAATATCTAAGGCTAAGTGATTTAATGATATATACATGATTGTATTACTGGATTTTCTACGATTTGCACTCATTCAGTGTCACAGACCCAGTTGCGAATGCATTCCTTTGAGCTTGTTTGTAGCTATATACTGATTCACAAATCTAATTAACTATGTGAATGTTTTTATGTTACTGCTGTGAGAGTTATTAACGATCTATACTATAGTTAATTACTTGTTTTAAGAGTTTTATCTACCTTAACTAGGTGATATACTATCTACGACTACACTACTACTATCATTCTATCTATTACATTGTTTTTGTTTGGTTTTCTACTTATACAAGCCATACAAATATCAAATCTAACTATACTAGACTACTAGTTTAAAATAAGATAAAATACAGAAGAATTGATGAATTCAACACTTGAACTTCATTTTCATTAAACACTTCAGCATTACATTTCGTCGAACAGGGTATGTACCTGATTCAGCAAAAAGAAGTCGATGAGTTCTAAGGGAATATGAGTAAGCAACAACAACAGACTCAACCAAGCAAGAGCAATAGTGTAGGATTGAATTCCAAGTGAGCAACACAACACAACAAACAGCAGATATGAAACCCAGAAGAAATCGAGCAGAAATCCCACAAACAAATAGCTTAAACAGTGATTCTCACTCGAAATATGTAGAAAAGCTATTTGCTATTGCTATTGTATTACACTCTGAATTTTTCTATGTGAAAAACCCAGCCCTTAATTAGTCTATAGGTATAGATTGGCAGATTTCTTGGGGGGGTGGGGGGGGGGGAAGAATAGGGGTTAATTCCATTTCCCTCCCCTTAAAACTCACTAAATCTACACTTTACACCCCAATTCAGTTACAAGATCCCTTCCAGCATGTGCTGGAAGGTTCTTATTATTCTATTTTTAAGCTTTTACCAAAGTGTCCCTACTTGTTATTGATTTTTACTGATTTCCCTTTTTAGTGAGACCATTATGCCCCTAAATCTCTGCAAAATTGCAGAAATCAGGAGCACAAATGTCTCCTATGTCCCTCTATGCTCTATTTAATCTACCATTTTACCAATTTATGTTCCCTTTATGCCCTTAAGGACACAGCTGAATTACCCGACCTACCTAGGTCAGGTTTTTAGCATTTTCAACTTATTTAACTAAGGGCCAGTCCTTGCATTAGTATTTAAGGACTGGCCAAATTTAACTTGAAGAACTATTTCAATTTTAACCATTTTGCTTCATTTTCTGTTAATTAAAGACTTTTATTTCATTTTTAAGCTAATTGCAGGACTAGCATGCTTTATTGTTATATTTAAACTATTTAAAACTTAGCCAGTCTCAAGTTTAGACTTGGCTTTTGCAATTGAAGCCCATTACTGAACACATGCTTGACTAAGACCTTTGCAAGCCTAGCCACCTGTTGTCAGGGCTTGCTTAAGCCTTGGTAAGTCCGAGTTTTCAGACTTAAACCCCATTGTTACACAACTAGCCTATTTAGATGTTGGCCAGTGTGTGAGAGACCTAACAGAGTAGGTCAATTTCAAAATTGACCACTCTTGGTCACTTATTTAATTTGTAACCTATTTTGTGATTTTCAATTTTAGCCTATTTCAAAATTAACCACTTATGAGACTTAGTACTATTGCAGCTATAGCCAATTCCCCTAAGATTGATGGGCATTAACACTGCTCATACTAACATAAAAACCATTGCAAACTTATCCATTTCAACAGACAATTGCACACATAGCCAAATGAAAACAAACTTGTTCATCAATCAATTAAAACTCAGAGAAGAAGTTGGATAATGTTGAATCTCAATCAATCAGACTCACAAACTTAGTTTCAAATAGCAAAGTGCCAATTAAACATCAATCAGGCTTAGTTACAACCATTTTATGTTGAATGACTCACTGAAAAACCCAAAACACACTTAAAGTTCATTGACATAGACACATTAAGACTGAATCCCATAAAGCAGTCAAGAGAATTGGAACACAGGCTATCTAAACACAAGAACAATTAAACTATCATGACTTGGTTCTAACAGAGTAAAACAGGAATGATAATAACCAGAACCTACTAAATCTTAAATTTTCCAAATACAAACCCTAATCTAATACATGCGTATGATAGATAAGATGAGGAAGAACAGGAAAGACACGAAGAACAAAATGAAGAAAAATCCCTAGATCTATCATACAAAGTGACAGAAAAGAGAAGCAGAATCACTAAATCAGATTTCAAAAGATCAAACCCCAATATTAAACATGCCATTTGGCAGATAAAAGAACATAAGAGATATTATAAACCAACATAAGAAACCCTAATATAAACAGGAGATGAAGGAGAATGGGAATCAAACGGCTAAACTAGAACCAAAACTAAATCATGCAGTTAAACATAGACAAGAAAAATAGAAGAGATGTTGAAAACCAACAAATAAGAAACCTTAAATACAAACAGAGGATGAAGAAGAACAGGGAGATATTTAAAACAGAGAAGCAAACCAAGATTAAACAAAAGACAATCGTAATTCATGCGACAAACTAACAAGATATAACAAAACCAAAGAAAACATGAAGTAAGCAAACAAAAAAGAAAGCAAGCAAAAACAAAGAGAGGGAGGGAGACTTAGCTTAGCAGGGTCGGTCCCCTGAGCTTCCTATTCTACCCTACGTTTTTTTCTTCTTCTTTTCTTTCCAGATTTTTTTTATTTCTTTATTTCTTTATATCTTTTTCTGGTTTTCTTGTTAGACTTCAAGATGAAGGCTTTTGGGGTTTTCTGGTTAGGGGTGGGTATTTAGAGAGGGTAATGTGGGATTTTTTGGGTGATAGTTTGTTTGAGTCGCCGGAGTTAGGGTTCCGGCGACTTTCTTTCAAATGTTCGAGGAGATGAAGGAAGATTCGAGGGAAACCAGGGGTATAGGGTGATAGATCAGGTCAAAAGGGTTCGGTGGTGTTAATTTGGGGTGGGTTCTCGTTGTTTGGGTCACCAGAGGTGAACTCCGATGACCGGAGTTTCAAGAACAGGGAGGTTTCAAGGTTGGTTTTATGTTTTTGGGTGAGGTTTATGAAGGAGAAGGAGGAGATGAGAGGGGTGGTGAAGGGGAGTGGCCGGAGACTGCCGTAGGAGATGGCAGTCTCCATGGCCGGCGGCATGGTGATGAAGACGATGAAGGAGAAGGGAAGGCGGCTAGGGTTTGGAATATACTAGAATGGACGGTCTCAACGAGACAAAGGCCTTTTATACTCGAAGCCTTTGATGATTCCTTGGCTGTTGGATCTCTGATGATCAACGGTCAAGATTAAGCGTTACTTAAACGACGGCGTGTTGACTCACATGAGGCCACAATGTCTCTTCCGTTAGATCAACTTAAATGGACGGTTGAGATCAAATCCCGCCTATTAATTAATTACTTATAAATCCGCTGATATTCTCAACCGTTGGATTAATGAGATTGAACGGCTGAGATCACTGTTACCCAGTGTACTGGACCGGAACCCTTGGGCCAAAGCATTGGTCCAACCATTTGGACTGTATTTGGCCCAAATTTATTATACCTATATATATTTTTGTATTTTTTTGGTGTTTTAATTATTTTGAGGTAATTTATTTTTGAATTTTCATTTTTTTCTTTTTGTATTATCTTAGTTAATTAGTTTCCTACCTTTACTAATTTTTTGGCATTTTTTGGCAATTTTCTACTATATTTTTTTATTTTCCGCTATTTAAAGCTTTATACTTTTTTTATTTTCTTTTCTTTTAAAAACTAATTAAAAATGCAAGTATATCTCCTATTATATTTTGATTTTCTAATTCAAACACACAAAAATGTATCCAATATCAAACAAATCATGTAATTGCACTCAAACATCTTATTTATTTAAATTTTGGAATTTTATTTGCTTCGTGCAAAAATCACGTGCTCACAGCTGCCCCTCTTTGCTCGGGAACACGAAAAGTTTCAGTGTAAAGACAAGTGAGCAGTAATGAGAGATTTTTGCATACTGGCATATTCCGTGAAAGCATTTTTGAAAACCTTTTGACTGTACCCTGCTTTAGAGGTTGCCTACATATCCTAGGCTAAACAGGAATCAGGTCAGTGTAGTTCGAGAAGGTCTGGCAGTTAGAAATCACCAGACTTACTGTTGCATTGACACTGTTGAGTTTTGCTGACTTACTCCTTATTATACCGGGGATAAAAATGTAAAATGAAGAAGCTATTCTAAGCTATAATTCTACGAGTTACAATTGTTCCTATATAACTTCTTGTCTCTTTGCTCTTCCTTGTCTCTTTTTCCTTGATTTTCTGTAATGCTTGACTTTCTTTTTTGTTGGTTTTATTTTTCTTGCTTCCCCCTCTTTTTTGATTTTCGATGATACTTCTTGCCTTCAAACTGATTCCTGCTTAAAAAAAAACAAGACAACAAACTTTTCCTTCTGCCCTAGTATGGGCTTTTCATGTTACGTTGTTACTCATGTCAGCTAACACAAACCAAAGTTGCAGAAATTAAAATTGCAGGAATGTATTCCCTTGTTATATAGGTGGGCGCCTGAACAGAAATTAAAATTGCAGGAATGTATTCCCTTGTTATACAGGTGCGCGCCTGAACAAAAATTAAAATTGCAGAAATATATTCCCTTGTTGTACAGGTGGGTGCCTGAACAGAAATTAAAATTGCAGAAATGTATTCCCTTGTTATATATGTGGGCGCCTGAACAGAAATTTAAAATTGCAGGAAAGTATTCCCTTGTTATCCAGGTGGGCGCCTGATGCATGAAATGCAATGCAGAAAAGTATTCCCTTGTTATCCAGGTGGGCGCCTGATGCATGAAATGCAATGCAAAAAAATATTCACTTGTTATCCAGGTGGGTGCCTGATGCATGAAATGCGGATGCATAAAAATATTCCCTTGTTATCCAAGTGGGCGCCTCATGCATGAAATGCGGATGCAGAAAAATATTCCCTTATTATCCAGGTGGGCGCCTGATGCATGAAATGCAGATGCAGAAAAATATTCCCTTGTTATCCAGGTGGGCGCCTAATTCATGAAATGCAGAAAAAATATTCCCTTGTTATCCAGTGGGCGCGTGATGCATGAAATGCAGATGCAGAAAAATATTCCCTCAGTTTGATAACTGGGGTATGAATTTAAAAGATGATACCTTCCTCTTGTTTTTGGTATTTTCTTTGATTGAATGACTTTCACCCATGAATTCCTTTACTTATTGCCGAACTTTCTTTTTTAATGTTTTCTATCTTTCCACATTGGTCACATTCACTTTAAAGTGATTAGTGACAATTTTTTCCTGTCAAAACAAAACTTATTAGATATAAGCTGCTGGCAACTGGCATCTGCCATCCCTGCCTCTTATTGCTTTCCTCTTTTTGCTTTTTCTCCCACCGTGTGGTCTTTCGGTTGACTTTCTCCTGCAAGCTCTTTTTGTATTTTCTTGTTTTTTTCACTTTTTGTTTTCTTTTCTTTTGGCTCTGTTTGCCAAACTCCTTTATTTCTTTTCAACTTTTCCTTTCCTTTCTTTTCTGATCCAGTGTTATTTCGCCTCTTATCATCAGGAGCTGGCAGTTAGCTTTTAAAAGACAAGTGATGAAATACAGAAAAATGAATCTCAAAAGGGTAAGGGTGTTTTAGAGAGGTGGTAGAACTTATCTGGGTGTGTCGGCTGATTCCGCTGACCATGCCATGTATTTAAACTCTGATGCAGTTCGTTCAATCTATTATTCTGACTCCAAATTGCTTTTAACCCAAACTGATCCTATTTTTTGTTGCCTTTTCTCTCTTCCGGTAATAATGCTTACGATCGCCTTATGGTGCCTTGAAAGGTTTTCACCAATAAGACTCTCTCATTTATTCTCTCTCAGCCTCACAATTGCCCTGCAGTGCCGTTACAGGTTTTCACTTACAAGACTCTCTCATTTTATTTCTCTCAACCTCACAATCGCCTCACGGTGCCGGTTAAGGTTTTCACCGATGGGACTCTCTCAGTTTTTTTCATTTTCCATTTTTCCTTTTGCCTTTTGTTTTTCTGTACCACTGATGTTGTCCAATGTTTCGTTCTTCCTTTAATTCATTGCATTTGTTATTCTCTTGAAATTGATCAGACGGTCTTTCTTTGGACTGTAACGTGGCTTTTGGATGGGTTAAGAAAGAAAGGTAAAAAGGCTCAAAATTGTTTTAAAAATATTTGCAACTCTCGGAATTATAAAACATAACTTCTGTCCCAGTTTCAATATGTGGGGAATTTTTTAGATTATTCCTTTATTGTGACTGAACCCCAGTGAGGCTGCTTACGTACCCTTTTGGGATCAAGTCAGACGTAGTTCATTCTACGCCATCAATTTATGAATTTCTTTTGACTTTTCCCCGATTTCTTTGTATTTTCCTTTTGTTTGCAATTTCTTTTTTTTTCTTTCATTTTTCGTACATTTTTTTTATTTTCATTTTCTTTCTTCTCTTTTTTTTCATTTTTCTTTATTTGCTACTTTCCTTTTTGTGTCATAAACAATTCCGAGAGAGGGGTATGAAAGAATATATCAAACACGGCTCAAAGGGGATGTCAATGGATAAAGTGTTTGGATAGAGAATAAAATGCCTTCTCCATTTCAATTCCAAAATCACACCAAAATACAATCATATAATTGAAAAAGAATCATACATTGTATCTTTTGACCGCATCTGAATTGATAGCAGTCTCTACGCACTTCCCTTCAATGTCTATCAAATATAATGCCCCATTAGACAATACCCGTGATACCATAAATGGCCCCTGCCAATTTGGCGCAAATTTTCTGTGACGACCCAAAGGGTCATCACCTGTTTTCCTCACTTGTTCCGTACTTCCGAGTCCTTGAAAACCTCATTCTATGTTGCATCGATTTACGTGCATGATCCGGCATGTAGCCGAAATATTCTGTGATAGAAAATATGAATTCTATGAGAAATTGGGAGAAAAAGGATATTAATATTGATATGGTTGACTTTGGTCAACATTTTTGGTAAACGGACCCGGACCCGAGAACGGACGGTCGGTAGGAAAATATGGGACTTGGACATGCGTCCGGAGTCGAATTCTGAGGCCTAGAGCCCAAGTTATGAATTTTTCTGTGAAATTGTTTTTGATGTAATTATTAAAGGAAAATGAAATAATTGACCTTGGTATCGGGCTCGTATTTTGGTTCCGACGCCCGGTACAAGTCTTAAATATTATATATGTGCTTTTTGCAAAGTTTGTGACATTTGGATGTCGTTTGATATGTTTTGGACCTTGAGTTCCAAGTTTGTAAGTTTTGAGAACCAAAAGTATGAAAATCATGAACTTGAGGCTTGATTTGATGAAAACGATGTGATAGTGGCGATGTGATCGCACAAACAAGTTTGTAATGTGTTGTTGATATTGGGAACATGTTTGGTTTGGAGCCCGGGGGCTCGAGTAAAGATTTGATAGGCCGTTGGATCAATTTCTGAATTTTAATACTACTGGTTTTTCACCCATTTGTTGTCTTCGCAATTGCGAAGATATTCTCGAATTGCGAGAGGTCCCAGGCTGGCCTTGGTTCGCAAATGCGAACCATACTTCGCAAATGCGAAGTTGGTAGGATTGAGCACTGCTTCGAAAATGCGAAGTCTACCTCGCAAATGCGAGGCTTTCAGTGTTAAGCCTGGCTTCGCAAATGCGAAGCATTTCTCGAAAATGCGAAGGCCCCTTGATCCAGCCTTGTTCGCAAATGCGAACATTATGTCGCAAATGGGAAGGCCCCAGTTATGTCTTGGCTACGCAAATGAGAACAAAAGTTCGCAAATGCGAACTTCCCATCCTTAGCTTATTTTTCAAACTCCAGAATTTGGTCGGGGTTCGCAATTGCGAACCCCTGTTCGCAAATGCGAATACAGAGACTTGTAAATCACGATTTCCAGCTTCATTTTTCATATTTCACAACCCAAAACATCCACTGGCGATTTTTCACGAACTCCCTCTTCTCCAAATCATTGGTAAGTCAACTTTTACTCAATTTCTTCAAACTTTAACATCATCTATCATGTTTTTCAATAGAAATCAAAGGTTTCATGGTAGAAATTCTTGTTTTTTGTAGAATATAGGATTTTTCATGAATTGGGTAATTGGACCTCGAATTGAGGTCCGATTTTGAAACAAATCATATACTTGAACTCGTGGGGGAACGGGTAACCGGATTTTGGTCCGAACCCTGAGTTCCGACCATGTGGGCCCGGGGTCGATATTCACTATTCCGGGCAGAATGTTGTAAAAATTGTAATTGGCCATATGAATTAGTTTGTTGAGTAGTAATGATGATATTAAATCAATTGTGTATAGATACGATTGGATTGGATCTAGATTTGAAAGGAAAAGGCATTGCCATAGATTGAATTATTCGTAAACATTCGAGGTAAGTGTTTGTTCTATCCTAACTTGAGGGAATAGGATTATGTGCTATGTTGCTATATGATCGAGTGCGGTGTATGGGATGTGGTGACGAGCATCCATACACTGGCGTCTAGCATGACCGTGAGTCGTTGTTAATACTTGTTGTGAGACATATTTGAAGATAAATTGTTGAACCCTTGCCGGGTTGTAGAATTGTTATTGTTCTCCCTTGTCGGGACTTGTTGTGAAGTGAGATATTGATTGCCCTTGCCGGGACGGTTCATGATTTACTGTTTCATTCTTTGCCCGTTTCATGATTTGTTGTTTCCATTCTTTGCCGTTAACTGTGATTGTTATTTGGGTGAGGAAGAGTGATAATGCACGAAGGGTGATGCCGTGCCATGATTTATTGTTTATGCACGAAGGTTAATACCGTGCCTTGTTATTGATTATGCACGAAGGTTAATGTCGTGCCATGTTTTATTGATTAAGCACGAAGGATCATTCCGTGCCTTGTTATTGAACCATGTACGAAGGATCATGCCGTACCATGGATGTGAGGATGAGAGTAAAAGCACGAAGGGTGATGCCCTGCACTTTATTTGCTATTTGGTGAGGATGAGCGTAAATGCACGAAGGGTGATGCCGTGCACTTTATTTGCTATTTCATTGACTTGACATTACTTGTTTCTCATTACACTTGTTTTCCTTGTTGATTTAACGACTATTGTTAGTTGTTGAGTTATTCTGTGATATTCCTTATTGCGTTATTACTTGGTTATTTCTCGTTATCTTGAGGTGTACATATATATAGAACAGCACACGTTAATTTGATGTCGTGTCCTAGTCTCGTCACTACTTCGCCGAGGTTAGGATCGACACTTACCAGTACATGGGGTCGGTTGTACCGATATTGCACTATGCATTTTTTGTGCAGATTTTGGTGTCGTGCCTCATTAGTAGAGTTTGGGTTACTGCTTTCAGTCCACGGGAGACCCAAGGTAGATCTGTCGGCGTTTGCAAGACCCTGGAGTCTCATTCCCTCTATTTTGGTACTAGTTGTAGTCTCTTTGTTCCGAGACAAACAGAATTATGTTATATTTCTTTCAAACTTTTATGTGTAGTATTCAGTAGTAGTTCGTGAGTTGGTGACTCCACGTCTTGGGTAGAGGATTTCAGTATCAGTTACCTTGAAACTACTTATTTCTATTTTTATAAAGTTTTCCGCACTTGTTTAACTAAGATTATGATTTTGATTGTTAAATTGAGTATGAAATATTATTAGAAACAGGATAGTATGAGTAAAGTGGCTTGCCTAGCTATCACGAGTAGGCGCCATCACGATCCCGATGTTGGGGGAAAATCCGGGTCGTGACAAGTTGGTATCAGAGCTCTTGGTTACATAGGTCTCACCACTCACGAACAAGCTTAGTAGAGTTTGAGAGCGCGGTACGGAGACGTCTGTACTTGTCCTCCAGAGTCTATTGAGTTAGGAAAGAGCCTCTCATTTGTTCCTTCTTGTCGTGCGATTTGATCCTCAAATACTGATTGAACTACTATTCTGTCCTTTTGTAGATGGTGAGGACACGCGCTTCTTCGTCCGCCGACCAGCAGCCTGAGCCCCAGGCAGCACCCGTGAGGGGCAGGGGCCGAGGCCGTATCAGAGGTCGTGGTAGGGGCAGAGCTCAGCCCCCGGCAGCTACTCTAGAGGTGGAGCCTCATATTGAGACTGGCGAGGAGGTTCCAGTCCCAGCAGCTCCAGTGGGCCCAACTCAGGTCCCAGGAGAAGCCTTATTAACCCCGGATCTTTGGGAGGCTTTGTTCAGGATAGCGGGTTTTATGGACAGCGTTGCCAGAGCAGGTTTATTTTCCCAGTTGCACCAGCCACTTCTCAGGCTGGTGGAGGGGCCCGGACTCTTATTGCTCGTACTCCGGAGCCAGTAGCTCCTCAGCCTCAGGCACCAGTGGTTCAGCCAGCTGTGGCCACTCAGTCAGGTACCATAGCTCAGGCCCGAGATGGAGCCGCCATGACTTCTGATTCTTTTTGGAGACTTGATCGGTTCTCCAAGATGTTAACCACTACCTTCAGCGGTGCCACATCGGAGGATCCTCGGGATTTCTTATTCGGTTGCCATGAGATTCTCAAGACTATGGGGATCGTGGAGTCCAATGGAGTTGACTTCTGTACATTCAGACTTTCAGGATCCGCCAAGACTTGGTGGAGGGATTATTGTTTGACTCGACCAGCAGGGTCCCCGGCTTTATCATGGGATCAGTTTGCAAAGTTATTTCTGGAGAAGTTTCTCCCTGTTACTCAGCGGGATGCACTTCGGAGGCAGTTTGAGCGCCTCCATCAGGGCACTATGACGGTCACTCGGTATGAGACGAGATTTGTTGATTTGGCTCGTCATGCAGTGGTGATACTCCCCACAGAGCGGGAGAGGGTCCGCATGTTTATAGATGGGCTTAATCAGGAAATTAGACTTCAGATGGCTATAGGAGTGGGGAGTGACATATCATTTCAGGAGGCAACTAATGCAGCACGTAGAGTTGAGATGGCTCTTGCTCGGGGAAGTGGTTCTTCTTCTAGTGGCATAGAATCTTTTGACAGGGGCCAGTCTTTCAGGCCTTTCCATTCCGCCCTTCAGGCTTCACAGGGTGGACCAGGTGATCGTGGGTTTTTTGGGCATTATTCAGATCAGCCCCTATTAGCGCACAACCTCTTCAGAGTGTTCGTGGAGGCCATTCAGGTCGTCAGGGCCAGCAGCCCCATCAGCCTAGGAGTTGCTACGGTTGTGGTGACCCAGGTCATTTTGTCAGGTTCTGCCCTAGAGCGACGGGCAACACTCAGCAGCGAGGCCCTCTCCCCATGATTCAGGCCCCAGCTGACCCTCAGCCTGCCCAGCCAGCCAGAGGTGGGGGTAGAGATTATAGAGGTGGAGGTCGAGACCGTAGAGGTAGAGACCGTCCAGCCAGAGGTAGAGGTCAGCCAGTTGATGGCCGTCCTAGAGACGTAGCTCATAGGGGAGGTGCAGATCCCCGATTCTATGCTTTACCAGCCAGGACAGAGGTAGAGGCATCAGATGCCGTGATTACAAATATCATTATTATTTGTGGCAGAGGTGCTTCAGTATTATTTGACCCTGGGTCTACATATTCATATGTGTCTTCCTACTTTGCACTGTATTTGTCCGTGCCCAGCTATGCTGTCGATATTCCAGTTTATGTGTCTACACCGATGGGTGACTCCATTGTAGTCGACCGGGTGCATCGTTTGTGCATAGTTATATTTGGGGGTCTTGAGACCCGTGTTGATCTGTTGCTTTTGGACATGGTGGATTTTGATGTCATATTAGGGATGGACTGGTTGTCCCTATACCATGCTATTCTAGATTGTCATGCTAAGACTGTGACCTTGGCCTTGCCAAAATCACCCCGACTAGAGTGGAAAGGTACCTCAAGCCACTTCGTTCGTACTGTTATTTCCTATGTTAAGGCTCGACGCATGGTCGAGAAGGGGTGTCTAGCTTATCTGGCTTATGTTCGTGATTCCAGCGCAGAAGTTCCTTCTATTGATTCAATCCCCATTGTTCGGGAGTTTCCTGAGGTTTTCCCTTCAGACCTGCCAGGCATGCCACCCGACAGCGATATTGATTTTTGCATTGATCTGGCACCAGACACTAAGCCCATCTCTATTCCACCCTATCGCATGGCCCCGCCGGAGTTAAAAGAGTTGAAAGATTAGTTGCAATACCTTCTTGAGAAGGGCTTTATCAGGCCCAGTGTTTCCCCTTGGGGAGCACCTGTATTGTTTGTGAAGAAGAAAGATGGTTCGATGCGAATGTGTATTGATTACCAGCAATTGAACAAAGTGACAATAAAGAATAAGTATCCACTGCCGAGGATCGATGATTTATTTGACCGGCTCCAGGGAGCGAGGGTGTTCTCAAAGATAGACTTGAGGTCAGGCTACCATCAGCTGAAGATCAGGGCGGCTGACATTCCTAAGACAGCCTTTCGCACTGGATATGGACATTATGAGTTCTTGGTCATGTCCTTCGGATTGACCAATGCCCTAGGAGCATTCATGGAGTTTATGAATCGGGTGTTCAAGCCTTACTTATATCTGTTCATGATAGTCTTTATAGATGACATCCTGGTATACTCCCACAGCCAGGAAGAGCACGAGCAGCACCTCAGAGTGGTTCTTCAGACTCTGAAGGATAATTAGCTATATGCCAAATTTTCGAAATGTGAGTTCTGGTTGAGTTCGGTGGCATTTCTGGGCCACATCGTATTAGTGGAAAGTATTCAGGTGGACCCAAAGAAGATTGAGGCCTTCCAGAATTGGCCTCGATCAGCTTCAGTGACTGAGATCCGGAGTTTCTTGGGATTAGCAGGTTACTACCGTCGATTTGTAGAGGGGTTTTCTTCTATTGCAGCCCCGATGACCAGGTTGACCCAGAAGGGTGCACGGCACCAGTGTTGATACTACCTACGAGTGCAGGGCCTTATACAGTTTATTGTGATGCATCCCGTACAGGGCTTGGAGCGGTGCTGATGCAGGATGGTAAGGTTATTGCTTATGCTTCGAGACAACTAAAAATACATGAGAAGAATTATCCAGTTCATGATCTTGAGTTGGCAGCAGTGGTTCATGCCTTAAAAATCTGGAGGCATTATCTATATGGTGTGACATGTGAGGTGTACACTGATCACAAAATCCTATAGTACTTGTTCAAGAAAAAGGAGTTGAATCTACGACTGCGGAGATGGTTAGAGTTGCTGAAGCACTATGATGTTACTATCCTATATCACCCAGGTAAGGCCAATGTGGTGGCCGATGCATTAAGTAGAAAGTCTGCCAGCATGGGTAGTCTTGCATTCATTCCGGTCAGTCAGAGACCATTTGCTCTAGATGTCCAGGCCTTAGCCAACCGGTTCGTGAGATTAGAGATTGCTGAGCCTAGCAGGGTGTTAGCCTGCACAGTCGCTCGTTCTTCTCTATTAGAGCGTATCCGTGAGAGGCAATTTGATGATCCTCATTTGCGTAATTTGAGAGATACAGTACAACGGGGAGGTGCCACAAAGGTAAATCTAGATGATGATGGGGTATTGAGATTGCAGGTTCGAGTTTGTGTGCCCAATGTCGAAGGGATTCGAGAGTTGATCTTAGCGGAGGCCTACAGTTCGCAGTATTCTATTCACCTGGGCGCAGCGAAGATGTACCAGGACTTACGGCAGCACTATTGGTGGCGCAGAATGAAGAAAGACATCGTTGCGTATGTCGCTCGGTGTCTAAATTGTCAGCAGGTAAAATATGAGCACCAGAGGCCTGGTGGTGTATTCCAGAGGATAGAGATTCCCGAGTGGAAATGGGAGCGGATCACTATGGACTTCGTTACGGGACTTCCTTTGACTCGGAGGAAATTTGATGCTATTTGGGTCATTGTTGATAGGTTGACCAAGTCAGCACACTTTATTCCAGTATCTGTCTCCTACTCATCGGAGAGGTTAGCAGAGATTTACATTAGGGAGATTATTCGTCTTCATGGGTTACCGGTATCTATTATCTCTAATCGGGGTACGCAGTTTACCTCGCGGTTCTGGAGAGTGGTCCAGCAAGAGTGAGGCACCCAGGTTCAGCTGAGTACAGCTTTTCATCCTCAGACGGATGGCCAGTCCGAGAGGACTATTCAGATTCTAGAGGACATGCTTCGAGCTTGTGTTATTGATTTCGGAGGCTCGTAGGACCAATTTATGCCATTAGCAGAGTTCGCCTACAACAATAGCTACTAGACCAGCATCCAGATGGCCCCTTATGAGGCATTGTATGGTAGGCGATGTCGATCTCCAGTCGGATGGTTTGAGCCGGGAGAGGCTCGGTTGTTGGGTACAGATTTAGTTCAGGAGGCCTTGGATAAGGTCAAGACTATCCAGGAGAGATTGCGTTCAGCTCAGTCCAGACAGAAGACTTATTCGGATCGTAAGGTTCAAGATGTAGATTTCATGGTTGGTGAGCGAGTATTGCTCCGAGTGTCGCCTATGAAGGGCATGATGAGGTTCGGGAAGAAGGGCAAGCTCAGCCCTAGGTATATTGGTCCGTTTGAGATTCTAGACCTAGTGGGAGGGTGGCATACAGACTAGCTCTGCCGCCTAGCTTATCAGCCGTGCATCCAGTCTTTCATGTATCTATGCTTCAGAGATACCACAACGATCCCATACATGTGTTAGACTTATGTACTGTCCAGTTGCATAATGATCTATCTTACGAGGAGGAGTCGATGGCCATTCTAGACTGGCAGGTTCGACAGTTAAGGTCGAAGAGTTTTCCTTCTATGCGTGTTCGGTGGAGAGGCCAGCCTCCTGAGGCATTGACCTTGGAGTCCGAGTCTGATATGCGGAGTCGTTAACCTTATTTGTTCCCTGACTCAAGTACTTCTTTCTCTTGTCCGTTCGAGGACGAACGATTGTTTTAGAGGTGGAGAATGTGACGACCCAAAGGGTCATCACTTGTTTTCCCCACTTGTTCCGTACTTCTGAGTCCTTGAAAACCTTATTCTATGTTGCCTCGATTTACGTGCACGATCCGAGCATGTAGCCGGAAAGATTCTGTGATAGAAAATATGAGTTATATGAGAAATTTGGAGAAAAAGGATATTAATATTGATATGGTTGACTTCGGTCAACATTTTTGGTAAACGGACTCGGACCCGAGAACGGACGGTCCCGGAAGGTCCGTAGGAAAATATGGGACTTAGACATGCGTCCGGAGTCGAATTCTGAGGCCTAGAGCCCAAGTTATAAATTTTTGTGTGAAATTGTTTTTTATGTAATTATTAAAGGAAAATGAATTAATTGACCTTGGTATCGGGCTCGTATTTTGGTTCCGACGCTCGGTACAAGTCTTAAATATTATATATGTGCTTTCTGCAAAGTTTGGTGACATTTGGATGTCGTTTGATATGTTTTGGACCTTGAGTTCCAAGTTTGAAAGTTTTGAGAACCAAAAGTATGAAAATCATGAACTTGAGGCTTGATTTGATGAAAACGATGTGATATTGGCGATGTGATCGCACGAACAAGTTTGTAATGTGTTTTTGATGTTGGGAACATGTTTGGTTTGGAGCCCGGGGGCTCGGGTAAAGATTTGATAGGCCGTTGGATCAATTTCTGAATTTTAACACTGCTGGATTTTCACCCATCTGTTGTCTTCGCAATTGCGAAGATATTCTCACAATTGCGAGAGGTCCTAGGCTGGCCTTGGTTCGCAAATGCGAACCATACTTCGCAAATGCGAAGTTGACAGGATTGAGCACTGCTTCGCAAATGAGAAGTCTACCTTACAAATGCGAGGCCTTCAGTGTTAAGCCTGGCTTCGCAAATGCAAAGCATTTCTCGCAAATGCGAAGGCCCCTTGATCTAGCCTTGTTCGCAAATGCGAATATTATGTCGCAAATGCGAAGGCCCCAATTATGTCTTGGCTTCGCAAATGCGAACAAAAGTTCGCAAATGCGAACTTCCCATCCTTAGCTTATTTTTCAAACTCTAGAATTTGGTCGAGGTTCGCAATTGCGAACCCCTGCTCGCAAATGCGAACACAGAGACCTGTAAATCACGATTTCCAGCTACATTTTTCATATTTCACAACCCAAAAACATCCATTGGCGATTTTTCACGAACTCCCTCTTCTCCAAATCATTGGTAAGTCAACTTTTACTCAATTTCTTCAAACTTTAACATCATCTATCATGTTTTTCAATAGAAATCAAAGGTTTCATGGTAGAAATTCTTGTTTTTGGTAGAATATAGGGTTATTCACGAATTGGGTAATTGGACCTCGAATTGATGTCCGATTTTGAAACAAATCATATACTTGAACTCGTGGGGGAATGGGCAACCGGATTTTGGTCCGAACCCCGAGTTCCGACCATGTGGGCCCGGGGTCGATATTCACTATTCCGGGCAGAATGTTGTAAAAATTGTAATTGGCCATATGAATTAGTTTGTTGAGTAGTAATGATGATATTAAATCAATTGTGTATATATACGATTGGATTGGATCCAAATTTGAAAGCAAAAGGCATTTCCCCTGATTGAATTGTTCGTAAACATTCAAGGTAAGTTATTGTTCTATCCTAGCTTGAGGGAATAGGATTATGTGCTATGTTGCTATGTGATCGAGTGCGGTGTATGGGCTGTGGTGACGAGCATCCATACACTGGCGTCTAGCATGACCGTGAGTCGTTGTTAATACTTGTTGTGAGACATATTTGAAGATAAATTGTTGAACCTTTGCCGGGTTGTAGAATTGTTATTGTTCTCCCTTGTCGGGACTTGTTGTGAAGTGAGATATTGATTGCCCTTGCAGGGACTTTGTTGAAATGATTATTGTGTCCCTTGCCGGGACGGTTCATGATTTGTTGTTTCCATTCTTTGCCCTTAACTGTGATTGTTATTTGGGTGAGGAAGAGTGATAAAGCACGAAGGGTGATGCCGTGCCATGATTTATTGTTTATGCACGAAGGTTAATGTCGTGCCTTGTTATTGATGATGCACGAAGGTTAATGTCGTGCCATGTTTTATTGATTAAGCACGAAGGATCATGCTGTGCCTTGTTATTGAACCATGTGCGAAGGATCATGCCGTACCATGGATGTGAGGATGAGAGTAAAAGCATGAAGGGTGATGCCGTGCACTTTATTTGCTATTTGGTGAGGATGAGAGTAAAAGCACGAAGGGTGATGCCGTGCACTTTATTTTCTATTTCATTGACTTGACATTACTTGTTTCTCATTACACTTGTTTTCCTTGTTGATTTAACGACTATTGTTAACTGTTGAGTTATTCTATGATATTCCTTATTGCGTTATTACTTGGTTATTTCTCGTTATCTTGAGGTATACATATATATAGAACTGCACAGGTTTATGTGTGTGTCTGGTCCTAGGCTTGTCACTACTTTGCCAGGATAGGCCAGGCACTTACCAGCACATGGGGTCGGTTGTGCTGATATTGCACTTCTGTGCATTTTTGTATAGGTCCAGATTTCGATCAGGAGCAGCAGCAGTAGATCTTTTGCGTGGGAGTTGATCATATTTGAGATCGAGGTAGCTTGCAGGTGTCCGCAGGCCCGGCGTCTCTCCATTTTCTTATGTTACTAGCTGTAGTCTCTTTGTTACGAGACAAACAGATTATGTTATATTTCTTTCAAACTTTTACGTGTAGTATTCAGTAGTAGTTCGTGAGTTGGTCACTCTACGTCTTGGGTAGAGGATTTCAGTATCAGTTACCTTGAAACTACTTATTTCTATTTTTATAAAGTTTTTCGCACTTGTTTAACTAAGATTATGATTTTGATTGTTAAATTGAGTATGAAATATTATTAGAAACAGGATAGTATGAGTAAAGTGGCTTGCCTAGCTATCACGAGTAGGCGCCATCACGATCCCGATGTTGGGGGAAAATCCGGGTCGTGACATTTGCCCTTGGCTTCAACCCAATGCGGTAAGATACACCTCAATACGAGTTATCCAACTTCAAACTTTCGAGGACGCACCTTCTTATTATATGCTCTAGTCATTCTTTGTTGATACAATTGCCCGTGGCAAACTGCTGCCAACCTTTTCTCGTCAATCAGACTTAATTGTTCCAACTAGGCTTTTACCCATTCTTCGTCATCTATTCCTGCTTCAGCTACGATTCGTAATGACGGTATCTCTATTTCTGCAGGTATAACAACCTCTGTCCCATACACCAATGAATAGGGTATGGCGCCAATAGAAGTGTCCCATACACCAATGAATAGGGTATGGTGCCAATAGAAGTGCGCACTGTTGTGCGATAGCCCATAAGAGCGAAAGGTAATTTCTCGTGCCATTATCTGGACTCTTCCACCATTTTCCTGAGGATCTTCTTTATATTCTTGTTTGCGGCTTCTATTGCCCCATTTGCCTTTGGCCTATATGGAGTAGAATTGTGATGTGTGATCTTAAATCTCTGGCAAACTTCCGCCATGAGGTGATTGTTCAGATTGGCCCCGTTATCTGTGATGATTACCTTGGGAATTCTGAACCGGCATATAATATTTTCATGCACAAAATCCACCACAACTTTCTTCGTCACCGCCTTGAATGTCTTTGCCTCAACCCACTTAGTGAAGTAATCAATTGCGACCAAAATGAATCTACGCCCATTGGAAGCTCCAGGCTCTATCGGTCCGATAACATCCATGCCCCAAGCAACAAACGGCCAGGGTGCAGACATCGTATGCAATTCGTAAGGCGGGGAGTGGATTAAATCTCCATGTACTTGGCATTGGTGGCATTTCGTCACATACCTGATACAGTCCCGCTCCATGGTGATCCAGTAGTATCCGGCTCTCAGAATCTTCTTTGCTAAGTTATACCCACTCATATGGGGTCCGCAAGCTCCAGCATGCACCTCAGTCATAATCTTATCAGCTTGTTGCGCATCCACACATCTCAACAATCTCAGGTCTGGTGTTCTTTTATATATGATTCCTCCACTAAGGAAAAATCCATTCGCTAAGCGTCTTACAGCTCTCTTCTGATCTCCGGTGGCTTTCTCTAGGTATTTTCCTACCTTTAGGTATTCTTTAATGTCGTGATACCATGGTTCTCCATCCAACTCTCCTTCCACAGCAAAGCAGTAAGCATTCTGATCACGTACCTGGATCTGAAGTGGATCTATATAGGCTTTGTCCGGATGATGTAACATAGAGGATAGTGTGGCCATAGCATCTGTAACTTCGTTGTGCATTCTTGGGATATGTTTGAACTCTATGGATTGGAATCTTTGGGACAACTCATGTAAACAATGCCGATAAGGTATCAATTTCAGATCCCTTGTTTCCCATTCTCCCTGAATTTGATGTATCAAAAGATCCGAGTCACCCATGACCAAAATCTCTTGAACACCCATATCTATTTCCATCCTTAATCCCAATATACACGCCTCATATTCGGCCATATTGTTAGTACAGAAAAATTGAAGCTGAGCGGTAACGGGATAGTGTTGACCCATTTCTGAAATAATCACTGCTCAGATACCAACTACCTTACTGTTGACGGCTCCATCGAAGTACATCTTCCATCCTGGATTTTCACTATGTTCTATTTCTTCGACATTCATTGCCTCATCATCCGGAAAATATGTCTTTAGTGGCTCATACTCATCATCCACTGGATTCTCTGCCAAGTGATCTGCAATTGCCTGCGCCTTCATCGCCGTACGAGTTACATAAATGATATCAAATTCTGTGAGCAGAATCCGCCATTTAGCAAGTCTTCCTGTAGGCATGGGCTTCTGGAATATATACTTCAAAGGATCCAACCGTGATATCAAGTACGTGGTGTATGCTGACAAGAAGTGCTTTAGTTTCTGAGCCACCGAGGTCAATGCACAACATGTTCTTTCTAACTAAGTATACTTTACCTCGTAAGATGTGAATTTCTTACTAAGGTAATATATAGCCTGCTCTTTCTTGCCTGTCTCATCGTGCTGTCCCAGCACACAACCAAAAGAATTGTCAAGCACTGTCAGATATAAGATCAAAGGTCTTCCCAGCTCCGAAGGAACTAGCATTGGAGGATTTGCCAAATATTCCTTGATTTTGTCGAAGGCTTCCTGACATTGATCGGTCCATTTCACTGCTGCATCTTTCTTTAACAACTTGAAGATCGGCTCACACGTTGATGTCAACTGAGCGATGAACCGGCTAATATAATTCAACCTTTCTAGTAAGCTCATTACTTCCTTCTTGTTTTTCGGCGGAGGTAAACTCTGGATGGATTTGATCTTTGACGGATCTAGTTCAATGCCTCGCCGACTCACTATAAATCCTAATAGCTTCCCTGAAGGTACTGCAAAAGCGCATTTTGCAGGATTGAGTTTAAGATTGTACCTCCGGAGTCTTTGGAAAAACTTCCTCAAATACCTTACATGATCATGTTGCTTCTTGGACTTTATGATGACGTCGTCCACATACACTTCGATTTCTTGATGCATCATGTCATGGAACATTGTTGTCATTGCCCTCATATAAGTAGCTCCAGCATTCTTTAACCCAAACGGCATCACTCTATAGCAGTATGTCCCCCAAGGGGTAATGAAAGCAGTTTTCTCCGCATCCTCTTCGTCCATTAGGATATGGAAATAACCCGCATAGCAATCTACAAAAGAACCAATCTCATGCTTGGCGCTATTGTCGATTAATATGTGGATGTTTGGAAATGGGAAGTCATCCTTTGGACTGGCTTTGTTGAGGTCTCTGTAATCCACACACACCCTGGTTTTTCCATCTATCTTTGGGACTGGCACAACATTTGCTAACCAAGTGGGGTACTTAGTAACTCGTATGACCTTTGCCTCAAACTGATTATTCACCTCTTCTTTTATCTTCATGCTGATGTCCGTTTTGAACTTTCTCAACTTTTGCTTCACTGGCCGGCATTCAGGATAAATAGGCAACTTGTGTACCACCAAATCAGTGCTAAGTCCGGCCATGTCATCATAGGACCAAGCAAAGATGTCCTTGAATTCATGCAGCAACTTTATTAACTCTTACCTGAAGGAAGTTTCTAAATGTACACTGATTTTCGTCTCCCGGACATTATCCTCACTCCCCAAATTGATAGATTCTGTCTCACTCAAGTTTGATTTGGGTTTTCCTCATATTGATTCAAGTCTTTACTTATTTCCGCCAGTATTTCCTCATCCTTATATTCTATCTCACTATCATTCTCAATTTCTTGTATAATAATTCGATTGTCAGAACTGGGCCTGGAATCCTTCATGCATTTTCCTCATATTGATTCAAGTCTTTACTTATTTCCTCCAATATTTCCTCATCCTCATATTCTATCTCACTATCATTCTCAATTTCTTGTATAATAATTCGATTGTCAGAACTGGGCCGGGAATCCTTCATGCATGACATATCATCAGAATCAACACATATTGAACTGTACAAAAGGAATAAATAAATAAAAATAAGGCAGAATGAAGAACAAAAAAGAAACCGCATTTCAATGATATTTCAAAAGATGAACAAAGTTTGGGTACATTTTGATTTCAATGGGGGTGGGGACTACAAAAGTAAAATTGCTTTTTGGGAAATGATGATGTATTTCAAAAGCTAACTACGAAGACTCCTTCCTGATTGGGAAAGGAGTGGCTTCCCAGTTGTTGAGCGCAACACTAGACCCCACGAACTGAACGTCTATCTTGTTGGTACCCTCGCCCATCTCTACCATGTTCACGTCCCCAACTAACATTTCAAACCTCATCAGGAGCTCCTCATCAGGTCTAGTCTCAGCATACCTAGACGCAGCAGATGTCAGATGTCGTTTTGTACCAGGCTTGGCAAAGGTGTCGGACAGTTTTGGGACATGTTTAGGAAGGGTCAAATTTTTTTTTGGTTTTTTTGGATTTCTGGATGTCGGTGTGGGTGGGTTTGAATCCCAAGCCGAAGGTGTCATTGTTCATTGGCAGATGGACTGGTTGAGTTATCCTTGCAAGGCTATTCCTAGCCCTTTCCCCCGTGTAAATCCATTTTTGATCATCTCTCCGGCTACCATCACATCGGCAGGTGCCATTGTAGGGATTGGCAGTTTCTCTCCTTCAGCAATTTTGTTCACTGCTACAGTGTCTGTCACCTGGTACACCCAGGGACCCTTGTCTCCATCCGTCTCCTCGAAGGGCATTATGGCATTGCAGGTGTCTCCCTCTCCGTGCACTGTGATTTCTTACTGCTCCCATTCGAACTTAAGCATTTGGTGCAAGGATGATGGCACGACTTTAGCTGCATGGATCCATGGTCGACCCAGCAATAGATTGTAAGACACAGTGATGTATAACACCTGAAACTCCATCGTAAAGTCAACTGGCCCAATGGTGACCTCCAAAATGATATCTCCCAAAGTACTTTTGCTTCCTCCGTCAAACCCTCGCACATTCACACTATTCCACCGGATTCTGTCAGGATTAATATTCAGCTTTCCAAGAGTCGAAAGTGGACAAATGTTTGCACTCGAACCGCTGTCTATCAACACCCGAGTGACCACTGATTCCTCGCTTTTCATAGTAAGATAGAGTACCTTGTTATGTTCAGTTCCCTCAATGGTCAATTCATTGTCCAAGAACGTAATCTTGTTGGACTCAAAAATCTTGTTGGTAATCTTCTCAAGATGACAGACTGAGATCTTTTCGGGGACATGTGCCTCATTCAATATCTTCAACAATGCCTTTCTGTGTTCCTCCGAGTGAATCAACAATGAGAGCAAAGAGATTTGTGCAGGCGTCTTCCTCAACTGTTCTACTATCGAGTAGTCTTGAGATTTTATCTTCTTCAGAAATTCTTCTACTTCTTCTTCAGAGACCGGCTTCTTTATATGATTCTCCTTCACCACTTTCATTTTTCTTAACTCTTCTGGGGCAATACACCGCCCGGAACGAGTTAGACCGTGTGTCTCATTGATCTCTCCAGTCACTTCTTTTCCTTTATACACTACTGCCACCTTGTTGTAGTTCCAAGGTACATCTTTAGTATCTACCACCGGCATCTGCACCACTGGCTTTATAATTACTGGTTCCATGCATGCACCTTTCACTGTCAATAATGGTTTCACCCCTGGCACCACAACTTTCAAAGTCTCAACCGCTGGTTGTTTTTTCACTGGTACTTCAACTATTACTTTCCCTTTATCAATTACTTTTTCTGCTTTGCTGTTGGCTTTTATAATCATGACCGACTGGGATGACTTCCTGCTGCTCTCCTCTTGTGCCAACTCTATCATGTGTGTCTCACGATGAGTCGATAGTGGATTCTGAGTAATGTTCGGAGTTTCTGAAGCCTGTACCTCAATCCTCCGACTATCAATGAGCTCTTGAATAGCAGTCTTCAAGTGCCAACATTTTCAGTGTCGTGCCCCAGTGCCCCAGAGCAATACTCGCACCTCACCGACTGATCAATATTCCTGGGAGGTGGGTTTGGAAGCTTTGGTTCGATTGGATTCAACATCCCCAATTCCTTCAGTCGGTGATAGAGGCTGGTGTAGGATTCCCCCAATGGGGTGAATGTTTTCTTCGTCTGGTTTCTATTCCTCATCTCCGAATCGGGCCTGAAGTTGGGTCTGTTTGGGTTTTTGTAAGTTCTAGAAGAGGGGCAGGTGTTTTGTGTTTGATAAACATTTTACGGGACCTGGGCTCGCCATACCTGAGGTGGTGGTGGATAAGTTTGGGCTTGCGGGTTATGGTAGTGTGGGGGAGTGAGTGGATAGTATGGTGGAGGTGGGTTGTAGGGTGCTGGCGGGTATGGCTGGTATGGGCGAGGCGGGTGATGGTATTGGCTACGATTCCAAGGTTTACTCTCCACAACCGACACCTCTTCTTTCTTCTTCTTCCCAATGGATTCTTTGAGTCGCCGAAGTTAGGTTTCCGGCGACTTTCTTTCAAATGTTCGAGGAGATGGAGGAAGATTCGAGGGAAACCAGGGGTGTAGGGTGATAGATCAGGTCAAAAGGGTTCGGTGGTGTTAATTTGGGGTGGGTTCTCGTTGTTTGGGTCACCAGAGGTGAACTCCGATGACCGGAGTTTCAAGAACAGGGAGGTTTCAAGGTTGGTTTTATGTTTTGGGGCGAGGTTTGTGAAGGAGAAGGAGGAGATGAGAGGGGTGGTGAAGAGAAGTGGCCGGAGACTACCGTAGGAGATGACAGTCTCCATGGCCGGCGGCATGGTGATGAAGACGATGAAGGAGAAGGGAAGGCGACTAGGGTTTGGAATATACTAGAATGGCCGGTCTCAATGAGACAAAGGCCTTTTATACTCGAAGCCTTTGATGATTCCTTGGCCGTTGGATCTCTGATGATCAACGGTCAAGATTAAGCGTTACTTAAACGACGCCGTGTTGACTCACATGAGGCCACAATGTCTCTTCCGTTAGATCAACTTAAATGGACGGTTGAGATCAAATCCCGCCTATTAATTAATTACTTATAAATCCGTTGATATTCTCAACCATTGGATTAATGAGATTGAACGGCTGAGTTCACCGTTACCCAATGTACTGGTACCGGAACCCTTGGGCCAACCATTTGGACTGTATTTGGCCCAAATTTATTATACCTATATATATTTTTATATATTTTTTTGGTATTTTAATTATTTTGAGGTAATTTCTTTTTGTATTTTCATTATTTTCCTTTTGTATTATCTTAGTTAATTAGTTTCCTACCTTTACTAATTTTTTGGCATTTTTTGGCAATTTTCTACTATATTTTTTTATTTTCCGCTATTTAAAGCTGTATACTTTTTTTTTGATTTTCTTTTCATTTAAAAACCAATTAAAAATGCAAGTATTTCTCCTATTATATTTTGATTTTCTAATTCAAAACCACAAAAATGTATCCAATATCAAACAAATCATGTAATTGCACTCAAAAATCTTATTTATTTAAATTTTGGAATTTTCTTTGCTTAGTGCAAAAATCACGTGCTCATAGGTTATTATCACCGATTCGTTTAGGGATTCTCTTCTATTGCTTTACCCTTGACTAGATTGACTCAGAAGGGTGCTCCTTTCATATGGTCCAAGGAGTGCGAGGAGAGCTTTTAGAAGCTCAAGACAGCACTGACCACAACATCAGCCTTGATACTGCCGTCAGCTTCAAATCCTTATATTGTGTATTGTGATGCCTCGGGAGTTGGCATTGGTTGTGTGTTGATGCAGGGGGGCAGAGTCATTACTTACGCTTCTCGCCAGTTGAAGCCCCATGAGAAGAACTACCCTGTTCATGATTTGGAGCTAGCAGCCATAGTTCACGCTCTGAAGATTTGGAGGCATTACCTATATGGTGTCTCTTGTGAGGTGTATACAGATCACTGTAGTCTTCAGCACCTATTAAGGCAGAAGGACCTTAATTTGAGGCAGCGGAGGTGGCTGGAGTTGCTTAAGGATTATGACATCATTATATTGTATCATCCGGGGAAGGCCAATGTTGTGGCCGATGCTTTGAGCCGGAAGGCGGTCAGTATGGGCAGCCTAGCTTATATTCCAGTTGGTGAGAGGCCATTTACTTATGATGTTCAGGCTCTAGCCAATCGGCTAGTGAGGTTGGATATTTCGGAGCCGAGCCGAGTGTTGGCTTGTGTTGTTTCTCGGTCTTCTTTATATGATCGCATCAGGGAGCGACAATATGATGACCCACATGTGCTTGTCCTTAAGGACAAAGTTCTACACAATGATGCTAGAAATGTGACTATTGATAGTGATGGGGTTCTGAGGATGCAGGGCCGTATCTGCATGCCCAGTAAACAAATCCAACAAGAAATATCATAAAAGGAAAGCTCAACAGTTAACAACAATTATTAAGTCAACAAAAGAAACCAAAGTATAATGGAAACAGTTAATATCAAACAAGGAATAGCAAATAGTTGCACGGCATCACCCTTCGTGCTTTTACTAACATCCTCACCAAATAAGCAAATAAAGTGCACGGCATCACCCTTCGTGCTTTTACTCTCATCCTCACATCCATGGCACGGCATGATCCTTCGTGCATGGTTCAATAGCAAGGCACGACATTACCCTTCATGCATAATCAATATCACAAAGCACGACATGATCCTTCGTGCATAATCAATAATAAGGCACGACATTAACCTTCGTGCAAAACAGTAAAACAAGGCACGGCATCACCCTTCGTGCATTATCACTCTTTCTCACCCAAATAACAATCACAGTTAAGGGCAAAGAATGAAAACAAATAATCATGAACCGTCCCGGCAAGGGACACAACAACCATCACAACAAGGTCCCGGTAAGAGAAAACAATATCTCACTTCACAATAAGTCCCGACAAGGGAAAACAATGTACAATTTTACCACCCGGCAAGGGTTCAACAATTCATCCTTAAAATATCTCACAACAAGTATCATCAACGACTCACGGTCATACTAGACGCCAGTGTATGGATGCTCGTCACCACAACACATACACCGTACTCGATCACATAGCACATAGCACACAATCCTATTCCCTCAAGCTAGGATAGAACAAACACTTACCTCTAGCCTTGAAGTCCAAATTATCCTTCAACTATAGCTTTCCCCGAATTTCCGCTTTCAACTAGCTCGAATCTAATCACAATTGATTTCGTTACATTAATAAATACTAAATAACTTAGTTTGAATGCTTAAAAGTGGTTTTCTTAAAGTTTACCCCAAAATTTTCCAAAATGCCCCTGGCCTCACGTGGTCGGAACTCGGGATTCGTACCAAAATCCAGTTACCCATTCCCCCACGAGTTCAAATATATGATTTGTTTCAAAATAGGACCTCAATTCGATATCCAACTACCCAATTCATGAAAACCCTACGTTCTACCCAAAAACAAGAATTTCTACCATGAAAACCTTTATTTCTATTGAAAAACATGTTTAATGTTGTTAGGAATTGAAAGAATTGAGTAAAAAGTGACTTACAATTGCTTTGGAGTGAATTTGCTCTTGAGGGTTCGTGTGTGGTGTGTGGGTTTTTGAAAGAATGAATAAAGAACTGAAAAATTCGTTTAAGTATAAAATTGCACAGCTGCGGGTATCGCAATTGCGAACATTTGTTCGCAATTGCAAACGCATCAGGTCTGGGGTATGTCAGCATCGCATTTGTGACATTATGATCGCATTTGCGAACAAGGTTGGGACACTGGGTCTTCGCATTTGCGATAAAGTGTTCGCATTTGCGAACCCAGACGGATTATAGAAGGCCTCGCATTTGCGAGGTTTGGTTCGCATTTGCGAACCCAAGCGTTCCTGGACCTCCTTCGCAATTGCGATCAAGGCTTCGCATTTGCGAACACAGCCTTGGTCTGCCCCCTTCGCAATTGCGAGAATTTCTCCGCATTTGTGAAGACACCAGCTGGGTGAAAAACCGGAATGTAAAATTTTAGAATTTGAACTAACGGCCTATCAAATCATTACCCGAGCCCCCCGGGCTCCAACCCAAACATGTACACAACATCAAAAACATATTACAAACTTGCTCGTGGGATCACATCGCCAATATAACATCGTTTTCATCAAATCAAGCCTCAAGTTCATGATTATCTTCCTTTTTAGTTTCATAACTTTCAAATTTGGAACTCAAGGTTCAAACACATCAAACGACATCCAAATGTCACCAAACTTTGCAGAAAGCACATATATAATATTTAAGACTTGTGCCGGGTGTCGGAACCAAAATACGAGCCTGTTACCAAGGTAATTTAATTCATTTTCCTTTAATAATTACAGTAAAAACAATTTAACAGAAAAATCCATAACTTAGGCTCTAGGCCTCAGAATTTTATTTCCAGTGAGGGAATTCAGGTGGATCCTCAGAAGATTGCGGCAGTGAAAGATTGGCCTAGACCCACGACCCCGACAGAGATTCGTAGCTTCTTGGGTTTGGCAGGGTACTATCGGAGGTTTGTAGAGGGTTTCTCAACCCTCGCTTCCCCATTGACAAAACTGACGCAGAAGGCAGTTAAGTTCCAGTGCTCCGAAGCATGTGAGAAAAGTTTCCAAGAATTAAAGTCAAGGTTGACCTCGGCACCAGTATTGGCCTTGCCAGAAGGCACAGAGGGATTTGTAGTTTATTGTGATGCCTCCAAAGTCGATTTGGGATGTGTATTGATGCAGCGCGGAAAGGTCATAGCTTATGCTTCCAGGCAACTCAAGAACCATGAGAAGAATTATCCGATGCATGATTTGGAGCTTGCAACTGTTGTGTTTGCCTTGAAAATATGGTGACACTATCTTTATGGGGTTCATGTAGATGTGTTTTCAGATCACAAGAGCCTCCAATATTTGTTCAAGTAGAAGGAGCTGAACCTGAGACAGCAGCGGTGGTTAGAATTGCTCAAAGACTATGATATGAACATATTGTACCATCCAGGGAAGGAAAATGTGGTAGCCGACGCTCTTAGTCGAAAATCCATGGGTAGTTTGGCTCATATGGGTGTGGATCAGAGACCCCTGGCCCGAGAGGTTTACCAATTAGCTAGTTTGGGGGTTCGTATCTCGGCGTCAGACGAGGGGAATGTTTTGGTGCATAATGGAGCAGAATCATCATTAGTTGCGGAAATCAAGGAAAAACAGTTCATGGATCCAACATTAGTTCGGGTAAAGGAAGCAGTTATGAATGACAATACCTCAGCATTTGTACTCAGCAGCGAAGATGGTGTGTTGCGTGTCAAAGTAGACTATGTGTTACGGATGTGGACGAGCTTCGGGAAAGAGTGATGGAGGAGGCTCATATTTCCAGGTATTCGGTGCACCCAGGTTCCACGAAAATGTATCATGATCTCAATGAGATTTATTGGTGGAACGGTATGAAAAGGGATGTGGCAAGGTTTGTAGCTAAATGTCTGAACTGTCAACAAGTGAAGGCCGAGCATCAACGGCGTGGTGGATTAACTCAGCTTATAGAAATACCAAGCTGGAAATGGGAGATGATCAATATGGATTTCGTGGTGGGGTTACCTCGCACTCAGCGTAAGTTTGACTCAATATGGGTGATAGTGGATCGACTCACCAAATCAGCTCACTTCCTGCCAGTCAAGTCTACTGATACTGCGGAGCAATATGCAAGGTTGTACATCGAGGAGATAGTAAGGCTTCATGGCACTCCACTTTCTATTATCTCGGATCATGGGGCTCAGTTCACAGCTAACTTTTGGAAGACGTTTTAGCAAGGTTTGGGAACTCAGGTGAATCTCATCACAACTTTCCATCCGCAGACCGACGGTCAGGCCGAGCGGACCATTCGGACGCTTGAAGATATGTTGCGGGCTTGTGTCTTAGATTTTAAAGGTAATTGGGATGAACACTTGCCACTGATAGAATTTGCTTACAATAACAGCTATCATGCTAGCATTCAGATGGCCCCCTTTGAGGCACTGTACGGGAGAAGATGTAGGTCGCCAATCGGGTGGTTTCAAGTAGGTGAAGCGGAATTGCTAGGGCCAGATGTGGTGTACGAAGCTATGGAAAAGGTCAAGGTTAATGAAAATAGCACAGATTTGTCAAAAATCCTATGCAGACGTTCGCCGAAGGGATTTGGAGTTTCAAGTTGATGATTGGGTGTTCTTGAGGGTATCTCCTATGAAGGGAGTCATGCGATTCGAAAAGAAAGGGAAATTGAGTCCTAGGTATGTCGGGCCATATCGGATCGTTCAAAGGATTGGTCAAGTTGCTTATAGGCTAGAGTTGCCTCCTGAGATGTCATCAGTGCACCCGGTATTCCATGTGTCCATGTTGAAGAAAGTGATTGGAGATCCATCCACCATCATGCCAGTCGAGGCTATAGAGGTTAATGAAGATTTGTCATATGAAGAAGTTCCAGTTGCCATTCTTGATAGGCAAGTCCGTAAGTTGAGAAATAAGGAAGTTGCCTCTGTTAAAGTATTGTGGCGAAGTCAACAAGTTGAGGAGGCCACATGGGAAGCAAAAAAAGAGATGAAGGAAAAGTACCCCCATTTGTTTGATCAAGCCTAGAAGAAATTAGGTGACCCTTCTACTCCTAGTAACTGTCATCTTGTCCAAGTTGTTTCCCTCATAGTATTAGTAAAGTCTCCCTCATTTTGTAATGAGATAAATGTGTTGTTACCTTGGGTCACTTGAACCTTTCTTGATAAATGAAAGCCTTATAAAAGATTCTTGTGTTAAATAAACAACTAATAGTAAGTGTAGATTGGTAATTGTTTGTTTGTGTGTACATGGTGTATTAAGATGATTAAATAAGGAAAGAACTCATTTAAGTGACTAGTTTATGTGCAATTGTAACAATGTGATAGAATATGTGCATTTGTTGAGGCAAGAAAGTATATACGAGTTGTGGAAAGTGTTGTATTTGTATATTGTTGTTTGGTAATGTGTTTCGGGGGCCCTCTGACAGGTGGATATGTCCATAATACAAAGGAAGCTCTGGCGAAATGTCTTTCAAAACCAACTCATTTTCAAAATCCTCATTCGAGGACGAATGATCTTAAGGGGGGGAGGATGTAAGGCCCCGTAAAACATTTTGTGCATGAAACCTAGTAGCTGTGGTGCCATGGTCCAAATAATGTGTTAGGAATGCGTAGAATTCGCCGCGGTTCGGACCCTTGGTAGTGATTTAAGTTTCAAAAATGTAAAGAGTCAATTTTTCCAGAAAAGTGTCGATTCTGCAGTCAGGAATGCAACCGCAGATCTACTATGCGGACCGCATTCTTACCGCAGAGCTTAACAGTAGGTTTACAAAATTTGGTGTTGAGAATGCGGTCGATATGCGATCGCATAATGGATCTGCGGACCGCAGATCTACCTCATAAATTCTCGAAGATTTTTGAGTGTCAAATCTGCGGTGCACAATGCGACCGCAGATCAAGAATGCGGACCGCATTTTGGTCGCATTCTGTGACAGTACTTGTGTGAATCTTGAGGCAATTCCGCGGTCACTATGCGGACCGCATGTTGGTTCTACGATCGCAGATGCGACCGCAGAATTGACCCGGCCCAAGAATTTTATAAAATTCGACCCGACCTCTTCTTTAATATAACACCTTTCTCCTTCATTTTATCATATCATCTTACCAAAATTAGAGAGAGAAAATAGGGGTTTTAGAGAGAGAAGTTCTTCATCTTCAAAGATTGTTTCAACCATTTAGTCCAAAGGATTCTAGGGCCAAGATTCAACTTCCCCCAAATCATTTCAAGGTAAAAACCCTAGTTATTTCCTCTAATTTTCAAGGAGAGGGTTACATATAATAGCTTTTGAAAATGAGATTTTACACTCATGCATGATTATTAAACTTGTTTTCTTAGTAAAGAGGAAGTGAATAGGCATAAAAGTCTGCAAAACAAGGTCGGCAAAGATATGATAGCTTGGGTAAGCATAAAGTAGGAGGTTAACGGAAGAAAACTCGATACCAGGTATGTATGGCTAATTTTGATTCTTGTGAAATCGCCTATATGTGTGAAATTTGTTTTGTTCGTGTTAAATTGACAAATTGTGTGAAATTCTTGATGTTGTTGTTGGATATTCAAAGTTGTTGTTGAACTATGAGTGATGTAATATGAGATATGAGCCGAAAGATAAATGGGAGTTGAATTTGGTAAAAGAATTGTGAATAATGGCTATAATGGCATATATGGTACCTTGTGGAAAAGAAACGAAACACTTGAAGTGTGGTAAGTTATTGAACATAACAGTATGATCATCCTTGATTTTGGAAACAATGTAACTTGGTTGTGATATTGGCTTGAAAAGTAATTGAGAACATGAACCAATGTGTAAATTGCTTATTTGAACTTGTTGTAGTTGTGTGTAGTGTCTTATCTGCTGTTTGTGATTGTTGTGTTTGAAAACTGTACGGTGGGATCGGGTTGCGCGCCGCAACATGAAAAAATAAGGTGTGGCTTGGGGTGATAAGGGTGGCCGAGGTAATAAGGGTGGACGAGGTAATAAGGGTGGACGAGGTAATAAGGATGGAAAACGATCGAAATCGTTAATGAAATTGATATAAAATCATTGATATGAAATTGTGAAAGGAGACATCAGGAGAGTTTGCAACCTGTGGGGCACTGATTGCCCCTTTGTTTGACTACTTGAAATTTATGTGGTTGATTGGTTGTTGTTCTATTTGTTGACCTTAAACGTGCTTGTGTTGAGGCTTATCCGAAATGAGTAAAAGGTGGGAAACATGGTTAGTTAGCTTAATTGATTTCTTGATGTAATCTATTGGCTGTCTTGTCATCGTGATTCTTGTTTAACGGATTGAGTTTACTTGGGACAAAGTTTGTCCATACATACCAGTACAATTCAAGTGTACTGACATCCCTTTTGCCGGGGACGCTACATTCGTGTTATGATTGTAGGTGGATCAGTAGCAGGCACTTCAACTCGTCGGCAGTAGTATTCTTCATCTTCCACTGCCCGTTTTGGTGAGCCCCTTTCTTCCTCGGGGGCGTGTGTGGCTCATGCCACTTTTGTTTTAGACTTCATTTTGGTTTTGAAAGGTATAGCCGGAGCCTTGTTACCGGCAAGTATTATATTCCCTTTTTTATCCTAGAGGCTCCGTAGACATGTAAACTGTGGGATTGTGGCCTATGTATATGTATGTCGGGCGTTGTAAATTGTAAATTCTGAACTTGTTAGTAAATCAATCATATGGTTATGTTTATGCATTGTGAAATCAGTCATTATAGGTAAGATATTTGGTTTATGAGAAATAATTAACACAGGGGTAACGCGTGGGATAGAAAGGCACCCAGGTCCGCTTGACTCAGGCGCCAGTCATGTCCCTCAATTTGGGGCGTGACAGTGGCACCTCCCCACTGTACAGTATCTCTCAAGTCACGCAAATGAGGATCATCAAACTGCCTCTCACGGATCCGCTCTAATAGAGATGAACGAGCGACCGTGCAGGCTAACACCCTACTAGGCTTAGAAATGTCTAATCTCACGAACTGGTTGGCTAAGGCCTGGAAATCTAGAGCAAATGGTCTCTGGCTGACTGGAATGAAAGCGAGACTGCCCATGCTGGCAGACTTTCTACTCAATGCATCGGCCACTACATTGGCCTTACCTGGGTGATATATGATAGTAACATCATAGTCCTTCAGCAACTCTAACCATCTCCGCTATCGTAAATTCAACTCCCTTTGCTTGAACAAGTATTGTAGGCTTTTGTGATCGGTGTACACCTCACATGTCACGCCATATAGATAATGCCTCCAGATCTTTATGGCATGAACCACTGCTGCCAACTCAAGATCATGAACTGGATAATTCTTCTCATGTATTTTCAACTGTCTCGAAGCATAAGCAATAACCTTTCCATCCTGCATCAATACCGCTCCAATCCTTGTACGAGACGCATCACAGTAAACTGTATAAGGCTCTGCACCCGTAGGTAGTATCAGCATTGGTGCTGTAGTCAGGGTTGTCTTGAGCTTCTGAAAGCCCGCCTCACACTCATCTGACCACTGGAACTGTGCACCCTTCTGGGTCAACTTGGTCATCGGGGCTGCAATAGAAGAAAACCCCTCTACAAATCGACGGTAGAAACCTGCTAACCCCAAGAAACTCCGGATCTTAGTCACTGAAGCTGGCCGAGGACAATTCTGGACTACCTCAATCTTTTTTGGGTCTACCTGAATACCTTCCACTGATACAATGTGACCCAGAAATGCCACCGAACTCAACCAAAACTCACATTTCGAAAACTTGGCATATAGCTGATTATCCTTCAGAGTCTGAAGAACCACTCTGAGGTGCTGCTCATGCTCTTCCTAGCTGCGGGAGTATACCAGGATGTCATCTATAAAGACTACCATGAACAGATCTAAGTAAGGCCTGAATACCCGATTCATCAACTCCATGAATGCTGCTGGTGCATTGGTCAACCCGAAGGGCATGACCAAGAATACATAATGCCCGTATCCAGTGCGAAAATCTGTCTTAGGAATGTCAGCCGCCCTAATCTTCAGCTAATGGTAGCCTGACCTCAAGTCTATTTTTGAGAACACCCTCGCTCCCTGGAGCTGGTCAAACAAATCATCGATCCTCGGCAGTGGATACTTGTTCTTTATCGTCACTATATTCAATTGCCGGTAATCAATCCACATCCGCATCGAGCCATCTTTTTTCTTCACAAATAACACAAGTGCTCCCCAGGGGAAACACTGGGCCTGATAAAGTCCTTTTCTAGAAGGCCTTGCAACTAATCTTTTAACTCTTTCAACTCCGGCGGGGCCATACGATAGGGTGGAATAGAGATGGGCTGAGTGCCCGGTGCCAAATCAATACAGAAGTCAATATCCCTGTCGGGTGGCATGCCCGGCAGGTCTGAAGGAAAAACCTCCGGAAACTCCCGTACAATAGGGACTGAATCAATAGAAGGAACTTCTGCGCTGGAATCACGAACATAAGCCAGATAAGCTAAACACCCCTTCTCGACCATGCGTCGAGCCTTAACATAGGAAATAACAGTGCGAACAGAGTGGCTTGAGGTACCTTTCCACTCTAGTCGGGTGATTCTGGCAAGGCTAAAGTCACGGTCTTGGCATGACAATCTAAGATATCATGGTATGGGGACAACAAGTCCATCCCCAATATGACATCGAAATCCACCATATCTAGTAGCAACAGATCAATACGGGTCTCAAGACCCCTAAATATGACTACGCACGAACGATGCACCCGATCGACTACAATAGAGTCACCCACTGGTGTAGACACATAAACTGGAATATCCAGAGCATAACTAGGCACGGCCAAATACGGTGCAAAGAAGGAAGACACATATGAATATGTAGACCCAGGGTCAAATAATACTGAAGCACCTCTGTCACAAACAAGAATGGTACATGTAATCACGGCATCTGATGCCTCCACCTCTGGCCTGGCTGGTAAAGCATAGAATTGGGGATCAGCACCTCCCCTCTGAGCTACATCTCTAGGACGGTCATCTACTGGCTGACCTCTACCTCTGGCTGGACGGTCTCCACCTCTACGGTCTCGACCTCCACCTCTACGATCTCTACCCCCGCCTCTTGCTGGCTGGGCAGGCTGAGGGTCAGCTGGGGCCTGAATCATGGGACGAGGGTCCCGCTGCTGAGTGTTGCCCGTCGCTCGAGGGCAAAACCTGACAAGATGACCTGGGTCACCACAACCGTAGCAACTTTTAGGTTGATGGGGCTGCTGGCCCTGACGACCTGAATGGCCTCCACGAACACTCTAAAGAGGCTGAGCACTAATAGGAGGCTAATCTGAATACTGTTCACAAAACCCACGATTACCTGGTCCGCCCTGTGAAGTCTGAAGGGCGGAATGGAAAGGCTTTGAAGACTGGCCCCTATCAAAAGATTCCCTGCCTCCAGAAGAAGAACCACTAAATCTGCCAGAATTACGAGGCCTCTTGTCTGAAGGATAACCACCTCCCCGAGCAAGAGCCATCTCAACTCTACGAGCTGCATTAGTTGCCTCCTGAAAAGATATATCACTCCCCAATCCCATGGCCATCTGAAGTCTAATCGGCTGATTAAGCCCATCTATAAATCTGCGGACCCTCTCCCGATCTGTGGGGAGCATCACAACTACATGACGTGCCGGATCAACAAATCTCGTCTCATATTGAGTGACACTCATAGTACCCTGCTGGAGGCACTTAAACTGCCTCCAAAGTGCATCCCGATGAGTAACAGGGAGAAACTTCTCCAGAAATAACTCTGCAAACTGATCTAATGATAATGCCGGGGACCCTGCTGGTCGAGTCAAGCAATAATCTCTCCACCAAGTCTTGGAGGATCCTGAAAGCCTGAATGTACAGAAGTCAACTCTATTGGACTCCACTATCCCCATAGTCTTGAGAATCTTGTGGCAACTGAATAAGAAATCCTGAGGATCCTCTGCTGTGGCACCGCTGAAGGTAGTGGTAAACAGCTTGGAGTACAGATCAAGTCTCCATAAAGAATCAGAAGTCATGGATGCTCCATCTCCGGCCTGAGCCGTGGTACCTGACTGAGTGGCCACAGCTGGCTGAACCACTGGTGCCTGAGGCTGAGGATCTACTGGCTCCGGAGTATGAGCAACATGAGTCTGGGCCCTTCCTCCAGCCTGAGAAGCGGCTGGTGTAGCTGGTAATAAGCCTGCTCTGGCAACGCTGTCCAAAAACACTGCTATCCTGACCAGAGCCTCCCGAAGATACGGGGTAAATAAGACCTCCTCTGGGACCTGAGCTCTGGAACCTCCTCACTAATCGCAACATGAGGCTCCGCCTCTGAATCGCTGCCTGGGGATGAGCTCTGCCTCTACCATGGCCTCTGATACGGCCTCGGCCCCTGCCCCTCACAGGAGCTGCGTGGGGCTCAGGTTGCTGATCAGCGGATGAAGAAGCATGTGTCCTCACCATCTGCGAAAGGACAGAGTAGAAGTTCAATCGGTATTTGAGGAACAAATCGCACGACAAGAAGGAACAAATGAGAGACTCTTTCCTAACTCAATAGACTGTGGAGGACAAGTACAGACGTATCCGTACCTACCTCTCAAACTCTACCAAGCTTGTTCGTGAGTGGTGAGACCTATGTAACCTTGAGCTCTAATACCAACTTGTCACGACCCGGATTTTCCCCCAACATCGGGATCGTGATGGCGCCTACTCGTGATAGCTAGGCAAGCCACTGTATTCAACATTATCCTTTTTTACCAATATTTCATACTCAATTTTTATCAACAAGAACTATAATATTAATTAAATAAATGCGGAAGACTTATCAAAATAGAAATAAGCAGTACCAAGGTAAAACACTACTGAAATCCTCTACCCAAGACGTGGAGTCACCAACTCACGAACTACTACTGAATACTACACATAAAGGTCTGAAGGAAAAATAACATAAATCCGTTTGTCTCGGAACAATGAGACTACAACAAATAATATAAATAAGTGGAAGAGATGCCGGGCCTGCGGACGACTGCAAGCTACATCGGTCTCGAAATGCTCAACTCCCACGCAAGACTCTACCGTTGCTGCTCCTGATCAAGACCTGGACCTGTGCAAAAACGCACAGAAGTGCAGTATCAGCACAATCCGACCCCATGTGCTGGTAAGTGCCTGGCCTATCCCGACAAAGTAGTGACAAGCCTAGGACCAGACACCCACATAAACCTGTGCAGTTCTATATACATATGTACACTACAAGATAACCAGAGATATCAAGTAAACAAATCTAACAAGAAATATCATAAGAGGAAAGCTCAACAGTTAACAACAATTATTAAGTCAACAAAAGAAACCAAAGTATAATAGAAATAGTTAATATCAAATAAGGAATAGCAAATAGTTGCATGGCATCACCCTTCGTGCTTTTGCTCTCATCCTCACCAAATAAGCAAATAAAGTGCACGGCATCACCCTTCGTGCTTTTACTCTCATCCTCACATCCATGGAATGGCATGATCCTTCGTGCATGGTTCAATAGCAAGGCACGACATTACCCTTCGTGCATAATCAATATCACAAGACACGACATGATCCTTCGTGCATAATCAATAACAAGGCATGGCATTAACCTTCGTGCAAAACAGTAAAATAAGGCACGATATCACCCTTCGTGCATTATCACTCTTCCTCACCCAAATAACAATCACAGTTAAGGGCAAAGAATAAAAACAAATAATCATGAACCGTCCCAGCAAGGGAAAATAATATCTCACTTCACAATAAGTCCCGACAAGGGAAAACAATGTACAATTTCACCACCCGGCAAGGGTTCAACAATTCATCCTTAAAATATCTCACAACAAGTATCATCAACGACTCACGGTCATGCTAGACGCTAGTGTATGGATGCTCGTCACCACGGCCCATACACCGCACTCGATCACATAGCACATAGCGCACAATCCTATTCCCTCAAGGTAGGATAGAACAAACACTTACCTCTAGCCTTGAAGTCCAAATTATCCTTCAACTATAGCTTTCCCCGAATTTCCGTTTTCAACTAGCTAGAATCCAATCACAATTGATTTCGTTACATTAATAAATACTAAATAACTTAGTTTGAATGCTTCAAAATGGTTTTCTTAAAGTTTATCCCAAAATTTCTCAAAACGCCCCTGACCCCACATGGTCGGAACTCGGGGTTCGGATCAAAATCCGGTTACCCATTCCCCCACGAATTCAAATATATGATTTGTTTCAAAATCGGACCTCAATTCGAGGTCCAATTACCCAATTCATGAAAACACTATGTTCTACCCAAAAACACGAATTTCTACCATGAAAACCTTTGATTTCTATTGAAAAACATGTTTAATGTTGTTAGGAATTGAAAGAATTGAGTAAAAATGACTTACAATTACTTTGGAGTGAATTTGCTCTTGAGGGTTCGTGTGTGGTGTTTTGTTTTTGAAAGAATGAAGAAAGAACTGAAAAATTCGTTTAAGTATAAAATTGCACAGCTGCGGGTATCACAATTGCGAACATTTGTTCACAATTGCGAACACTACAGGTTTGGGGTCTGAGGCTCTCGCAATTGCGAGATAGGGTTCGCATTTGCGAACTTGGCTGGGACACTAGGTCTTCGCATTTGCGATAAAGTGTTCGCATTTGCGAACCCAGGCGGATTATAGAAGGCCTCGCATTTGCGAGGTTTGGTTCGCATTTGCGAACCCAAGCATTCCTGGAACTCCTTCGCAATTGCGATCAAGGCTTCGCATTTGCGAACACGGCCTTGGTTTGCCGCCTTCGCAATTGAGAGAATTTCTTCGCATTTGCGAAGACACCAGCTGGGTGAAAAACCAGCTATGTAAAATTTCAGAATTTGAACTAACGGCCTATCAAATTTTTACCCGAGCCCCCGGGCTCCAACCCAAACATGTACACAACATCAAAAACATATTACAAACTTGCTCGTGCGATCACATCGCCAATATAACATCGTTTTCATCAAATCAAGCCTCAAGTTCATGATTATCATCCTTTTTAGTTTCATAACTTTCAAATTTGGAACTCAAGGTTCAAAACACATCAAACGACATTCAAATGTCACCAAACTTTGCAGAAAGCACATATATAATATTTAAGACTTGTGCCGGGCGTCGGAACCAAAATACGAGCCCGTTACCAAGGTCATTTAATTCATTTTCCTTTAATAATTACAACAAAAACAATTTCACAGAAAAATCCATAACTTAGGCTCTAGGCCTCAGAATTCGACTCCGGACGCATGTCCGAGTCCTATATTTTCCTACGGACCTTGCGGGACCGTCCGATCTCGGGTCTGGGTCTGTTTACCAAAAATGTTGACCGAAGTCAACTATATCAATCTTAATATCATTTTTCCTAAATTTTCTCATAGAATTCACATATTCTATCACAAAAACTCTCCGACTACATGCCCGGATCATGCACGTAAATTGAGGCAACACAGAATGAGGTTTTCAAGGCCTCGGAAGTGCGGAACAAGTGAGGAAAACAGGTGATGACCCTTTGGGTCGTCACAATATTATACCCATAATATATTTTCATTCCATACAATACATTCTTCTCTCATTATATTAAAAATATTTCTTTCTTGATCTTGGAAAATAATATCTTCCCATAATATATATTTTCTACACCATAATATATTTTCTTTTCATAGAAAATATATTCTTCCTCGGCCTTGTAAAATCTTTCTTCTATAAAATAATAGATCTTCTCCGTAATTTTAGCAACTTTCCTTGAAAAACTTTCCTTCCATAAATTCCATAGATTTTTCTTCCAATATTGTAGTAAGCCATCCAATATTTGAAATTTGACTTTCAAATATTATTTCTTTTATGATGCGTAGAGATTATCTCTCTGTAAATAATCTCTCCTCATTAAGTCTCCACATGATATTCTATTTCCCGTATTTGTCTCGATCTTTACCATCATCTTCTTTTATGAATAAACACGTGCAAAAATAAGATTACCACAAGTGTTCTATGATTAATAATTATGTTGGTTTGTTATCATCAAAATTAATATGTAAAACGTTGAAGCTAACAATCTCCCCCTTTGTGATAATGGCAAATCATTGAGTACAAAATAAGAAAATTTAATCAAAGACTTAATTAAAGGAAGTAATGAGATAAGCTAGGTAAGTTGGTTACTTCCCTGAAATCATCTTCTCAAAATGCATGTAGTACATCAAGTGTGAACTCTCCCTCACTCTATGCATTTCTCAGTTATGCATACATTCTACCCGAATTTTCGAGCTTTTGGACACATTATTTTCTCCCCCTTTTGTCGTCATCAAAAGGGTAGAATAGAATATAAATTACTAAAACCAATTAAGCATACACTCAATTTATTCAAAAAAAAAATTATATTCGAAGAATCTATCAATTAGATAAGTGCACAATCCATCATCCAGTAAAACCAACGACATGTATAATAGACACAAAGCATTCAATACCAAATATTTGATTCTGTTGAAAACACTTTGAGTAATCAAATCAATGTTGACCATACGAAACATGAAAAATTTTACTTTATTTTAGGTCAACCAAAAATAATTTCAAATATTTGAAGAGAATTATCAGACATCTAAAAGCATAGAGTAAGACGACACAATTTTGAATCTATCTAAAAATAATTCTAATAGAATTGAACTGTAGACATGCTATCATAGACTTGAAATCACACAAATAATAAACATAAAAGAGATAACAAGATAACAAATCAATTTTACCAAAAAGGACGTCATTTCCATACCACCTTTTTCCGTAAATGTGAGGAAATATCTGCAAGATGATGGTCAATGTCCTCCAGACAGATTTCCAAAATACTTTCTATCATAAACAATCTAATGACACATGTTTTGCCTTGTGCTCTAGTTTGTCTTTCGCATGAGAATTAAAAGTTTCCATGTCGTTTTTGTTTTTATTCCATTCCACTTTCTTTCCTGCAAGATTTGCATCTGAAACGATCCTACTAGATCAAAGCAATTAGTTCTTGCATATAATAATCCGTAATTTACAATCAATCAAAGATCATTTGTGGCACTATAAAGAGATATTATGGGATCAGGTATACCTAAATATTTGTCATAAAAATGCAATAGAGAGCTAGTCATACCTTGGTACTTTATCTGATCATTGGACTTACTAATTTTCTCCTTGCTTCGCATTATGGAACGTGAAGATAAAGCTTAAAAAAATTTTGATATGCTTTTGGTTAGTATAAGAAAATATGATCTTATAAAAACAACTTTGGAAAGAATAATTGCCACAATATAAATATGAATCTATTTCAAATAGTAACTAGACTTAGTCACACGAAAAATGATTCAAAAAGCTTTCAGTTCTAGAGAGAGGCTAGAGAGTAATGCTATACAGTTTTCAAACCATTTAAAAATTATTTTAACATCCATACAAAAATACTTTACAGCCTTTGTAATAAGCACATGAAGAATTATATTCTAACAAAACTCTCAAGGAATAAATAGACCTTCTTGTTGTGAAATCTTGAGCTACAAGTTTACACATAATTTTCAAAACCTTACCAACCTTATTCAGCTTTAGATATTCATGATTGCACCCCAATTGCTCGGTACTAAATTTCCATATTTTTTATCCTTTCTGCTCCGCTCAACAAATCTTGTATTACTAGGATCCAACATTCATCGTTTAATGATTCTTCATGAATGTCTAGTATAGATGTGTCACTAGCAATTTATCCCATTCTATCCATTATGAGTTCCAGACAATTACAACCAAAGGAAACAAGATAACCAAGAATTGATTTTTCTTCCTTCCCATAGACAGAATTTCATTCAAGATAGGATCCAATGAAAATGTTAAAACACATATAAGCCAATTACGATAATTTATGCAAAAATGATACTTTCTTTTCAAGTCCATGTTCAATTGAGGTGCCAAACTAAAAATGTGAAAGATCATGCTTGTTACAAGAAAATGTCAAATAGTGTCACGACCTAAACCCCGGTCATGATGGCGCCCAACACATTGCTAGGCAAGCCAGCCATTTCCCAATAACCAATTCATTTATTAATTCAAAGATACTTCATTTAAGTCAAATTATCCCGATTTTATGATGATGATGATGATGATGATAATAATAATAATAATAATAATAATAATAATAATAATAATAATAATAATAATAATAATAATAATAATAATAATAAGACGGAATTCAAGACAACCGAAATACAGCCCAATATGATCTGGTGTCACAAGTTTGAGCCTCTACACATCAGAGTAATACTCTATATAACTGAGTCTAAGGAGGAAAAAAAAAAGATATATAATGGAAGGGAGAGATCGGGTCCTGCAGACGCCGACAGCTACCTCGATGTCTCCTCAACAGTTGGAAAGACAACAATATAGCTCAACTGCCCTCCTAAATCCCTGTATCTGCACACAAGGTACAAGGAGTAGAATGAGTACTTCCAACTCAATGAGTAGTAGCAATAAATAATAACTGAATATAATAATACCTGTAAGAACACTAAATAGTTCTATGGGCAACAGTGCAGGTAATAACATCTCTAAGGTGGAAACTCCAGTATCAGTCTACTACTGTCTCACACTGATCCAACATTGCTGCGGCGCGCAGCCTGATCCTTACTAATACTGCTGCAACTTGAAGCCCGATCCAATATACATATATTAATGTTGCGACGTGCAGCCCGATCCAATATAATATATATAATGCTGCAACGTGCAGCCCGATCCAATAATATATATAACTGCACTCACTGGGTGTGTGTGCAGACTCTGGAGGGGCTCCTTCAGCCCAAGTGCTATAATACTACAGCGTGCAACCCGACCTAATATAATAGTAACTGCGCTCACTGAGGGTGTGTGTAGACTCCGGATGGGCTCATTCAGCTCAAGCGCTATAATACTACGGCATGCAGTCCGATCCATATATATATCACTGCGGCGTGTAGTCCGATCCATATATATATCACTGCGGCTTATATATATATATATATATATATATATATATATATATATATATATATATATATATATATATATATATATATATATATATATATATATATATATATATATATATATATATATATATATATATATATATATATATATATATATATATATATATATATATATATATATATATATATATATATATATATATATATATATATGCGGCATACAACCTGATCCGGTATGTATATCAATACCTCACTATGGGTCCTCGACCCCTCTTAGTCAATATAGACTTGGCCTCTCGGGCCCACTCAGCTAGAACAGGGTATTCAACCCTATGTATTCTCACTCAGAATACATTTCTAGTACCAGTTCATGATATGCTATACAGCTAAGTGTACGATTGAGAGTATGTGTTCAACATATATAGGGATCATTTAGCTCCACAGGCTTCCCTAAGGTTCTACAGATCGACACAAGGCCCAAAACATGGCAACTAGCCCAAATATATGGATATAAGCTCAGTCTCAGTCAACATACATAGTACACCATCAATCGAAATGGATTAAGTCTGAATCCCCAGTCACAATATCCCACACTCATCACACGATGCGTGTTTCATCTCAACATACCATTGTATAGTAAAAATACGGGGTTTCAAACCCTCAGTGTATCATTCATGACTACTACTCACCTCGAACCGACCAAAGTCCTAGCTCGCCTTGCGCTTTCCTCGCAAATCGACCTCCTCGGGTGCCAAATATGATCAAAACCAATAAGAATATATCAAAATAGGCTAATGAATCATAACCCAATTGTCACGACCCGGATTTTTACCCCAACATCGGGATCGTGATGGCGCCTACTCGTGGTAGCTAGGCAAGCCACTGTATTCATACTATACTGTTTTTAACACAATTTTAATTAAATAAATGCGGAATACTTTATCGAAATAGAAATAACTAATTATAAAGTGAAAATCATACTGAAATCCTCTACCCAAGACGTGGAGTCAGTAACTCACGAACTACTACTGAATACTACACATAAGAGTTTGAAAGAAATATAACATAATTCTGTTTGTCTCGGAACAAAGAGACTACAGCTAGTAACATAAATAAAGAGAGAGACGCCGGGCTTGCGGACGTCCGCAAGCTACCTCGGTCTCAAATGTGATCAACTTCCACGCAATCGATTTACCGCCGCTGCTCCCGATCGTAACTCGGACTCGTGCAAAAACGCACGTAAGTGTAGTACAAGCACAACCGACCCCATGTGCTAGTAAGTGCCTGGCCTATCCTAGCGAAGTAGTGACAAGCCTAGGACCAGACACCCACATAAACCTGTACAATTCAATATATATGTATACCACAGAATAACGAGAAATAACCAAGTAATAACACAATAAGGAATATCTCAAAGAATTCAACAATTAACAACAGTTAATAAATTCACAAGGAAAGAAAAACAAAGTATAATGGAAACACAAGTAATATCAAGTCAAGGAATAGCAAGCAGTTGCACGGCATCACCCTTCGTGCTTTTACTCTCATCCTCACCAAATAAGCAATAAAGTACACGGCATCACTCTTCGTGCTTTTACTCTCATCCTCACATCCATAGTACGGCATGATCCTTCGTACATGGTTCAATAACAAGGCACGGCATGATCCTTCGTGCATAATCAATAAAACATGGCACGGCATTAACCTTCGTGCATAAATAATAAAACAAGGCACGGCATCATCCTTCGTGCATTATCACTTTTCCTCACCCAAATAACAATCACAGTTAAGGGCAAAGAAAGAAACAGTAATTCATAAACCATCCCAACAAGGGCAATCAATAATTATCTTCACAACAAGTCCCGACAAGGGAGAACCATAACAATTCTACAACCTGACAAAGGTTCAACAATTCATCTGTAAATATATCTCAAAATAAGCATTTTCAACGACTCACGGTCATACTAGACGCCAGTGTATGGATGCTCGTCACCACAACCCATACACCACACTCGATCACATAACACATAACACATAATCCTATTCCCTCAAGCTAGGATAGAACAAACACTTACCTCGAATGTTTATGAACAATTCAATCCGTGGAAATGTCTTTTTCTTTCAAATTTGGCTCCAATCCAATCGTATCTATACACAATTGATTTAATATCATCAATACTACTCAACAAACTAATTCTTAAGACCAAATACAACTTTTACAACATTCTGCCCGGAATAGTGAATTTCAACCCCGGGCCCACATGGTCGGAACTCGGGGTTCGGACCAAAATCCGGTTACCCATCCCCCACGAGTTCATGTATATGATTTGTTTCAAAATCGGACCTCAATTCGAGGTCCAATTTCCCAATTTATGAAAAACCCTATGTTCTAACAAAAACAAGAAATTCTACCATGAAAACCTTTGATTTCTATTGAAAAACATGTTTAATGATGTTAGGAATTGAAAGAATTAAGTAAAAAGTGACTTACAATTGTTTTGAAGAAGAAGGAATCCGTGAAGAATCGCAAATGGGTGTTTTTGGTTTGTAAAAAGTGAAGAAATGAACTGAAAATTGTGTTTTACAGGTCTCTGTGTTCGCATTTGCGAACATGGGTTCGCAATTGCGAACCCCGACCAATTTCTGGAGTTTGAAAAATAAGCTAAGGCTGGCAAGTTCGCATTTGCGAACTTTTGTTCGCATTTGCGAACTTTTGTTCGCATTTGCGAAGCCAAGGCAAATCTGGGGCTTCGCATTTGCGAACATATGTTCGCATTTGCGAACCAGGCTGGCCTCCAGGGACTTTCGCATTTGCGAACATTTGTTCGCATTTGCGAACAAGGTTGGGCTGAGGGACCTTCGCATTTGCGAAGAATGCTTCGCATTTGCGAAGCATGCCTTTTCACCGGAGGCCTCGCAATTGCGAGGTTTGGTTCGCATTTGCGAACCCAAACGGTCCTGGGCAGCCTTCGCATTTGCGACCAATGGTTCGCATTTGCGAACCTTGCCTTGACCTGCCACCTTCGCAATTGCGAGAAATACTTCGTAATTGTGAAGACAACAGTTGGGTGAAAAACCAGCAGTGCAAAAATTCAGAATTTCATCCAATGGCCTATCAAATCTTTACCCGAGCTCCCGGGCTCCAAACCAAACATGTACACAACATCAAAAACACATTATGAACTTGTTCGTGCGATCACATCGCCAATATCACATCGTTTTCATCAAATCATCAAGCCTCAAATTCATGATTTTCATTCTTTTGGTTTTCAAAACTTTCAAACTTGGAACTCAAGGTCCAAAACATCTCAAACGACATCCGAATGTCAAACTTTACAGAAATCACATATATAATATTTAAGACTTGTACCGGGCGTCGGAACCAAAATACGAGCCCGATACCAAGGTCAATTAATTCATTTCCTTTAACAATTACATCAAAAATAATTTCATAGAAAAATTCATAACTTGGGCTCTAGGCCTCGGAATTCGACTCCGGACGCATGTCCAAGTCCCATATTTTCCTACGGACCTCTCGGGACCATCCAATCTCGGGTCCGGGTCCGTTTACCAAAAATGTTGACCGAAGTCAACCATATCAATATTAATATCATTTTTATCCAATTTTCTCACAAAATTCATATTTTCTATCACAAAAATCTTTCCGGCTACAAGCTCGGATCGTGCACGTAAATCGAGGCAACATGGAATGAGGTTTTCAAGGCCTCAAAAGCTCGAAATGATTAATAAAATAAGTGATGGCCCTTTGGGTCGTCACAATCTCCACCTCTAAAACAACCGTTCGTCCTCGAACGGACAAAAGAAAGAAGTACCTGAGTCAGGAAACAAGTGTGGGTAGCGGCTCCGCATATCAGACTCAGACTCCCAGGTCGATGCCTCAGGAGGAGGCTGACCTCTCCACTGAACACGCACAGAAGGATAAATCTTCGACCTCAACTGTCGAACCTGTCGGTCTAGAATAGCCACCGACTCATCCTCGTAAGATAGATCATTGTCCAATTGGACAGTACTGAAGTCTAACACATGTGTGGGATCGCCGTGGTATCTCCGAAGCATAGATACGTGAAAAACTGGATGCACGGCTGATAAGCTAGGCGGCAAAGCTAATCTGTAAGCCACCCCTCCCACTCCGTCTAGAATCTCAAATGGACCAATATACCTAGGGCTGAGCTTGCCCTTCTTCCCGAACCTCATCACGCCCTTCATAGGCGACACCCGGAGCAATACTCGTTCACCAACCATGAAATCTACATCTCGAACCTTACGATCCGCATAAGTCTTCTGCTTGGACTGAGCTGAACGCAATCTCTCCTGAATAGTCTTGACCTTATCCAAGGCCTCCTGAACTAAGTCTGTACCCAACAACCGAGCTTCTCCCGGTTCAAACCATCCAACCGGTGATCGACATCGCCTACCATACAACGCCTCATACGGAGCCATCTGGATGCTAGATTGGTAACTGTTATTGTAGGCGAACTCTGCTAATGGCAGAAACCGGTCCCACGAGCCTCCGAAATCAATAACACAGGCTCGAAGCATGTCCTCTAGAATCCGAATAGTCCTCTCGGATTGGCCATCCGTCTGAGGATGAAATGTTGTACTCAGATGAACCTGGGTGCCTAACTCTTGCTAGACCGCTCTCCAGAACCGCGAGGTAAACTGCGTACCCCGATCAGAGATAATAGATACTGTCACTCCATGGAGACGAACAATCTCCCTAATGTAAACCTCCGCTAACCTCTCCGACGAGTAGGAGACCGATACTGGAATAAAGTGTGCTGATTTGGTCAGCCTATCAACAATGACCCAAATAGCATCAAATTTCCTCCGAGTCAAAGGAAGTCCGGTAACGAAGTCCATAGTGATCCGCTCCCATTTCCACTCGGGAATTTCAATCCTCTGGAATACACCACCAGGTCTCTGGTGCTCATATTTCACCTGCTGACAATTTAGACACCGAGTGACATGCGCAACGATATCTTTCTTCATCCTGCGCCACCAATAGTGCTGCCATAAGTCCTGGTACATCTTCGCGGTGCTCGGGTGAATAGAATACCGCGAACTGTGGGCCTCCGCTAAGATCAACTCTCGAATCCCTTCGACATTGGGCAAACAAACTCGACCCTACAATTTCAAGACCGGCGCCTGACCGGGTTGCCCCAGTCAAGCGGACCTGGGTGCCTTTCATTCCCACGCGTTACCCCTGTGATGACTGTTTCTCATTAACCAAATATATTACTAATCATAATTGATTTCACATTAAACAAATAAAATGATACGAGTGATTCATTAACAAGATTTCAATTTTTACAACGCCCGACATAACACAATATATATACATAAGACTGGAGTCCCACGGTTTACATGTCTACAGAGCCTCTAGGATACAAAAGGGAAATACAATACTTGCCGGTAACAAGGCTCCGGCTATACCTTACAAAACCAAAATGAAATCTAAACCGAGTGGCATGAACCACACAAGGCCCCGAGGAAGAAAAGGGCTCACCAAAACGGGCAGTGGAGGATGAAGGATACTACTGCCGATGTGCTGAAGTGCCTGCTACAGATCCACCTACAATCATAACACGAATGTAGCGCCCCCGGCAAAAGGGACGTCAGTACACTTGAATTGTACCGGTATGTATGGACAAACTTTGTCCCAAGTAAACTCAAGCCATTAAATTACATCAACAATTAATTAAGCCAACCAACCATGTTTCCACATTTTCCTCATTTCAAATAATTCTCAACACAAAGCACTTCCTACGATCAACCAATTTAACAATTACCAATCAATCACATAAAGCACAAGTAGTCAAACAAAGGGGCAATCAGTGCCCCACAGGTTGCAAACTCTCCTGCTGTCTCCTTTCACAATTTCACATTATTGATTTTTGTATCAATTTTCAATGGCGATTTCGATCGCTTTCCATCCTTATTGCCCCCGACCACCCTTATTACCTCGGCCACCCTTATCACCCCAACCCACACCTTATTTCCCCACGTTATGGCACGCAACACGACCCCGCCTTCCTTACAGTTGAAAACACAACAATTTCAAACAGCAGATAAGGTACTACACACAATTTCAACAAGTTCAAATAAGCAACTTACACATTGGTTCATGTTCTCAATTTCTTCTCAAGCCAATATCAAAACCAAGTTACAGGTATTCCAAAATCGAAAATGCCCACATAATCATGTTCAACAATTTACCACAATTAAGGTGTTTCAAATTCCTTCCACAATAAGCCAAATATGCCATCACAATGGTTGTTCCCAATTCTTTACCAATCTCGATTACCTTTTTATCTTTCAATTCATATTTCATACCACACCACATGTAGTTCAACATCAATCAAATGCTCAACAAGGAAATCAAAGAATTACGTAAAATTTCTCAATTTGACACATGCCAAAACAATTCGCACACATTTGGGCGATTTTACAAGAATCAAAATTAGCCATACATACCTGGTGATGAGTTTTCTTCCGTTAACTTCCTACTTTATGCTTACCCAAGCTATCTTACTCTTGCCAACCTTGTTCTTGAAGACTCTTACTTCTACTCACTTCTTTTTACTAGAAATCAAGTTCAATAATCATGCATGAGTGTAAAAATTCTATTTTTAAAAGCTATTATATGAAAACCTCTCTTTACCCAATTAAAACTGAAAATCAAAGAAAATAGTTAGGGTTTTTACCTTGAAAAGATTGGGGAAGTTGAATCCTTGCCCTAGGATCCCTTGGAATTAAGTGGTTGGAACAATCTTTGAAGATGAAGAACTTCTCTCTCTAAAAACCCTCTCTTCTCTCTCTAATTTTAGTAAGATGATATGATAAAATGAAGAAGAAGTGTGTTATATTAAAGAAGAGATCGGGTCAAATGTTACAAAAAATCTGGGCCGGGGTCAATTATGCGGTGCACTATGCGACCGGCAGAATCAACATGCGGTCCGCATAGTGACCGCAGAATTGCCCCAAATTTTACACAGGTTCTGGTAAGGAATGCGGTCACTATGCGGACCGCATGTTGATTCTGCGGTCGCAAAGTGCACCGCAGATTTGACATGCGATCGCATATCAACCGCACTTTTGACACGATTTTGGGAAACTCTCTGGAACGTTTTGCGGCAAGAATGCGGTCCGCATATCAGGTTTGCGGTCGCATTCTTGACCGCATATTTGACATTTTTCGGAAAAATTAATTCTCTACATTTTTGAAACTTAAATCACTACCAAGGGTCCGAACCGCGGCGAGCAAGCTCGCCGCGAAGAATTCTACGCATTCCTAACACATTATTCGGACCATGACACCATAGCTACTAGGTTTTATGCACAAAATTTTTACGGGGCCTTACAGAAAGACGGGGACAAGAAGTTATTCTGGTTAGCCAAAGTAAGGGACCTGTGTGGCACCTCCCCGATGTACTGTATCTCTCAACTCACGCAAATGAGGATCATCAAATTGCCTCTCACGGATACGCTCTAATAAAGGAGAACGAGCAACCGTGCAGGCTAACACCCTGCTAGGCTCAGAAATGTCTAATCTCACGAACCGGTTGGCTAAGGCCCTGGACATCTAGAGCTAATGGTCTCTGACTGACCGGAATGTATGCAAGACTACCCATGCTGGCATACTTTCTACTCAATGCATCGGCCACCACATTGGCCTTACCTGGGTGATATAAGATAGTAACATCATAGTCTTTTAGCAACTCTAACCATCTCCGCCGTCGTAGATTCAACTCCTTTTGCTTGAACAAGTACTGTAGGCTTTTGTGATCAGTGTACACCTCACATGTCACACCATATAGATAATGCCTCCAGATCTTTAAGGCATGAACCACTGCTGCTAACTCAAGATCATGAACCGGATAATTCTTCTCATGTATTTTTAACTGCCTCGAAGCATAAGCGATAACCTTACCATCCTGCATCAATACCGCTCCAAGCCCTGTACGAGATGCGTCACAATAAATCGTATAAGGCCCCGCACCTGTAGGTAGTATCAACACTGGTGCGGTGGTCAAGGCTGTCTTGAGCTTCTGAAAGCTCGCCTCACACTCCTCCGACCATTGAAACTGGACACCCTTCTGGGTCAACCTGGTCATCGAGGCTGCAATAGAAGAAAACCCCTCTACAAATCGACGGTAGTAACCTGCTAATCCTAAGAAACTCCGGATCTCAGTCACTGAAGCTGGTCGAGGCCAATTCTGGACTGCCTCAATCTTCTTTGGGTCTACCTGAATACCTTCCACCGATACAATGTGACCCAGAAATGCTACCGAACTCAGCCAGAACTCACATTTCGAAAATTTGGCATATAGTTGGTTATCTTTCAGAGTCCGAAGAACCACTCTGAGGTGTTGCTCGTGCTCTTCCTGGCTGCGGAGTACACCAGGATGTCATCTATGAAGACTATCACGAACGGATCTAAGTAAGGCCCTGAATACCCGATTCATCAACTCCATGAATGCTGTCGGGGCATTGGTCAACCCGAAGGACATGACCAAGAACTCATAATGCCCATATCTAGAACGAAAGATTGTCTTAGGAATGTCAGCCGCCCTGATCTTCAGCTGATGGTAGCCTGACCTCAAGTCTATCTTAGAAAATACCCTCGCTCCCTGGAGCTGGTCAAACAAATCATCAATCCTCGGCAGTGGATACTTATTCTTTATTGTCACTTTGTTTAATTGTTGGTAATCAATACACATCCGCATCGAGCCATCTTTCTTCTTTACAAATAATACAGGTGCTCCCCGGGGGAAACACTGGGCCTGATAAAGCCCTTCTCAAGAAGGTCTTGCAACTGATCTTTCAACTCTTTTAATTCCGGCGGGGCCATACGATAGGGTGGAATAGAGATGGGCTGAGTGCCCGGTGCCAGATCAATACAGAAATCAATATCCCTGTCGGGTGGCATGCCCGGCAGGTCTGAAGGAAAAACCTCAGGAAACTCCCGTACAATAGGGACTGATTCAATAGAAGGAACTTTTGCGCTGGAATCACGAACATAAGCCGGATAAGCTAGACACCCCTTCTCGACCATGCGTCGAGCCTTAACATAGGAAATAACATGCGAACGGAGTGGCTTGAGGTACCTTTCCACTCTAGTCGGGGTGATTCTGGCAAGGCTAAGGTCACAGTCTTAGCATGACAATATAGAATAGCATGGTATGGGGACAACCAGTCCATCCCCAATATGACATCAAAATCCACCATATCCAAAAGCAACAGATCAACACGGGTCTCAAGACCCCCAAATATAACTATGCACGAACGATGCACTCGGTCGACTACAATGGAGTCACCCACTGGTGTAGCCACATAAACTGGAATATCCAGAGCATAGCTGGGCACGGCCAAATACGGTGCGAAGTAGGAAGACACATAGGAATATGTAGATCCAGGGTCAAATAATACTGAAGCACCTCTGCCACACACAAGAATAGTACCTGTAATCACGGCATCTGATGCCTCTGCCTCTGGCCTGGCTGGTAAAGCATACAATCGGGGATCTGCACCTCCCCTCTGAGCTGCGTCTCTAGGATGACCATCAACTGGCTGACCTCTACCTCTGGCTGGATGGTCTCCACCTCTACGGTCTCGACCTCCACCTCTATAATCTCTACCCCCGCCTCTGGCTGGCTTGGCAGGCTGAGGGTCAGCTGGGGCCTGAATCATAGGACGAGGACCTCGCTCCTGAGAGTTGCCCGCTGCTAGAGGGCAATACCTAATAAAATGACCTGGGTCACCACAACCGTAGCAACTCTTAGACTGATAGGGCTGCTGGCCCTGACGACCTGAATGGCCTCCACGAACACTCTAAAGAGGCTGAGCATTAATAGGAGGTTGGTCTGAATAATGCCCACGAAAACCACGATCACCTGGTCCACCCTGTGAAGCCTGAAGGGCGGAATGGAAAGGCCTGGAAGACTGGCCTCTATCAAAGGATTCTCTACCACCAGAGGAAGAACCACCAAACCTGCCTGAATGACGAGGCCTCTTATCTGAAGAATAACCGCCTCCCCTAGCAAGAGCCATCTCAACTCTGCGTGCTGCATTAGCTGCCTCCTGAAATGATATGTCACTCCCCACGCCCATAGCCATCCGGAGTCTAATCGGATGATTAAGACCATCTATAAACTTGCGGACCCTCTCCCGCTCAGTGGGAAGTATCACCATTGCATGACGAGCCAAGTCGATAAATCTCGTCTCATACTGTGTAACTGTCATAGTGCCCTGATGGAGGCGCTCAAACTGCCTCCGAAGTACATCCCGCTGAGTAGCAGGGATAAATTTATCCATAAATAGTTCCGCAAACTGATCCCATGATAAAGTTGGGGACCTTGCTGGTCGAGTCAAGCAATAATCTCTCCACCAAGTCTTGGCGAATCCTGCAAGCCTGAATGTACAGAAGTCAACTCCATTTGACTCCACGATCCCCATAGTCTTGAGAATCTCATGGCAACTGAATAAGAAGTCCTGAGGATCCTCTGATGTGGCACCGCCGAAGGTAGTGGTAAATAGCTTGGAGAACCGATCAAGTCTCCATAAAGAATCAGAAGTCATGGCCGCTCCATCACCGGCATGAGCTTTGGTACCTGACTGAGTGGCCACAGATGGCTGAACTACTAGTGCCTGAGGCTGGGGAGCTACTGGCTCCGGAGTACGAGCGACAGGAGTCTGGGCCCCTCCTCCAGCCTTAGAAGCGGCTGGTGCAGCTGGTAATAAGCCCGTTCTGGCAATGCTGTCCATGAATCCTGCTATTCTGACCAAAGCATCCCGGAGATCCGGGGTAAATAGAGCCTCTCCTGGGACCTGAGCTGGGCCCACTGGAGCTGCTGGGACTGGAACCTCCAAGTCAATCTCAATATGAGGCTCCACCTCTGGGGTAGCTGCCTGGGGCTGAGCTCTACCCCTACCACGGCCTCTGATACGGCCTTGGCCCCTGCCCCTCACGGGAGCTGTCTGGGGCTCGGGCTGCTGGTCAGCGGACGAAGAAGTGCGTGTCCTTACCATCTGCGAAAGGACAGAATAGAAATTCAATCAACAATTGAGGAACAAGTCGCACGACAAGAAAGAACAAATGAGAGACTTTTTCCTAACTCAATAGACTCTGGAGGACAAGTACGGACGTCTCCGTACCTACCTCTCAAACTCTACTAAGCTTGTTCGTGAGTGGTGAGACCTATGTAACCTAGAGCTCTGATACCAACTTGTCACGACCCGGATTTTTCCCCAACATCGGGATCGTGATGGCGCCTACTCGTGGTAGCTAGGCAAGCCACTGTATTCATACTATCCCGTTTTTAACACAATTTTAATTAAATAAATGCGGAATACTTTATCGAAATAGAAATAACTAATTACAAGATGAAAATCATACCGAAATCCTCTACCCAAGACGTGGAGTCACCAACTCACGAACTACTGCTGAATACTACACATAAGAGTTTGAAAGAAATATAACATAATTATGTTTGTCTCGGAACAAAGAGACTACAGCTAGTAACATAAGTAAAGAGAGAGACGCCGGGCTTGCGGACGTCTGCAAGCTACCTCGGTCTCAAATGTGATCAACTTCCACGCAATCGATTTACTCCTGCTGCTCCTGATCGTAACCTGGACCTGTACAAAAACGCACAGAAGTGTAGTATCAGCACAACCGACCCCATGTGCTGGTAAGTGCCTGGCCTATCCCGGCGAAGTAGTGACAAGCCTAGGACCAGACACCCACATAAACCTGTACAATTAAATATATATGTATACCACAGAATAACGAGAAATAACCAAGTAATAACACAATAAGGAATATCTCAAAGAATTCAACAATTAACAACAGTTAATAAATTCACAAGGAAAGAAAAACAAAGTATAATGGAAATACAAGTAATATCAAGTCAAGGAATAGCAAGCAGTTGCACGGCATCACCCTTCGTGCTTTTACTCTCATCCTCACCAAATAAGCAATAAAGTACACGGCATCACCCTTCGTGCTTTTACTCTCATCCTCACATCCATAGTACGGCATGATCCTTCGTACATGGTTCAATAACAGGGCACGGCATGATCCTTCGTGCATAATCAATAAAACATGGCACGGCATTAACCTTCGTGCATAAATAATAAAACAAGGTACGGCATCACCCTTCGTGCATTATCACTCTTCCTCACCCAAATAACAATCACAGTTAAGGGCAAAGAAAGAAACAGTAATTCATAAACCGTCCCAACAAGGGCAATCAATAATTATCTTCACAACAAATCCCAACAAGGGAGAACCATAACAATTCTACAACCTGACAACGGTTCAACAATTCATCTGTAAATATATCTCAAAATAAGCATTTTCAACGACTCACGGTCATACTAGACGCCATTGTATGGATGCTCGTCACCACAGCCCATACACCGCACTCGATCACATAACACATAACACATAATCCTATTCCCTCAAGATAGGATAGAACAAACACTTACCTCGAATGTTTATGAACAATTCAATCCGTGGAAATGTCTTTTTCTTTCAAATTTGGCTCCAATCCAATCGTATCTATACACAATTGATTTAATATCATCAATACTACTCAACAAACTAATTCTTAAGACCAAATACAACTTTTACAACATTCTGCGCCCGGAATAGTGAATTTCAACCCCGGGCCCACATGGTCGGAACTCGGGGTTCGGACCAAAATCCGGTTACCCATCCCCCCACGAGTTCATGTATATGATTTGTTTCAAAATCGGACCTCAATTCGAGGTCCAATTTCCCAATTTATGAAAAAACCCTATGTTCTAACAAAAACAAGAAATTCTACCATGAAAACCTTTGATTTCTATTGAAAACATGTTTAATGATGTTAGGAATTGAAAGAATTAAGTAAAAAGTGACTTACAATTGTTTTGAAGAAGAAGGAATCCGTGAAGAATCGCAAATGGGTGTTTTTGGTTTGTAAAAAGTGAAGAAATTAACTGGAAATCATGATTTACAGGTCTCTGTGTTCGCATTTGCGAACATGGGTTCGCAATTGCAAACCCCGACCAATTTTCTGGAGTTTGAAAAATAAGCTAAGGATGGGAAGTTCGCATTTGCGAAGTTTTGTTCGCATTTGCGAAGCCAAGGCAAATCTGGGGGCTTTGCATTTGCGAACATATGTTCGCATTTGCGAACCAGGCTGGCCTCCAGGGACTTTCGCATTTGCGAACATTTGTTCGCATTTGCGAACAAGGTTGGGCTGAGGGACCTTCGCATTTGCGAAGAATGCTTCGCATTTGCGAAGCATGCCTTTTTACTGGAGGCCTCGCAATTGCGAGGTTTGGTTCGCATTTGCGAACCCAAACGGTCCTGGGCGCCCTTCGCATTTGCGACCAAGGGTTCGCATTTGCGAACCCTGCCTTGACCTGCCACCTTCGCAATTGCGAGAAATACTTCGCAATTGCGACGACAACAGCTGGGTGAAAAACCAGCAGTGCAAAAATTCAGAATTTCATCCAACGGCCTATCAAATCTTTACCCGAGCTCCCCGGGCTCCAAACCAAACATGTACACAACATCAAAAACACATTATGAACTTGTTCGTGTGATCACATCGCCAATATCACATCGTTTTCATCAAATCAAGCCTCAAATTCATGATTTTCATTCTTTTGGTTTTCAAAACTTTCAAACATGGAACTCAAGGTCCAAAACATCTCAAACGACATCCGAATGTCACCAAACTTTACAAAAAATCACATATATAATATTTAAGACTTGTACCGGGCGTCGGAACCAAAATACGAGCCCGATACCAAGGTCAATTAATTCATTTCCTTTAACAATTACTTCAAAAACAATTTCATAGAAAAATTCATAACTTGGGCTCTAGGCCTCGGAATTCGACTCCGGACGCATGTCCAAGTCCCATATTTTCCTACGGACCTCTCGGGACCATCCAATCTCGGGTCCGGGTCCGTTTACCAAAAATATTGACCGAAGTCAACCATATCAATATTAATATCATTTTTATCCAATTTTCTCATAAAATTCATATTTTCTATCACAAAAATCTTTCCGGCTACAAGCTCGGATCGTGAACGTAAATCGAGGCAACATGGAATGAGGTTTTCAAGGCCTCAGAAGCTCGAAATGATTAATAATATAAGTGATGACCCTTTGGGTCATCACACCAATCGAAAGGACTCGAAAAACACCCAAAAATACGAAATTGTCAAAACCCGAGCCCCGGGCCCGCTTCTCGAAAAATTATGAAACTCACATTTTCAGAATCCTCGTCTCGCCACGAGTCTGTGCATATAATATTTATCAAAATCGGACTTCAAATGAGCCTCCAAATCACGATTTTACATAGCAAAAATCCAAGCCCTAACTCCCCAAATTTATGCCCAATTTCAAAGAATTAATGGAAGATTCTTCGATAAAATGATGTATTAAGACCACGATACTTACCTCCAATCACTTCCCGATGAAATCCTCTTCAAATTCTATTAATTAGCTCTCAAGGTGCTTAAAATGGAGGTAAAACATGAAGGGTTCGCGACTGAAATGATATTAAAAACCCTTCTGTCGCCCAGTCATTACTCTATGCGATCGCATCCCTGCTATTGCGATTTCATAGCACAAATTTTTCTACCTCAAAATTCCTCTTATGCAATCCCACTCCTTCCCTTGCGATCGCATAGAACAATTCCATGCGAGGGACCCCAGGCCTAATAACACTATGCGATCGCACTCAACCATATGCGAACGCAGAGAATAATCTTACAGACCTATGCGGTAGCAACCCACATTACGCGATCGCATAGCACGAACTCAGACCCCTCTTTCATCCTTCTATGCAATCGCAATAAGACCTATGGGATCGCATAGAGTAAACCTCTGCAACAAATACCAGCAACCATCAGACCTCCCAAAATGTTAGAATTGATTCGTTTGGACCCCCGGATTCACTCTGAGGCCCCCGGGACAAGAACGAAAACCACCAACCTACTCCAAAACACGATACGAACTCGTTCCAATCATAAAAACATATCCTTAAACACAAAAATTGGCAAATTTACGCGGATTCAAGCCTGAGTTTCAGCTAAAACTTCCGAAACCTACATTCAATCAAAAACCCGATCGAATGATGTCCGAATGACCTGAAAATTTGTAGACATATCAAAAATCACCTAAAGAAGCTACTGCAACTTTCAAAATTCTATACTGACTCCCTGATCAAAATCTCACCTATCGACCGGTATTCGCCAAAATTGTAACTTCGCCAATTCAAGCTTATTTCTATACCGGACCTCCAAATTCAATTATGATCGCTCTCCTAAGTAAAAAATGATCCCCCGAAGCTAACCAAACAATCAAAATTCTATTCCGAGCCCTCTAACTCACAAGTCAATGTCCGGTTGACTTTTCCAAACTATTCCTTCATGAAAGAGACTTTTTATCCCATTTCCTACCAAACTCGATCCGAATTGACTCAAGTTTACCAAATGCACATATTGAAACATGACAAGCATATAATGGAGAAAACGAGGTGGTAACTCGCGTGAGGATGGACCGGGTCGTCAAATTCTCCCCAACTTAACAAACGCTCGTCTTCGAGCGTACCCAGAGTTGTACTAGAAGTGACCCAATAGCCGAATGACCTTACCAAGCATATAATCGGGGTGATCCCATGTCACCCTATCTCACATAGGTCCGATAATACAATATAGCTGAAATTCCACAGTCCATCTAAACCGTAAACCACATTGCGCTTCTCGAAATCATACACCAGATCAGAACCTCATATCTGTATTCAGAATAAACCCGAACCAACTGTAATTACCCATATTCGCCACTCCAGGCGGGACCATATGATATACTATACAACCCAAACACTCGAGACGATGGCATCTATTCACAGCAATTGCCCACAATAACCAATACCAACAGAAAACCTTTTTATTAGCTAAAGTCTTATTCCAACACTTTCATATACTGCGAACGGTAATTGAAACACGTGGTAAACCGAAACCATCTCTCTGATTACCCATTCATGAGTCCATTTCCTTTCTGACTGATACTACTACAGATTTTGGAGCCAAACTTCGATATTACCTTTCTAACAAGCTGAAATCAAATATGCTCGAACTTATTAATGACTCTAACGATTACCTAGGGTCCAACATACCACTCAGGTGATGTGACACTCTAACATTGGCCTAAGACACAATGTGCACAACACATGCACCAATAAGAAACGATCTCAACCCACTCAAATCATGATAACTGACTCACACAAAAGAGCTGTAATTCAAATTCCTCAGTGCCATCAAAACACAAAACTGAGATCTCATCTCACACTATAGAAATAGAGTACCCGAATCCTCCTCGAAAGGTCATAACATCACACGGCCTTGCCACAACTCATGATTCTATCCAACAATATAACCCATGAAGTACCTCAAGTCACCATGCTCAAAATAGACAGCCACGCACAGATTGAGGTCTGAAACTAAGGATTCCATCACACCTACGATGAAGCAAGTAATATACACTATTCAATCCTGAAACGACATAGCCGATGCATTCTTTGCCGAGCAGCACCCAATATGGAATTTCCTCAGAAATCAGGAAGTTAGGCATACAAGATATCGTATAGAAAACTATTCTCCATATCACACTATTGCGGTGTGCAAATGCTCCAAATAACATACCCGTGGCAGTGTGCCACCCGATCCAAATAACCCGCGGTGACATACCACCCGATCCACACATAAATCCCGCAAAAGGAAATGCACATCGAGTCAAATTGCTCATTACAATAAATATATATAGTCTTATGCTCGGCCACAGAAAACGCACTCGAAAAGTCCCTCAATACCGGAACTGAATCAATGATAGAAACCTCTGCATTGGCATCCGCCATGAAGGCCCAACTAACAAAGCAATACTTGCCAGCCATCCGCCGGTCTTTGGAATACAACTACTCTGCTAGAACATAATTCGATGCACCTTACCACATAACCTGTGGCATTTTCCGATATAGCCCACAACATATTAGACTAGGAAACCTGACATTGGGACAACCAGTCTGCAATTTAATATCATAACCCAAATTTAGTACATACCAAGCAAAGAAAGATCCACTCGGACCTCCAGTTTCCAACAACTGCTAGACGATGTCGATACACACGATCTACAACCAATGCATGGTCGGATCACAAGAACTTCTGGTCTCCAATACATATAACACATGAATCACTATGCCTGGTTCCACACTTCGTCGTACGAATACATAACACACATCGAGTATTCCTTCACACCACAAAAGATATTAAAAAATTTCCTGCGCTATCAACAAACTCAAATATCCACAGTCGATCCAGCAAGAAAATGTCGCAATACTACTGACACATCATCAATTTACATTACTTTAATCATCTGAAGATCGATTCTTTACTCACCTACAGCTGCCCATGCTGCTCAAGGATTTAATGATTTCCCATTATGAATAGAACCAAAACCTTGAACACGCAAATCTCAGTTCTCCATATCATAAAACATAGACCATACCACACTAGGATAACATGAGGACTTCTATCTCTCTCTTGCGCTGCAGACATCGATGCACTCAACTAGTCAAGAACTTTAATGATCCTATATAGGAGAAAAGTTATTACACACTCCATGCTTCGCATACCCATAGAAAATTTAGTCATCTTCAAATCATGGTGAAACACATCAAGAACTCTTTCTCCCAATTCCATTGCACAAGCTAAATTGTCGGGATTGAGTCCTTTTACCCAAACCAAGCTAAGCAAACTGCCAGAACGCAAGAGCTTTGCTGCACAATACCTATATGACTCATTACCTCGAACACATACAAAGAATTAATCATATTCTTATCATGCTGATTCAGTTTATTATCTTGCTGTTCCATTTATCCAATTTCCGTCCTCGTTCATCATTAATTTGATATTCTCCCTTGCTGTAGCACCAACAAACCTCAACTCGGTTTACCACACAAGACTCACACCTAATACCACACTATCTAAGACCCATAGTCCACTGAATACCCTTTCAAATATTTCCCAGAGATACCACATTCCAAGATATTTTACTTTGAGGAACTTCCTGCGATTCTGAATTCGCTTACCATTACCTTTCAGATGCGGATACGTAGAATCTCATGATTAACACAAGGTACCACAAGTATTGATCTTTTCTAATAAAAACTCAGTCTCTAGCCACATACACAAACTTACGACACCTGGTTGATATATGCAAGAATCTTGAACACAGAAAAACTATTCTCGAGAGTCATTCACTCTTATTCAGCTGTAAATCACCTGACCTAAATGAACAGAACCACTTGTGCCTTGTTAGTACTCTGACACCGCAGAACATGATTTCATACAAATACAAATAACCATCTATCTTCTCTATGCAGTGAGCATTATTTATCAACAGTAACTCAAAACATCCTAATATTCCTTCACATCTACGATGCTCCATACAACCTTTATAAAAATTTTCCTTCAGTTTCGCCATTCTCGGCTCAATTTCCATGACTAGAACTGATTCGCCAACATACTTTGAGATAGAACTAACATAACACATAACAACGCAATCAGTTAATCAATAATAACCTCCCCAACTTGGCTCGAAGCCATATATCAGGGCACCTTTAATCACTCATAGAATTCTTACTCAAATGATGCCACAATGTTATAGTGAAATTGAACTCAAGCCATTTACAAGTTTTATGGAGACTCAAATCATCAGAAATCTTAACACTTCTACAATTCTTGTATTCATTCACACGCAACAGTTAAGCCCACTATTTAGGTGACAAAATCTTTTCTAAGTCCCAAATTTTCCAAAAGTTTTGACAAAGTTTCCTTTGTAATTTGGCCTATCCACCTGCCAGAGAATCACCAAAGTCATCCTAACAACACGTCCACAACTCGACAAGACATCACAGTGTATATCAACAACATTAATCTCAATACTACATGAATTATGTTATCAAAATTGATACACGTACATACATTGCGCCTGTTCGAATCACAACACATATAAAATACCTTTCAATTACCCATAAGAATCAACCCACCTAAGGACACTCCGCAGGAGATAACCCACCTACTTCGCCTCGATTTAATATTTCAACACACCTTCCACCATGAGACATGGAAATATTCTTCGAACGCCCATAACTCGGGCTACACAACAGATCACAATGCAAAACAAATACTTAACAGCTCATTTATTATTCATTAGACTTTTTCGTCACTACCAAGACCACATAGATACACCCCACAGTACCTACATACTCATCCCATGGATATCCAGCCGCTATTTCGTCTAATAAGAACAACACTGAACATATAAGTTCAAAACTCTTGCTCACACAATCAGCACCTCAGTGCTCAAGCTATAGGCAAAGATCCGACCTCAAGTCCTCCAGACTGACCCAACATGAACTCACGGAGATTACCTCTCGCCCCTTGATCGGGGAATCAAAAGACATTAAGGCACATATACTATTAAGCGCTCACGTGCGCATACAAACAGGTGGAAGGAATTTTAAGAGTTATCTCAAGATGAATCAAGTACGCACGATAAGAATTCCAAGAATGGGAAGTTTTCTTAAAGGTTCTGCAGCCTCCCGAGGATAAGTACAGACGTCTCCGTACCGTTCTATGAGACTTTACTAAACCGGCTCATGACTCGCGAGGCCTGATAACCTAGGCTCTGATACAAACTTGTCACGACCCAAACTCCGGTCATGATGGTGCCCAACACATTGCTAGGCAAGCCGACCATTTCCCGATAACCAATTCATTTATTAATTCAAAGATACTTCATTTAAGTCAAATTATCCTTATTTTTTTATAATAATAATAATAATAATAATAATAATAATGCGGAATTCAAAATAACCGAAATATAGCCCAATATAATCTGGTGTCACAAGTCCGAGCCTCTACATATCAGAGTAATACTCTATACAATTGAGTCTAAGCACGAAAAACAAAAGATATATAATGGAAGGGAGAGATCGGGTCCTGCGGACGCCGGCAGCTACCTCGATGTCTCTTCAACAGCTGGAAAGAGAGCAATATAGCTCAACTGCCCTCCTAAATCCCTGTATCTGCACACAAGGTGCAGAGAGTAGAGTGAGTACTTCCAACGCAGTGAGTAGTAGCAATAAATAATTACTGAAAATAAGAACACCTGTAAGAACACTAAATAGTTCTATGGGCAACAGTACAGGTAATAACATCTCTAAGGTGGAAAGTCCAGTATCAGTCTACTATTGTCTCAAACTAATCCAACACTGCTGCGGCGCGCAACCCGATCATTACTAATATTATGTAGCCCGATCCAATATACATATATATAATGCTGCGGCGTGCAGCCCGATCCAATATAATAGATATAATGCTGCGGCGTGCAGCCCAATCCAATAATATATATAACTGCGCTCACTGGGGGTGTGTGCAGACTCTGGAGGGGCTTCTTCAGCCCAAGCGCTATAATACTGCATCGTGCAGTCCGATCCATATATATATCACCACGGCATGCAGTCCGATCCATATATATATCACTGCGGCGTGCGTGCAGTCCGATCCATATATATATATATATATATATATATATATATATATATATATATATATATATATATATATATATATCACCAATTTGCAGTCCGATCCATATATATATCATATATATAATACTGCGACGTGCGGTCCAATCCAATACATATATATGTATATACTGCTGCAGAGTGTAGCCCGGTCCGGTATGTATATCAATACCTCACTATGGGTCCTCGACCCCTCTCAATCAATATAGACTTGGCCTCTCGGGCCCACTCAGTTAGATCAGGATATTCAACCCTAGGTATTCTCACTCAGAGTACATTTCTAGTACCAGTTCATGTTATGCTATACAGCTAAGCGTACGACTGAGAGTATGTGTTCAACAGATATAGGGGTCATATAGCTCCACAGGCTTCCCTAAGGTTCTACAAATCGACACAAGGCCCCAAACATGGCAACTAGCCCAAATATACGGATATAAGCTCAGTCTCAGTCAATATACACAGTAAACCATCAATCGGGATGGACTAAGTCCGAATCCCCAGTCACAATATCCCACGCTCATCACGCGACACGTGTTTCATCTCAGCATAGCACTGTATAGTGCAAATACAGGATTTCAAACCCTTAGTATATCATTCATGACTACCACTCACCTCAAACCGGCCAAAGTCCAAGCTCGCCCTGCACTTTCCTCGCAAATTGAGCTCCTCGGGTGCCAAATCTGATCAAAACCAATTAGAATACATCAAAATAGTCTAATGAATCATAACCCAATCTAAAGGACTCGAAAAATACCCAAAAACATGAAGTTGCCAAAACTCGAGCCCCGAGTCTGCTTCTCGAAATATTACGAAATTCATATTTTTAGAATCCTCGTCTCGCCACGAGTCCTTGCATATAAAATTTATCAAAACTGGACATCAAATGAGCCGTCAAATTACAATTTTACATAGAAAAAATCCAAGCCCTAACTCCCTAAATTTATGCCCAATTTTAGAGAATTAATGGAAGAATCTTCGATAAAATGATGTACTAAGACCACGAGACCTACCTCCAATCACTTCCCGATGAAATCCTCTTCAATTTCTATCAATTATCTCTCAAGGCGCTAAAAAAATGGAGGAAAAACATGAAGGGTTCGCGACTGAAATGATATTAAAAACCCTTCTATCGCCCAGTCATTACTCTTTGTGATCGCAGCCCTGCTACTGCGATCGCATAGCACAAATTTTTCTACCTCAAAATTCCTCTTATGCGATCGCACTCCTTCCCTTGCGATCGCATAGAACAATTCCATGCCAGGGACCACATGCCTAATAACACTATGCGATCGCACTCTTATGCGAACGCAGAGAATAATCTTACAGACCTATGCGATCGCAACCCACATTACGCGATCGCATAGCACAAACTCAGACCCCTCTTCCATCCTTCTATGCGATCGCAATAAGACCTATGCGATCGCATAAAGCAAACCTCTACAACAAATAGCAGCAACCATCAGACCTCCCAAAATGCTAGAATTGATCCGTTTGGACCCCCGAATTCATCCCGAGGCCCCGGAGACCTCAACGAAAACCACCAACCTACTCCAAAACACGATACAAATTTGTTCCAATCATAAAAATATATCCTTAAACACAAAAATCAGCAAATTAAGGCGGATTCAAGCCTAAGTTTCAACTAAAACTTTTGAAACCTATATTCAACAAAAAACCCAACTGAATGATGTCCGAATGACCTGAATATTTTCAGACATATCCAAAATCACCTAACGAAGCTACTGCGACTGTCAAAATTCCATCCCAACTCCCAGATCAAAATCTCACCTATCGACCAGAATTCGCCAAAATTCCAACTTCGTCAATTCAAGCCTATTTCTATACCGGACCTCTAAATTCAATTCCGATCACTCTCCTAAGTCACAAATAATCCCTCGAAGCTAACCAAACCATTAAATTATTATTCCGAACCATCTAACTCATAAGTCAACATCCGGTTGACTTTTCCAAACTATTCGTTCATGAAAGAGATTTTTTATCCCATTTTCTACCAAACTCGATCCGAATTTACTCAAATTTATCAAATGCACATATTGAAATATGAACAAGCATTTCATGGGGAACATGGGGCGGTAACTCATATGACGACGGACCGGGTCATCACAAATAGATACTATTAATACACACATCGATGATCACTACAAATATGTTATTTCCTTATTAAAGAATATGATCTATGCTAAAGTAAGCATAATCATCAATAGAAACAATATATATATATATATATATATATATATATATATATATATATATATATATATATATATATATATATATATATATATATATATATATATATACCTATAGTAATATTGAGTCTTAGTAACTCCACATGCATAAGTTAGCTAGGCATCAAGGTTAAACAACCTTTTCAGATTTGAATGAAATATTGAGACTTCACTAAGAATGGATATAAGAAGTAATTCTCTTCACAAATTATCTTAAGCTCACAATTACATGAAAGAAATGCATGCATGAATACTTGTTTATCCTAATACTTATACAAAAGGCATGGTTCATGTAAGATATTCGTTCTTATTCAAATCACTAAGTCACAAATAAGATTAACACCAAACATAATATTAGTATTTTGCAACTAGTCGACTCATGTAGTTGAACATGTCATACCATATTTAACCAAAAAAAATATTACTGTACTAGATATGTATCACCTTATAATGCATCCAAATTAAAGGAACTTGAATAGCCTTTAGTCATATCAATAATTTAAGCTTTACCACATGTGTAATAGTTCCTTCGTCATCTATAGAGAATGTATGAACTTTGAAGCATCTTTAAGCAAGTGCCTTGACCAGCCATTATGCAAATTTCATTTATCCCTTTTTTTATGGCTGGACTCAGAATTCCTGCAAAATAGATTAATTTATTTTTGGTACCCAAATCTTTATGGGTCCTTCGTGGTTAGTAGATTGAATAATTCGAGATGCATGTAACTATTTTGGTCTCCAAACATATATTGATATAACATAACTTTTAGCATAATTATATGTAAATACTTTATGTCCAGAATTTTCACAATAGTGGCATGTAATATGAGAAGAAGAGTGTTTATCTGCAGCTGCCTTATTAGTTGACTTAGAGTTTTTAAGCCAAGAAGACGACTTTGATTGATAAAGATAGTGGCTGGGGATTTGTGCAAGCTGCTTATTTGTTTGCAAAGTTCAAAATTTTCTTCTTGAAGCAAATTGTTCTCCACCAGATAATCTTAAGCTGAGTATCCCACTCATTCTTTTTATTTCTCAACTTATTATATTCTTCAAGTTGGATCTCCCAATCTTTCTTCTCATACGTCAATTTATTATATTCTTCATGTTGGATCTCCCAATTCTTCTTCTTCTGTTTCCTCAACTTAGTATATTCATTTAGATATTTCATAAAGTCATTGAGAACCAATTCGATATCATCCTGCAATTCATCACACGTATCACAATACGTAGTAGGAGTGGGGCATACCTGCAATTCATCACATGTATCACAATACATAGTTGGAGAACCAGGACGTTTACACATAATTTTCATCACATGTATCACATATTTACTGGAGCATTCTGGTATCTATAGATATTGCCTGGAACTAGTCGTTATTGGTGATTCCTTGATTGTTGGCTTTGTCCCTTCTTCAGAAATATTACTGCCAGGATATATTTTTTCTAAAGTAATGGGATTAATGGGTTCTCTTTGAATTTGGACAGCCTTTTCTTTCCTTTTGAACTCTGACTGAATCTTCCCTTTCTGACATTGAGATATACTATGAATTTGGTCCTTCCTTGACAGCTCCGTATGAATCTGGATGATTGTCGAGTCGTCTTTCAAGCCTGTTAAATTTCTTTCCTTGGTCTTCTACCGGATTATATAACACAAGAGAATTCCTTGATTTCAACAAATTTGTTCCTTATATGAAGAGAGTCATGCATCCTGATATCTTCCTTCAATGGAAATGTTTTCCATATCTCCTTTCACGTAATGGAATATTTGACCACTTCATATGGCCATATGAAGTGGTCCTTATATTCTAAATGGAATTTTCCTTTTGAAGCATAAGTAATTAAGTGCACGATCTGTTGATTGTAATAAGGAAAGGTAGTAACTAATTCCACCTTTTTTCTTTAATTCTTTTCATAACTTTGGACCTTATGCCTTCCAAGTCTCCAGTGCATAGTTACATTTTTTTTGCTTAAATATTCTTCTTCAACATATTCCTCATTTTCCTCCAATAAGTCATGATGATTAAATCAAACTCTCATGATTTATTTTTTTCATGATTGTAGTAATTCATGATTGACTCTATAACCCATGCTTTTTTCCATAAGAACACTACTTTCCATCTCGTACGTAGTAAATAGGCTTCTTTGTGCAACATTCCTTAAATACAAGATTTTGCCAATTCCTTGTAGTACTTTGACATGTCACGACTCATTTTTCATAATAGGTCATGATGGCTCCCGACACCATTTGTCAGGCCAGCCAACGCGAAAGTATAATTAAAATCTTATTTTACCTTTGCCAAGAACCACTATAATAGATTTTTTCAATTTAAAGTTAAAAACCAGTAAAGATAAATAATGTATAAAGACAGTTATACAACCCAAAATAACGTCTACCATTGTGTGTGTGCCAGAACCTGGTGTGACAAGCTACATGCGACTAGTGAAATATACACAAAAGAATAATACAATATCCTACTGTCTGATTCAGGATAGACAGAAATAAAAAGTACAAGAAAGGACTTATTTGGCTGCGGATCGACATGAAAGAGAAGCAGCTAACCGTAGAAGTCCCCAAGTGTGCTCACTGATGCGCACCAGGATGATGTCCAGATCCACCTGCCTCAAATCCTGTACATTTAATTACAGAAGCGTAGTATGAGTAGATAAACTACATGTACTCAGTAAGTATCGCATCTAATCTCAAAGAAGTAGAGACGAGAGGTCGACTTGATACTTACTAATGTCAAGATAATATAATATAATAAAGTGAGATATACAACATGAAGGATTTTCAATAACACAAGTTTAATATAAGAGTCATATTCATGTTCTTGACATAATTAAATTACCAGTTTTCCCTTTTTTCATATTAAATGAGTGATCATGTCATAACTAAATGTAAGCATATAAATCATGCACAATCATGCCGAGGTTGATGGCCCGCTCCAACAGAAAATAAATTGAGCACTGCCGAGGGTCGAGCGGCACGAACCATAGATGTATCTATTCTCACCGAGGTGATCAACCCGATTCATAATCATCAAGAAAATATCAAGAAAGCACATAAGGCTCAATTACGTACATACAAGGGAATTCCTATCAAGGCTCAACAAACTCATATGTTCACTTTTCATTTCCTCAAGTCTCTAGCAAATCATGAATGATCATATTGGCAATTTAAAATAAGAAATATTCCCCAATTAGACATGACGTGGGTCGTAAACTACCCGAACAATTATTATATAGTAGTTACACACGGACTCTTGTCACCTAGTATGTATATAGCCCCCACATTTAGCAACAATTACTCATTTACAATCCTATTGGGACAATTCTCTCTTGCAATGTTAGAAAGGAGATTCACCTTACTCCAAAGTGCACTCCCAATGTCCAAGAACGAGCCCAAGTCCTTAATTCGAAGCCGAACAATCCCAAACAAATCAAACGAAGTAAGAACTAGTAAATAAAGGCTTACAAGATAGAACTCTAACCATTTAGGCAATTTTCTAACCATTAACACAAGTTTCCTAAATTCTGACCCCAGGCCACATGGCCGGATTTCGAGATTTTTCAAAAGAAGTTGTTCTCTAACACCTAAGGATCACAAATATATGGCGTCTAGTTCATTCCATGGCAAATTACGTGATAAAATCTTAGTTTTTGTTAAACCCTATGTCTAGCTCCAATCTCTCGATTTTACCTAATTTTTTAGTGTTAAATCTACTTAATATTTATGTATTTGAACTAAAAGTGAGTGGGGATTACTTACCTTGCAATGTTATGTTGAAACCTCCTCTTTGGAATCACCAAAATCGCCCAAGTGCTGAGAGAAGTGTGAAAGAAATGAGCTTGAGCTTGTATTAAATGACCCTTCTATCCCCAGCTTTTTTTACATATGCGAAAGTATTTCCGCTTCTGCGAAATCCGCTTCTGCGGCTTTTGGAAATTGGGGCTGGACCGCTTCTGCGGTATGGGGGCCGCATAGGCGGAACCACTTATGCGATCCCTGGTCTGCTTCTACAGTTTTCCCTGGCCTGCCCCTTCTCCGCTTCTGCGATCAAACGACCGCATATGCGTTCCAAGAACCACAAATGCGGTTATGACATAAGCAACAAGCTTCAGTCATTTTCCATTTTCTAACTTCACTCGAACCTCGCTCGATTGACGCTCGAGGCTCCCGTTCCCCGTCCGAACATGCCGACAAGTCTGAAATCATGAGGTGGACCTACTCAAACCCTCGAAATACTCAAAACAATGCAAATCGAGGAATCAGTCCCAAAACTAAATAAATCAAATTATTGAACTTCAAGTTCTTAATTCTCCTCCAACGGGTCAAAACGCCCTTAAACTACTCGGATTGACACCAAATTTTACGAGTAAGTCTTAACTGATATTTAGGACTTGTATCAAGTTTCAGAATTCAAATCCGAACCCGATACCTAGGAAAATAATAATTTCTTAGTTTATTTAAATCTTTGAAATTTTAACTTAACAATTTCACGTAAAAATTCATTACTCGGGCTTGGGACCTTGGAATTCGATTCCAGGCATACGCCCAGGTTCTATATTTTCCCACGGACTACAAAAATTATCACTGTTTCCCAAAATATTGACTGAAGTCAAACTTGGCCTTTTTAAAAAACTTAAAGAAGCAACTAGACTTATTATTATTGCTCAAAACTCTTCTAATTTTGGGAAATGGGTTAGAAACCATCCGTCCCCCCGAGTTATAAATTAGCTAAGCAAGTGCGAAAAGTTTTATCTAAGGGAAATGGGTTTAAAATACAAAACGGCCAGTCTGGTCGTTACATGACATGATGTCTCTTTTCATAATATAAAATATATTATACCCATAAAAATATATTCTTCTCCCATTATATTGAAAATATTCCTTTCTTGGTCTTGAAAACTAATATCTTTCCATAATATATATTTTACTACACCATAATATATTTTCTTTCCATAGAAAATATATTCTTCCATGGCATTGTAATATTTTTCTTATATAAAATAATAGATCTTCTCCATAATTTTAGCAACTTTCCTTGAAAAATTTTCCTTCTATAAATTCCATAGATTCTTCTTCCAATATTATAGTAAGCCATCAAATATTTGAAACTTGACTTTCAAAGATTACTCCTTCTATGATGCTTGGAGATTAACTCTCTAAAAATAATCTTCCTTGATAAAATCTTCACATGATATTCTTTTTCCCGTATTGGGCTCGATCTTTACCATCATCTTCTTTTATGAATAAACCTATACATAAATAAAATTACCACAAGTAAGTATTTTTTGATTAATAATTATGTTGGTTTGTTCTCATCAAAATTAATATGTGAAACCTTGAAGCTAATAGAACCTAATTTAAATCTAAAGGAAACTAAAACTTTCGCTAGAGAATTCGCACAGACGGTGCCAAATTGTTCGACCAAAAAATTTTAGGTTCTTTTAGTTGAACAAATGTGATAAATAGACAGAGGGCAAATCCTAGCCAGAAATAATTTATTCTAGATCTGAAATAGAAGGTAGGAATAAACAAGCATAACTGAACATAAATTTGATTACAATTGCGATTGAATTTCATAATAAAAGAAATGGATGACTGTTCTAATAATATCAAATGGTGATGAAGATTACATAAATGAAAAGAATCACCATTCTAGAATAAGACTAGCTTCCGTATATTTGATAAAGTTGAATTACAAATGAATATCGAGATCCTATGCTCTTATCTCCTTTTCCGGTGAAGAGCCTAAGATCAGGAAATATCTTCCCTTGAGAGAGATGTACATGTTTTTTTTTTGTGTGTGTGTTTTCCTATCAGCCCCCTTTGTTACTCTCTCCCATGATATTTACACAAAACACTTTCCTTACCCAGCGGTCCTTAATCGGAGTACCTAAATTCTTGGAATATCCCGTAAAATATTTCTCTAAAATATCTAAATGTTGAACTAGCCGTTCGGGCCGAATTGAGTACTTGACCTCGACTGTAGCCACATCACTTGCTAATATATATTGCTTCTTCTACGTGACTTCAGATTGGTTGATTCTTGGTCGTTCTTTCTTAGGTAGAATTCTTTTGATCAGATTTTGGCCGATATAATTTTGTCGAAATAAAACATTTATTTTTAGAATATTATGTTTAAAAATTTGTATCAATTAACGTATTGGACATTTGCAAATAATAGGTAAATTACAACCTATATTGCAAGTATAAAATAAGATTCCCGCATGCCTGAATAGAGGCGAGTGACAATAGTCATATTTCTCTAGGTAAATAATATACTTTACTTACCAAAAAAATAAAAAATAAAAAAAGGATTCCCTTTCCCCCAAAATTTCGCCTAAAATAATCTTAATGGAGTAATATATTACTGTACTATATTATTATGTTAGCAAATTTCCTTTTATAGAAACTGTTATAAAATAAAGACCGTAAAGTAATGACAAGTATAGAGAGACTGATATATTATTCGAATTCAAATTGGTGTACATAATGAAATGAAAACCCTTCTATTTATAGAAGAAAGGAAGGTGTTGTGTAAGCTGCTACTATACCATATATGGATAATCTTATAGTAAGAGTAATGTTATCTATAACGGGGTACTGAAAGGATAAGCTCATTATACCCGGTATGGATAATCTTCTACCGGAAGTAATATTTATCCATAACCAGATACTGAAAGGATAAGCTTATTATACCCAGTATGGATAATCTTCTATCGGAAGTAATATTTATCCATAACCGGATACTAAAAGGATAAGCTTATTATACCAGTATGGATAATCTTCTACCGATAGTGATATTTATCCATAACCGGATACTGAAAGGATAAGCTTATTATACCTAGTACGGATAATCTTCTACCGAGGGTAATGTTTATCTGTAACCGGGTACCGAAGTGATAAACTTCTTGAGGAAGCTTATTTCTAATATAGCACTAAATAGATAAACATATTTACGGCAGAGCCCCATATGAATAAACTTCTTCAGGAAGCTTATTCACAACGGAGTACGAACATCCATAATATAATATATTTATAACACTCCCCCTTGGATGTTCATTAAAAGATAATATGCCTCATTAAAACCTTACTAGGGAAAACCACGTGGGAAAAGTCCTAGTGAAGGAAAAAGAGTACACATATTTAGTAATACGCATTGCTAGGTGCCTCATTAAAAACTTTATAAGGAAAACCCCATGGAAAAAAAAATCTTAGTAAGGGAAAAAGAGTGCATCGCATATTTTACTCCCCCTGATGGAAACCTTGTTTCAAATATTTGAGTCTTCGCATTCCAATCTTGAATACCATCTTCTCAAAAGTTGAAGTTGACAAAGATTTAGTTAATAAATCTGCTGAATTATCACTTGAACGGATTTGTTGCACATTAATGTCACCATTTTTCTGAAGGTCATGTGTGTAGAATAATTTTGGTGAAATGTGCTTCGTTCTATCTCCTTTTATAAATCCTCCCTTCAATTGGGCTATGCATGCCGCATTGTCTTTGTATAAAATTGTGGGTCTTTTTTCACATTCCAAATCACATTTTTCTCGAATAAAATAAATTATTGATCTCAACCATACGCATTCCCTACTTGCTTCATGAATAGCTATTATCTCAGCGTGATTTGAAGAAGTAGCAACAATAGATTGCTTTGTGGAGCGCCATGATATGACAGTACCTCCATACGTAAATACATATCCGGTTTGAGATCGAGCTTTATAGGGATCAGATAAATAACATGCATCTGCATAAGCAACAAGATCTGCACTATCTTTGTTATCATAAAACAAACCCATATCAAGAGTTCCCTTTAAATATCGCAATATATGATTAATCCCGTTCCAATGTCTCCGTGTAGGAGAAGAACTATATCTTGCTAGTAAATTAACAGAAAATGCTATGTTAGGCCTTGTAGCATTAGCAAGATACATTAGTGCACCAATTGTACTGAGATACGGTACAATAATTGCCTATAATTATAAAAGGGATTTTTACCTATGTATACCATATAGCAAACCTTATTACCTCACATGTTTAAGGTTTGTGTTTATTACATTTAAACATACCAACTTTCAATTTATATATCATAATTCAAATTAAAGGGATAATTAATGCTTCATTTATTGTAGACGTGATTTTAGGACCATATTTTCACTTTATTTTGTTTACCCGCTTCTCGCTACTCCCACCCCCCATGATTTACCTACAGTTAATCCCCCCACCCCACGATTTTCCTTTAGTTTTTCCCCCATTCTCGTACAATCTCTTCATGCACGCCTTTCACTCACGTTCTTCTTCAATTAATCACGATTCTTCAATTTTCTTCTTCAATTGATTTCACAAAATCATATTTAAGTTTCATATTTTGTTTTAAGTCCCATTTCATGAAAAAAATCAATACTCCAAAAAAAAAATCTTCAAAAGCTACATTTGCTGTTATTGTATAAAAAATTTGTAGTTTTTTATCATAATTTTTAGATATTTACCTCCAAGTTCTATGTAATATTTGTATATAACTATCAGTTGAATATAAATTACACAATAAAATAAGAAATAAATACTCAAATGGTAGCAATGTATTATCCACAATTAATTTGCAACTTGCCTACAAAATTCAACAAAAACGACAAATTAACTAAATTTAACCTACATTATAACTACAATCTGGAAACAATTTACACGTGGAAGTTCTTCAAGTTGGAATTGGCCACAACTACATTTCTTGTTTTCTAGACACACAATCTACCGCTTCACACCATCTAATACAGTATGTATATGATCTATTGAAGCCCTCACCAACATTTTCAGAACAAACACAAAGAAAAAAAATTACAATATTAAAAATATATCATCTATAATATTCTACATTTTATCTACAATTTATCTACAAATTAACTACAAGTAAACTACAATTTGTCTACAATTTATCTACAATATGGAAATACTGTATATTAAAATATTGTTTTCCTGCACCTAATAAAAAATTTTGTAGTCAAATTATAGATATATGTAGTAAATTTGTAGATAATATCATAAAACTAAAATTCTAAGCATTTTCGAACTACACAAATCTGCATTCTCATCCACCACAGTGGCATCAACTTCAAAGTCTCTAAATCTGCCACAGTTATCCCAAATTACCATTCGATTTCAGCATTATTGAGATTTTTGACATGATTTTGTGTAGTTGAAAAAACAAAAGACGAAGAAAGGATACAGTTTCTACAATTTAAGTACTGATGTTGACGAAGAATAATTTTGTATTCTACAATATAATTTGTATTGCGTTGTAGAATTAGTAAAAGCAATTTGATTACTGGAGCTTCAGTAGCTTGCGTTTTTTTTAGAATTATAGTTGAGTGAGAGAAGAAAGGTCTTTCCGTTGAGGAAGGAGAGAATTATGCATCAATGAGATCTCCTTCCATTTTAAATCCGTCTTTAATGTAGATAGAATCACACCTAGATCTTATGCCTTCATTTTAGCGCGTCATTTATGGCAAAATCAATCTATTTTTGGATTGATATATATTTTGTAGTAAAAATATGGACTACACGGGTAAATAACAAACTATCAACATTTTTGATAATAAGGTTTGCTATATGATATAGATATGAAAAAATTCCATTATAAAAACTATTACATAATCTATATCCACCAGCACAAGAAAATTTCAGCACTGCAATTCACGTTCATATAAATAATTTTAGAATTAGTTCACTCAAAAATGAAGCTAAGACAACCAAAAAAAAAAATGTTCAAACCACCATATGATACCAATATGGTATATTACTATACCAACATGGTATACAATTTTACTGGTTAATTTTCGGCAACTATATGGCTATACTATTATTACATAACACACATGCTTAAAGAGAAAAAAAAAATAGTGTACCTCATATTAATATAATAAAGTATTTCAAGATATTGTACTATATTACTATTATTAAAATAAAATCAAATACTGTACTGAGAAATGCTGCTAATATAAATAAAAAATGATTCAACTAGCATATGATACCAATATAGTATATAGCTAGCTATACTAATAGGGTATATAGTTTGAATAAATTGTATACCAAAATGGTATATTTATATACTATTTGAGTAAACAATACAAATTTGTCTTTTTCACTTGTTGAACTATATTTCAACCCAAACAAACTCATATAGGATCGGATTGAAACAATTAAAAACTCAAACAAACCAAGTTATGAGTTTCAAGCTTCAAGCTCCTTCAATGGCGAATTTGAATTTTGAACAATAAAATATTTAAAAAGTAGCATTAATATCATAATCATAGACCAATGCTCAATAAACTTCAACAACAAACATTTTAACACACATGAAAATTCATACTTTAGTTATATAGTACATATTATTTTTTATTTTATTTTTAGAAGCTAAAATAAATTATAGAGTACAAATCAAAAACAACACTACCCACTGTTTGAAAAAAAAAATTATTCTTTGGCTTCCTTTTAGAATTAACCTTTTTGCTACTTAAATTAAATATGTCCATCGCAAGGGAGAATTGAATGGGCAAGTAATTTGTTGTAATAGAATACGCATTTGGTGTAATTGCTTTTAAAATAGATAATTACGGATAAATATTTTTGATTGGGTAGGTATATAGGGTAGTTTTCCCAAATAGATTACCATATGGATAACCAATGGATAACTAATGAGTTTAACTTTTACATTTGTAAAGCCTCAAATTGGGAGTTCCTCAAGTTTGAAACTTGGAATCCTCCCAAAAGTGTTCATATTCAAGAATCCATGGATAATATGGCTATCCATGGATTATTCGCCGGTTAACCCATTTTTTATATGTACTAAATGTAGGCCGGGTTTGATAATTTATCCGTTTTTATATTATCCGCTTTCGACCCGTCCCATATCCAACCCACTCTGCCCATTTGCCATCCCTAGTAGTAGCATTTAAATCCTTTCAGTTTAGTGCTTTTCCATAATGTTTTAACAAGTATTTTCAATTAACCTCAATTCTATTATTTCCACCTTTTTGTGTTAACCCAGTTATAACATTATCTTTATCTAATTTATATGGGAGAATGACACTGTATTGTCACTCTCAAAATCCAAAAAATATTTTTTTATGTGTATATATATATATATATATATATATATATATATATATATATATATATATATATATCCCACAACAACCAAGTATAATCCCACATGGTGAGGTCTGGGAAGGGTAGTGTGTACGCAGACCTTGCCCCTACCCTAGGGTAGAGAGGCTGTTTCCAAATAGACCCCGACATCCTTCCCTCCAAAAACTTCTCACCTTGCTCTTGGGAAGACTCGAATTTATAACCTCTTGATTGGAAGTGGAGGTTGCTTACCATCAAAGCAACCCCTCTTGTCATATATATATATACTAGCATATTATATATAAAAATTATACAAATTTTATACACTTTTTAGGCTACTGAATATAATAAGTTTCTGACACGGGCTAGAAGTGATAATACACAAGTTTATATTGGTATGAGATCCCTAACTTTGGTGATTTATGGTTGGTGAAAGTATAGAAGTTAAAAGGAAAATGAGATTTGCCCAATTTAAGTTTGTCTTATAAGTAATTACTCTAAGCAATAGTAGTAAAAAGTTAAGTTTAAGTTTTAAGGAACTTTTTCAAAGCATATTTCATTTGTTTGTAGGCTGGGGAGGGAAGGGTGCAGAAAAAGTTCGTCAAATAACTTTCTTTTTGGGCAAATAAATACTAAAAGCTGAGTACTATAAATGAGTACTTTAAATATTACTCCCTTCGTCTCATATTAACAATTATGGTTACCTAAAATGGTTGTCTCAAATTAATTGTATCTTATGGAAATGGAATTATTTCTTTTGAAAATGGAGATAACACATAAATAGAATAAATATTCAATGAAACGGAATTATATCTTATAACATAAATAAGGGTGGAATAGTTTCATCTTTTTTTATTAATATTTTTAAAGGGCGTGTTAAAGTGTAACACGACACATACATGACACGGATCCCGTATTCAAGCCTCCTACTAATCGCTCTTAGGTTCATTATCATTTTTCTCATCTATCACTTTCCTCATCTATAGCAACGGGGCATTTGCATCTATACCAGCTTTTGTATCACATTTTAACTTGTACCCACTTTGCAAAAAAAAAGTTACAAGCGTACTCGCTTTTTCGCATAAATTCAGCACACAGGGCTAAAGTAGCAAAAGCAATCACGCAAAACTTCAGCAATCTAGTAGCTGGACCTGAAGTTCATCTCTAAAGCTGAAGTTTTTGTTTTGTAACTTGCGAACTTCAACTCTAGAGCGAAAGTTTTTGTGCTGTAACTGGCAGCTCTTGAGCTGAAGTTTTTGTGTTGTAACTGGGAAACTTCAGCTCTAGAGCTGAAGTTTTCTTAAAAGAGATCTTTTTTCCTCTTGAATGTATTCTTTCACTGCAGCTATCATATCCTATGGTTCAACCATTAGGATAAGCACAACCATCTTTAGTTCTGTGATGCTTGTAAACGTTTTCGAAATTCTCTTTACATTTCTTGGCACTTCTGTATGCTTGTAAACATTTTCGAAATTCTCTTTACATTTCTTGGCACTTCTATGATAACCAACGCCAGCCAATTTCCTACACATAACAATGAAAACAATTGGAACAAAATAAAGATACAAATTGTAACGACCCGAGTCGTTGTTACGGGCCGTTTTCCCCATTTTATACTCGCATACGTTCCATTATACGTGTTTGGAGAGTTTGAAGTAAATCGGGTAGAATTCGATTAGAAATGAGGCAATAAACCTCTTTTTGGGAAGGTTAGTTTGGAAAAGTCAACCGAATGTTGACCGATGAGTTAGAAAGCTCGAAATTGATTTATGATGATTCAACTAGTTTCGGGGGATGATTTATGACTAAGGAGAACAATCAGAATTGAATTCTGAGGTCCGGTGTAGATTTAGGTTTGAATTGGCTAAGGTTGAATATTGGCGAATTTCGAACGAGAGATGAGATTTTGATCTGAGGCTCGGAATGAAATTCGGAGAGTTGCAGTAGCTCCGTTAGGTGATTGTGGATATGCGTGCAAAATTTCAGATCATTCAGAGGTGTTTAGGTCGGGTTTTAGAGCAAATGCAAGTTTCGGAAGTTTTAGTGAAACTTAGGCTTGAATCCATGAGAATTCCATGATTTTGATGTTTATGATGGTGTTTTTATGTTGCGAGAAAGTTTGAATGAAGTAATGTGACATATCTATGCATTTAGTTGAGGCCCCAAGGGTCTTGGGGTGATTCCGGATGCCCAACGAGAAGTTTTGAACATGAATAATGAAGCAGAAAATTGCAGACATATTTTGTTCTATGCGATCGCATAGACAGGTCAGCGATCACATAGAAGGACCTGAAGGGGGTGAAAATTTATTCTATGCGATCGTGTAGAGGAGCTTGCGATCGCATAAGTTTAGGAAATAGAGCAGTGCGATCGCAATAGGTGTTAATGCGATCACGTAGAAGGGGATTGAGGAGCCAGGAAATTTCCTCTATGCGATCGCATGAGGTGGTCTGCGATCGCATAGGCTTAGAATATTATTCAGTGTGATCGCATACAGAGGACTGCGATCGTAAAGAAGGAAAAATGGGCATGGAAAAATTTACTCTATGCGATCGCAGGAGAGGCATTGCGATTGCATAGAAGAAAGCGTCAGTGACAGAACAGGTAAGTAAAAATCAAATGCGATCCAAAACATAATTCCACCCTTTTTACTCCGTCAAGAGAGGGTTTTGAGCGATTTGAAGAGAGGTTTCGACGGGCATCGCTTGGAGGTAAGTTCCTAGACTCAAAAACGTGATTTTATGCTAGAATCAACACCAAAATTCATGAATTTGGGTAGAAATTGTGAAGAACTAGGACTTAAATTTAGAAAATGAATTTTTGGATTTTGAAAGGCCATTCAAACTACGATTTTGATAAATTTTATATGCACGGACTCGTGGCGAGACGAGGGATCCGTTGCTGTGATTTTTGGAATTTTTAGAGAAGTGAGTCCGGGGCTCGGGTTTTGCCAACTTCGTGAATTGTTATACTTTTCGAGTAATTTTGATTGGGTTATGTTTCTTTGACCCATATTTATGTATTTGTTGTGGTTTTGACTAGATTCCACGCACGAGGAGGCAAATTCGAAAGGAAAAGGCATTGCGGACGAGTCCACGGCCGATTAGAGGTGAGTAGTTGGTATATATGATGGCCTGAGGGTTTGAAGCCCCGACTTATCACATTGTGACATTATTTAGGGCGTGACTCGCACCCCATGGCAGGTGCGGGATTGGTTATGACAGAGGATTGTGACTTGGTCCATCCCGGACAAGATAATACTATATTGCCTATTGAACAGACTTTGTGTTAAATATATATGGGCTTTATGCCATGTTTGAGGCCTTATGCTGACCTTTAGTATCCTTAGAGGATAGATATCTTTGTGATAACATGATTTGTAAAATGATTGATCTCAGTCCTGGGTTGAAATCACTGTTATAAAATGCTAAGTCACATGTTCTCAAAAATTAAGAAACTAAAGTATTTTCCTAATAAATAAATTGGAAACTATTATGTGACTCATATGCATATTGTGGACTTAGTGTGGATCGGGCTACACGCCACAACGAATGATATGAATATTACACTTGGGCTGAAGGAGCCCCTCCGGAGTCTGTACACACCCCTAGTGAGCACCGTCGACGTTAAACGGATCGGGCTACGCGCTGTAGCGGTCATGTGCATTGCATTGCATTATTATTTTGTTAGTTACTTGTGTTATCTGTGGTTTGCTGTTGTTGTTAGTTAGTAGTAGGTATCAGACTGTTAGTTTTAGCTTTGCTCTGTGGTATTCTATGGATTTCCTGCTTTTAGCTATTTTATATGTTTTTTACTCACTGAGTACTTAGTACTCACCCCTACTCCCAGCACCTTTGTGTGAAGATTCAGGTACGCAGGAGGTCTAGACAATAAGTCCAGTTTCTTACAAAGTATTCGAGTTGCTGAGATAGCTGCTGGCGTTCGCAGGACCTAGTTTCTCTCTTTATTTCAGTTTATTATCTATATACTTTCAAACTTGAGTATTTTGTTCAGTTTTTCCTATTATTATTCAGTTTTTGTCTTAGAGGCTCTAGACTCGTGACCCCAGATCTTTTGGGAGTGTTATTTTCGGTGTTCACACTTCTTAGTATTTTATTCTATTGTTATTGTTGGAGTATTATTATAAACTCTCATATTCGTCTTAAATTTGTCCTTTTGGGACTTGTTGTTAAATGTGAAAATAGTTATTGGCCTGGCTTGCCTAGCATTAGGGTTTGACGCCATCATGACCGGGTTTGGATCGTGACAAGTTGATATCAGAGCCTACGTTACTAGGCCTCACGAGTCATGAGCCGGTTTAGTAGGATCTCGCAGATCGATACGTAGACGTCCATATCTATCCTCGGGAGGCTACATAACTTTTAGGAAACACATCAGTGATAGCACTTGCTGACCCACCAGTTGACCAGACTCAGGGTCAGATCCCAGCACCAGTAGATCAGGTTCAGGATCAGGTTCCAGCTGCAAGCATTCCAGCAGCCCAGGTTCAGGCACCGGTAGTGCCTATTGAGATACAAGGTCTCTAGGAGACCTTAGCACAGATCCTATTAGCGTGTACTGGCTTAGCCCAGGTGGTTGCGGCTTCTACTGCAACAACTTTTTCTCAGGCAGGGGGAGGAAATCAGACCCCCGTTGCTCGCACACCAGAGCCGGTAGTTCAGGGCTTACAGGTACCTGAGGCAACTCCAGCTCAGCCGGCTGCACCAGTCGCACTAGCCCCAGCTCATGTGGTCCCGGCTATGCCCGATGACGAGCAGCATCGGTTGGAGAGGTTTAGTAGACTTCAGCCTCCGACATTGAGTTGTGTTGAGGGCGAGGATGCCTAGGGTTTTCTGGATAAGTGCCAGCATATGCTTTGTACTGTGGGTATTCTGGAGTCTTGCGGTGTTGCTTTTACTACCTTCCAGTTCACAGGGCCTGTATTTAATTGCTGAGAGGACTTCGAGAGGCGTAGGCTGCCCCTCACTTGGCAGCAGTTCTCCATGGTATTTCTGGAGAAGTATATGCCCCAGTCTCATATGGAGGAGCTGCGTCGTCAGTTTGAGTGGTTAAAGTAAGGAGATATGATAGTGACTCAGTACGAGTTGAGGTTTACACAGCTACCTCGAGATGCTATGTGGATGATCCCCACAGATCATTAGAGGATCAGGAGATTTATGGATGGTCTCAACTATCTTATCCGCATATTGATGACTAGAGATAGGGCTACAACAATTACTTTTGAGGAGGTGGTTGATGCAGCTCATTAGTTTGAGACAGATCGTCGCTGAGAGCACGATAAGAGGGTGGCTAAGAGGCCTCGTGGTATAGGTAGTTACAGTGGTGCTCTGTCTAGGGGCCAGTTTTACCACATCAGAGGTGGTTCCTTCAGATCTCCTCCGTCGGGACGTTCAGAGTCTAGTGGAGCTTTGTCAGACCGTGGTCGTCAGGGTCATTAGGGACATCATGGTCAGCAGGGTCGTCAGCAGAGCCAGCCTGCACTGAGCGCCCTTCCATCTTAGAGCTCTGCTCCTACTCCTTCAGCTCAGGGTTCATCTGTAGCGAGGGGTTCTCAGCAATCCCTTTCTCTAGCTTCAAGCCATTGCTTTGAGTGTGCGAGTTGGGCCATATCAGGAGGGAGTGTCCCCAGTTACTCAGTAAACGGTCTCAGCAGAGGGATCAACCCTCATCTTCTGCTCCTATTTCTTCAGCACCCACCCAGTCAGCTAGGAGTGGTGGTCAGGTAGCCAGAGGTCACCCCAGGGGTGGGGACCGCACTGGCAGAGGTCAGGCTTATTTTTATGCTCTTCCAGATATGAGGGACGCTAGTGCATCAGATGCAGTTATCACTGTATTTTCTCAGTCTGTCACAATGATGCTTCTGTCTTATTTAATCCTAGATCTACCTATTCCTATGTATCTTCATATTTTGCGCATCATTTGGGTACGACCCGTGGTATTCTTGCCTTGCCCGTGCATGTATCTACCCCGATAGGTGATACACTTATTGTGGATCATGTATACCGATCCTGTCTTGTTACTATTGGGGGTCCGGAGACCCGAGTTGACTTGTTATTATTGGGCATGGTGGATTTCGACGTGATTCTGGGCATGGATTGGTTATCTCCTTACCATGCTATTCTGGATTGTCATGCCAAGACAGTTACGTTAGCTATTCCAAGTAATGTGAGGATCGAGTGGCGAGGCGAGGCCGATTATGTATCCGACAGGGTGGTTTCTTTCCTAAAAGCTCAACGAATGATTGGGAAGGGTTGCTTATCTTATTTGGCTTTTGTTAGAGATGTTGAGGCCGAGGCTCCCAGTCATGATTCGGTCCCCGTTGTGAGGAATTTCCCGAATGTATTTCTAGCAGACCTGCCGGGCATGCCGCCGGACAGGGACATCGATTTCGGTATTGACTTGGTGCCGAGGACTCAGCCCATTTCTATTCCTCTCTACCGTATGGCACCATCTGAGTTAAAAGAGTTGAAAGAACAGCTTCAGGAACTCTTAGATAAGGGGTTCATTCGCCCGAATGTGTCCCCCTGGGGTGCACCGGTATTATTCGTAAAGAAGAAAGATGGCACAATGAGAATGTGCATTGATTACAGATAGCTGAACAAGGTAACAGTAAAGAATAAGTGCCCATTACCTCGTATTGAGGACTTGTTTGATCAGCTTCAGGGAGCAAGTGTATTCTCTAAGATTGACCTTCGATCGGGTTATCGCCAGTTGAAGATTAGGGATTCAGACATTACGAAGACGACTTTCAGAACGAGATATCGGCACTATGAATCTCTGGTGATGTCTTTTAGGCTAACTAATGCCCCAACCACATTCATGCACTTGATGAACAGTGTATTTCGGCCGTATCTAGATTCTTTTATGATCGTGTTTATTGATGATATCCTGGTGTACTTGCGCAACTAGGAGGAGCATGCACAACACTTGAGGGTGGTATTGCAGAGATTGAGAGAGGAAAGGCTTTATGCAAAGTTTTCTAAGTGTGAGTTCTGTCCTAATACTATGACTTTTCTGGGACATGTAATGTCCAACGATGGTATTCGGGTTGACCCACAGAAGGTCGAGGCGGTGCAGAATTGGCCTAGACCGTCCTCAACTACAGAGATTCGGAGTTTCCTTAGTTTGGCAGTCTATTACCGCAGGTTTGTTCAAGGTTTTTCATCTATTGCTTCACCTTTGATGAAGTTGACACAGAAGAATGCTCCATTTGTGTGGTCTGATGAATGTGAGGAGAGCTTCCAGAAGCAAAAGTCGGCCTTGACCACAGCTCCGGTACTTGTATTTTCATCAGCTTCAGGGTCTTATGCGATGTATTGCGATGATTCGAGAGATGAGATCAGTTATGCATTGATGCAGGAGGGTATAATTTTAGCATATGCTTCTCGCCAGTTAAAGCCCCATGAGAAGAACTACCCTGTTCATGACTTAGAATTAGCTCCTATTGTTCATGCCTTGAAGATTTGGAGGCATTACTTATATGGTGTATCTTGTGATGTATATACAGACCACCGCAGTGTCTAGCACTTGTTTAAGCAGAAAGATCTCAATTTGAGGCAGCAGAGATGGCTTGAATTACTTAAGGACTATGACATCACTATCTTGTATCATCCCGGGAGGCCAATATGGTGGCTGATGCTCTAAGCTGGAAGACTATTAGTATGGGCAGCTTGGTATACATTCCAGTTGGGGAGAGGACCCTTGCAGTTGATGTTCAGGCTCTAGCTAATCAGATGGTGAGGTTGGAAATTTCTGAGCCCAGTCGGGTGATGCCTTCTGTGGTATCTCGGTCTTTCTTGTATGACCGTATTCGAGAGTGCCAGTATGATGATCCACATTTGCTTGTTCTGAAAGACAGGGTCCAGCATGATGATGCCATAGATGTGACCATCAGAGAGGATGGTGTGTTGCGGATGCAGGGCCGAATTTATGTGCCTAATGTAGATGTGCTTCGAGAGTTGATATTAGAAGAGGCCCACAGCTCGTGGTATTCTATGCATCCGAGTGCTGCGAAGATGTACCAAAATTTGAGATAGCATTACTGGTGGAGAAGGATGAAAAAGGATATTGTGAATTACGTGGCTCGATGTCTTAATTTCCAGCAAGTCAAACATGAACACCAGAGACCTAGTGGGGTGTTCTAGCGCATGGATATTCCCGAGTGGAAATGGGAGAGGATTACTATGGATTTCATGAGCGGTCTTCCCTGTACCTTGAAGAAGTTTGATTCAGTTTGGGTGATCGTAGATCGACTGACCAAGTCCATGCACTTCATTCCTGTGTGCACTACCTATTCGTCTGAGCGGTTAGGAGAGAATTTTATCAGAGAGATTGTGCGGTTGCATGGGGTTCCAGTTTCTATTATATCAAACAGAGGTACCCAGTTCACTACTTAGTTCTGGAAAACATTTCAGCGAGAGTTGGGTTCACAGGTAGAGTTAAGCACAACATTTCACCCATAGACGGATGGGCAGTTCGAGCGTACAATTCAGATATTAGAGGACATTTTGCGTGCATGCGTTATTGATTTTGGAGGTTCTTGGGATGATTACTTTTCTCTTGCAGATTTTGCTTATAACAATAACTATCAGTCCAACATTCAGATGGTTCCATATGAAGCCTTATATGGGAGACGTTGTAGGTCTCCACTTGGTTGGTTTGAGCCCGGCGAGGCTAGATTATTGGGGACAGAGTTAGTTCAGTATGCCTTAGACAAGGTGAAGGTGATTCAGGAGAGGCTTCGCACAGCTCAGTCGCGTTAGAAGAGTTATGCTGATCGGAAGGTCTGAGATGTGTCGTATTCAGTGAGCGAGAAGGTGTTACTGAAAGTTTCGCCTATGAAAGGCGTTACGAGGTTTGGGAAGAAAGGAAAGCTGAGCCCAAGGTTTATTGGACCTTTTGAGGTACTTAGGAAGATTGGGGAGGAGGCTTATATGCTTGCTTTGCCACCTAGCTTGTCGGGAGTTCATCCGGTGTTCCATGTTTCTATGCTCCGGAAGTATGATAGAGACCTGTCTCATGTATTAGACTTCAGCACGATACAGTTGGACGAAGACTTGACCTATGATGTGGAGCCGGTAGCCATTTTGGGTAGACAGGTTCGTAAGTTGAGATCCAAAGACATAACTTCTGTGAAGGTGCAGTAGAGAGGTCATCACACGGAGGAAGCAACTTGGGAGACTGATTAGGAGATGAAGAGCAAATATCCACACTTATTTGAGACTTCAGGTATATTTCTTAACCCGCTTGCGGATGAGCATTTGTTTAAGTTGGGGAGAATGTAACGACCCGAATCGTTGTTACGAGAGTTACCGTCCCGTTTCCCCATTTTATACTTTCGTACGTTGCATTATATATGTTTGGAGAGTTTGAAGTAAATCGGGTAGAATTCGGTTAGAAATGAGACAGTAAACCTCTTTTTGGGAAGGTTAGTTTGGAAAAGTCAACCAAATGTTGACCGATGAGATAAAAAGCTTGGAATGGATTTTGATGATTCGACTAATTTCGGGGGATGATTTATGACTTGGTAGAGCAATCGAAATTGAATTTGGAGGTCCGGTGTAGATTTAGGCTTGAATTGGCTAAGGTTGAATTTTGACAAATTCCGGACGAGAGGTGAGATTTTGATTCGGGGCTCGGAAAGAAATTCCGAGAGTTGAAGTAGCTCCGTTCGGTGATTTTAGATGTGCGTGCAAAATTTCAGACCATTTAGAGGTGTTTTGTTTGGGTTTTAGAGCAAATGCAAGTTTCGAAAGTTTTAGTGAAATTTAGGCTTGAATCCATGAGAGTTCGATGATTTTGATGTTTATGATGGTGTTTTTATGTTGCGAGCAAGTTTGAATGAAGTAATGTGACATATCTGTGCATTTGGTTGAGGCCCCGAGGGTCTCGGGGTGATTCCGGATGCCCAACGGGAAGTTTTGAACATGAATAATGCAGCAGAAAATTACACACAGATTTTGTTCTATGCGATCGCATAGATAGGTCTGCAATATCATAGAAGGACCTGAAGGGGGTGAAAATTTGTTCTATGTGATCATATAGAGGAGCTTGCGATCGCATAAGTTGAGGAAATAGAGCATGTGCGATCGCAATAGGTGTTAATGCGATCACGTAGAAGGGGATTGAGGAGCCAGGAAATTTGCTCTATGCGATCGCGTGAGGTGGTCTGCGATCGCATAGGCTTAGAATATTATTCAGTGCGATCGCATACAGTGGACTGCGATCGCAGAGAGGGAAAAATGGGCATGGAAAAATTTACTCTATGCGATCGTAGGAGAGGCATTGCGATCGCATAGAAGAAAGCGCCAGTGACAGAACAGTTAAGTAAAAATCAGATGCGACCCAAAACATAATTCCACCATTTTTACTCCGCCAAGAGAGGATTTTGCACGATTTGAAGAGAATTTTCGACGGGTATCGCTTGGAGGTAAGTTCCTAGACTCAAAAACGTGATTTTATGCTAGAATCAACACCAAAATTCATGAATTTGGGTAGAAATTGTGAAGAACCAGGGCTTAAATTTAGAAAATGAATTTTTAGATTTTGAAAGGCCATTCGAACTCCGATTTTGATACATTTTATATGCACGGACTCATAGCGAGACGAGAAATCTGTTGCTATGAATTTCAATTTTTTTGATAAGTGGGCCCGGGGCTCGGATTTTACCAACTTCGTGAATTGTTATACTTTTCGAGTAATTTTGATTGGGTTATGTTTCTTTGAACTATATTTATGTATTCGTTGTGGTTTTGACTAGATTCGACGGACAAGGAGGCAAATTCGAAAGTAAAAGGCATTGCGGACGAGTCCACGACCGGTTAGAGGTGAGTAGTTGGGATATATGATGGCCCGAGGGTTTGAAACCCTGGCTTATCACATTGTGACACGATTTAGGGTGTGACTCGCACCCCATGGCAGGTGCGGGATTGGTTATGACTGGGGATTGTGACTTCGTCCATGCCGAACAAGAATAATACTATATTGGCGATTGAAACGCACTCTGTGTTGAATATATACGGGTTTTATGCCATGTTTGGGGCCTTGTGCCGACCTGTAGTATCCTTAGAGGATAGATATATTTGTGATAACATGATTTGTAAAATCATTGATCTCAGTCCTAGGTTGAAATCACTATTATGAAATGCTGAGTCACCTGTTCTCAAAAATTAAGAAACTAAAGTATTTTCCTAATAAATAAATTGGAAACTGTTATGTGACTCATATGCATATTGTGGACTGAGTGAGGATCGAGCTGCACGCCACAGTGAATGATATGAATATTGCGCTTGGGCTGAAGGAGCCCCTCCGGAGTCTGTACTCACCCCCAGTGAGCGTCATCGATGTTCAAATACCCCGATGTTCAAATATTGTCTTTTAATGTTCTCCGATTAAGAGAATAGGGTATACCTCGATGTTCAAATACCCCGGGAAGGATATAAGAACAAAGAGGAAGGAGTTTTTCCAAATAAAAGACAATCGGTCCGGGATTTTGTTTAATTTTCAGAGTCGCCACTTGGGAAAATAATGGTGTCCCAAGTCACCAGTTAATCCCGAATCCGAGGAAATTGACTCTGTATTATAGTCCGCGAAACTAGAAACCTAGATAAGGAATTCTATTAACCTGGGAGAAGGTGTTAGGCACTCCCGGATTCCATGGTTTTAGCAGGGTCGCTCAACTGTCGTTCTTGGTTTTATGTGACTTATTATATGCCTTTTAACAATGTGTAATGTTTCAAACTTTAATATTTTTACGAATTGCGACGTTGCAAAAACATATTTCGAGTCACACCGCAACCAGTACGCCTATGACCTTTAATACATTTTGGCTTCGCCGAGATTTATGATTTGAGTCGCACCAGGTGCGCACTTTTATTAAGGAAGGTATATTTATTAAATCGTGCCTAATTCGTATATCGGCTTTTCAATCTTTGGGAAAGGTTGTGGAATTTGCTATCAACCCTCCCGAATCTATTATAAATTATTATTTGATTATATGGGGGCCTCGCTATTTTATTTCCATGCGAGGCTCATCCCACCCGATTTTTATAGTCCAAACCTAACGTGTAACTATATTTTCTGCTGTTATTTTTCCGTAGTCAATTTAATTATACTACTGTTTCAGGGGCAAGTCCAGGCCTCATCGTTTTATTAATACTGAGCCTGGACTCTTGGGCTTGTCTTCAGCAGACTAACACATGTATCTAGGTTTCAGAAACCCAGATTAGGCTGAAGCCTTTATTTAGAGGCCCAATTAATATTCGAATCAGATCCATGCCTGCGTTATTCATTAGGCCCAGACCAAACGAGACAACGAAGAAGAAACAAAGCTGAAAACTCATAATATATACAGTACTTGAAATTAAAGAGAATAAATTCAAATTGTTTATTTATGAAGAGAAACAACTGTACAGAACTAATAGTACCTATTCCAAATCAAAACTATCTAATATTCATAAGATCTAATTAACAAACTGCTTTTTTCTTTGTTTTTCAATAGCTAATTTAACTACTGATCCAAGTTATTTAACAGCTAAACAACAAGATATTATCTAACTATGTAAGATGGGATTAATACTAAATGGTTCACTGACTTGTAACTCATTGCAAATACTAGTTATATTTTTATCACTAAGTTTATTATGAGACTGATTCGTCAGATATTATGATAATCATCCTTATACTAAGCTACTGCTTCATTTTTTGTTGTTATAACCGCTATTAAACTCGTTTAAATCTAGCTAACAGGTATCAAATTAAACTATTTACTATATTGTTACGATTCTAGTGTTATAAGCCTTATTTCGAGATTAATTGGACTAGTTTTACTGTTAGCCTATCTTAACTAAATGATTTTGACCACTACCACTATATTACCTCTACTTGCTACACTTATTACATTGTTTCATTCATTCGTGCTTCTCATGAGCTACATATATACAATATTTCCTAATGAATTACAAATTCAACTATCTAACTAGATGTAAAACAGTAACATAAATGACAAAGAGATTTTAAGCTTGATCCAAGCTCTTCATTCCATCAAATGATTTCGAATTACATGGCTCGAACAGAGATATGTACCTGATTAAGCAAAAGAAATCCAATGAGTTCTAAGGGAAGTAGCAGGTACAGCAGTTAAAATCGCCACAAGCAATGCAACAGTAGATAGAGTGAATCCCAACAAGTAATTGAATCTCAACACAGCAACCAAGCAAATACCCAACGAAGATAAGTAATAGAGAATCAATCGACAACAGGAAATCCACCACAGCTCTAGTATAAACTTCAATTAGAAAACCCAGGCAGTTTTATCTACGATACTATGTATGAATTTTCTGAAAATTTTGATCTCCAAAATCCAGCCCTTAAATAGACTCAAATGGGATGTATTTATAGGTGTGGTGTGGTGAAAATTATGGGGGAAAAGCTGCAAAATAATTCTAGTTCACTCCTCTCATTTTTACTAATTATTACACTTTAAACCCCATTTTCAGTTATGAAATGCCTTCGAGCATGTGTTGGAAGGTTCTATTTGATTCTTTTTTTGGGGTTTTTACTAGTGTGCCCCTACTTGTTAGAGTTATTTACTAAGTTACCTTTTATTTAGGACCATTGTACCCTTAGTTTTGTGCAATATTGTAGAAATCATATGCCTAAATGTCTTTAATGTCCCTATAGGCTGTATTAAATCCACAATTATGCCATTTTCTATTCTTTATATGCTCTTAAGGGCATTCATTATTTACCCGACCTGTCTAGGTTAGAGTTATACTATTTTTAGCTACTATTTAATTCCTGGCTACTTCAAATGAATCTTTTAAGATTTGGCCAGGTCTAAACCTCAATTCATTTCAATTCTAACCTCTTTTGTTTCATTTTCTGTAATTAAAGCCAATTTGCAGGACTAGCCTGCTTAATTATTTAAATCTGTATTGTTTAAGGTCTGGCCAGTCCAAAGTTTGGACTTACCCTTGCAATTTAGGGCCAATCAGTGAACACATGCTGACTAAGACTTTGCAAGTCTAGCCAACTAGTGAACACATGCCAATTGAGACCTTTCAAGTCTAGCCTATTAGACTTAAGTCAATTTGTTATAATACTTTGCCTGTTTAACACGTAGCCAGTGTTTTCAAAATTATCAGAGTTGGTCAGTTAACTGACCACTCTTTGTTACTTATTTCACTTGTGACCTCTTTTGTAGTTTTCAATTTTAGCCAATTCTAACTATTTAAAGCATGCTTTCAAATTTAACCACTTTTCAGGTTACTACACTACTGCAGCTATAACCAATTTTACTTAAGCATACAGGGTATTAACAATAATTAGCTAACATAGAATTGTTGCAAACATAGCCATTTTTACATTGAATTTCATACATAGCCATGAAATCAGAGTTACTTGTCATTTAACCAAAACTCAGAGAAGAGATTGAATATTGTTGAATTTTAATCAAAAGACTAATAATTCTAGATACCAAAAACACAGTATATGTGACGACCCGGCCCGTCGTCACGGGAATTACCACCCCGTTATATTGTAAAATACATGTTTTATGATTTTATATCAGTGTTAGAGTCTATCGGGTGAGTTAGGAGTGAATTTGATTGAAAATGAGGCATATAGCATTTTTGAAGGAAACTTGAATAAGGAAAGTCAACCCGGAGTTGACTATTTGGTTAGAGGGCCCGGAATCGGATTCTGATGACTCGGCTAGTTCCGGAAGGTGATTTGTGACTTAGGGGAGCAATCGGAATTGAATTTGGAGGTCCGGTGTAGAAATAGGCTTGAATTGGCTAAGGTTGAATTTTGGCGAAATCCGAACGGTAGGTGAGATTTTGATCCGGGGGTCGGAATGGAATTCGACAGTTGCAGTAGCTCCGTTAGGTGATTTTGGATGTGCCTGCAAAATTTCAGGTCATTCGGACGTCGTTTGGTCGGGTTTTTGATTGATTGTGTAATTCGGAATGTTTAAAGAATTTAGGCTTGAATCCGTGTGTAATTGGTGATTTTAATGTTTAGGATGGTGTTTTTATGATTGGAACAAGTTCGTATCGTGTTTTGGAGTATGTTGGTGGTTTTCGTTGGGGTCCCGGGGGCCTCGGGGTGTTTTCGGATGGTTAAACGGAAGAAAATCATGGAAATTGCAGGTTGAAGTGTTCTGGTTCTGTTATTTTCGCCCCTGCGGAAATGTGGGCGCGGAGGCGAGTCCGCAGGAGCGGACTGAGGAGCGCAGGAGCGCTTGGCATCGCAGAAGCGGAATCCTTTCCGCTGAAGCGGCGTCGCTGGTGCGAGTGGGTGACCGCAGAAGCGGACTTGAGGAAAAAGGGGGAAGTCCGCAGAAGCGGGTTCTTGACCGCCTGGGCGAGTCCGCAGGAGCGGAATCTGGTGCGCAGAAGCGGGTGTTTTCGCAGAAGCGGAGGTTCAATCGCAGAAGCGGACGCGCATAAGCGGTCTTTTTCTCGCAGAAGCGGAATTGGCCGGCTAGGCCTGGAACCGCTGAAGCGACCCTCTGGTCGCGGTTACGGACTCGTAGGAGCGGAATTTTATCCGCAGAAGTGAAAATCGCTGTGAGTTAAGTGTATTCGAAGTTAGAAAAATTTCAGAACATTTCACACATTTGGGTCTCGGCTTTAGAGGCGATTTGGGCGATTTTGAAGAGAAATTCAAGGGAAATCATCAGGTAATCAACTATGGACTTAAACTATGATTAGTATTGATAATATTATGCAATTATATCATGAAAATGGAGGAATTTGGGGTAATTTATGGAGGATTTAGCCCTAGGCTTGAACTTTAGAAAAACAAGGTTTTGAATGGGCAAATGGAGTCCGAATTTGGTAAAATTGATATGCTTAGACTCGTATCAAGATGAGGGTTCCGAATATGTGACTTTCGTGATTTTTCGACAAACGTACCGAAAGTCGGGTTTTGACAACTTTGGGAATTATGATGTAAATTGAGTTGTTTTGATTGGGTATCGTCCCATTGGCCTAATTTGTTGTATTTCTACCGTATTTGATCAGATTCTACGCGTGCGGAGCTTGATTCTCGTGGCAAGGGCATTGCGGAATAGTCGTCGCGCTGTATTGAGGTGAGTAATAGATGTGGGTGATGACCAGCGGGTTCGAAACCCCGGTATACCACTTTGTGACGCTGTATAGCGGCGAGACACGCACACTCTCGAGCCGTCGAACCTCCTTCTCGGATGGTTGCATATATATATATTGTGATAATGGCCACTCTTGAGCCGTTGAACCCCCTTCTTGGCGGTAGAGTATACTTGTGGGCCGTGAGCCACTTATTGGATCCCGCGAGGATCGTTATCATTGTCTTATCATATAGACATGCTAGTTTACTACTAGTCCGCAACTATTTTTGTTATTATGCTAATTCCAATCTCTGGAACTTGATATTACTGTTTTCCAACCGAAAAATGATAAAAGAGTTTTCAAAAACTATTTTTGGGCCTGCGAGGCTGTATCTGCATATTAGCTGACTAGTAGTGGATCGGGCTGCGCGCCGCAGCGAGATATATGTTGGATCGGACTGCACGCCGCAGGAATATCTCTATGAGATGTGCTTGGGCTCTAGGAGCCCCTCCGGAGTCTGAACCCCCACAGTGAGCACGGGTACCCAAAATTGGAGTCGGGCTACGCGCCGTAGCGGTCATATCATGCATTGCATTGCATTTAGCTACATCTGCTAGCTGTTATGCTATTTATTGGTAATTGTTGGTACATGTACAGTGAATATTGATTCTATGACAGGGTAGCTGATTATAGTTTTACATAGTGCTTTATTGCGGATTTCTTATCTGCGCTGTCTTACCCTTGTTTATTACCACTGAGTCTGGCAGTACTCATTTTACTCCCTGCACCTTGTGTGCAGATCCAGGTACCTCTCAGCAGTGATCCAGTAGCTGTGCGAGGCGACATCTGTGGGATATACGAGGTAGCTGCAGAGTCCGCAGGACCCGATATTCCTTCTTACCGTCTCTTGATTTGTATTGACTTTTCTTTCCGCATTTGGTATCTTGTAAACCTTTATACACTCATGTTCAGTAGAGGCTCATGACTCTTGACCCTTGGTCTATGGGAGTTGATGTATTATGGGGCTTGGTTTTCCCGTTTTCGTTATATGCATCACTGTTATTTCGTAAATTAATATGCTTAAATGGGCTAAAGAGAGCTTCTAGCTCCGTTGTTGATATTGATTGGTCAGGCTGGCTTAGCAATGTGTCGGGCGCCATCACGACCGGATTTGGGGTCGTGACAAGTTGGTATCGGAGCCTAGGTTTACTAGGCCTCGCGAGTCTTGAGCCGGCTAGTAGAGTCTTGTGGATCGGCACGGGACGCCCGTACTTATCCTCGGAGGTCGCGAACCTTTAGGAAAACTTCACTTTTCTCGAACTCGTCGTGCGATCTCGTTGTTCCGAGAACCGAACTTCTATATTCTATTCTCTCGCGTATGGCGAGAACGCGAGCATCACGACGAGGTGGACGACCTCCATTGCCACCCGTTAGAGGCCGCGGGCGCGGTCGTGCTGGAGGTAGAGGTAGGCGGCCGAGGCGCTGCCACCGACCCGCTCGTTGTACCGGCTCGTGAGCAGCCCCCGCGTGGTCGATGCTCCGGCAGCCCCGCTCGGTGGCCGTACCATATCTATTGCTATTCCCTGGTCTTCGGAGACTCTTGCTCAAATATTATCGGGTGTGTTCCCGTTTGGCTCGGTAGTTTCAGCTACCGCCACCGTAGCGACATCTCAGACAGGGTGGTCAGTGCACCCCCGCAGCTCGCACACCGACCCGGTTGTTCGTGGACTTCGCACACCGCAGGCGGTCCCTCGCTCGGTGGTTGCACCGGTTATTCCTCCGACTGCACCAGCTCCAGCTCCAGAGCATATGGTTCAAGTTATGCCCGATGACGAGCAGCGTCGTCTTGAGAGATTTGGTAGACTTCAGCCACCCCATTTCAAAGGCGTCGAGGGCGAGGATGCCCAGGGTTTCTTGGACAAGTGTCAGAGGATGTTGCGGACGGCCGGTATTCTTGAGTCCAGCGGAGTTTCATTTACTACATTTCAGTTCACTGGTCCCGCATTTGATTGGTGGGAGGAGTTTGAGAGGCGTAGGCCTCCAAGAGCAGCACCTCTCACATGGCAACAGTTCTCTACTCTCTTTCTAGAGAAATATGTACCTCAGTCTCGTCGCGAGGAGCTACGTCGCCAGTTCGAGTGGTTGATTCAGTGCGACATGTCTGTGACCCAGTATGAGCTTAGATTCACTCAGTTGGCTAGGCATGCCACATGGATGATCCCCACTGATAGGGAGAGGATCAGGAGGTTCATTGATGGCCTCAACTACTCTATCCGTATTCTTATGACCAGCGAGCGAGTTCTGTCATCATCGTTTGAGCAGGTTGCTGATATGGCACGCTCCATTGAGGCGGATCGTCACCGAGAGAGAGAGGAGCGGGAGGCCAAGAGGCCTCGTGGTTCTGGCAGTTTCAGTGGTGCTCCATCTAGAGGGCATTCCCGGCAGAGCCGAGGTCGCTCATCTAGACCTTCTCATTCAGGCCGCCCAGAGCAGAGCGGAGGTTCTTATGGTCGTGGTCGACAGGGGTTTCAGCAGGGTCAGTCATCACTAGTGCCCTCCCAGCCCAGAGTGCAGCACCTACTTCTCCAGCACCAGGTGCATGTTATGAATGTGGTGAGTTTGGCCACATGAGGAGACATTGCCCTCGACTACGTAGGGGCAGGACTCGGCAGAGGGATCAGCCCTCCTCTTCAGCACCATCTCAGTCTAGTAGAGGTGGAGGTCAGTCTTCTCGTGGTCGCCCCAGGGGCGAGGAGAGATCTGGTGGAGGCCAGGCACGGTTCTATGCACTTCCTGACAGGCGTGATGCAGTTGCCTCCGATGCAGTGATTACAGGTATCATTTCTGTCTGTCACAGAGATGCCTCCGTTCTATTTGATCCAGGGTCCACATATTCATACGTGTCCTCTTATTTTGCACGTCATTTGGGTGCGACTCGTAGTAGTCTTGATTTACCTGTTCATGTATCCACCCTCGTGGGTGATACGATTGTTGTGGATCATGTCTATAGATCCTGTGTTATATCTATTGGGGGTCTGGAGACCCAGGCAGATTTGTTATTGTTGGGGATGGTGGACTTTGATGTTATATTGGGTATGGACTGGTTGTCTCCGTATCATGCGATATTGGACTGTCATGCTAAGACAGTTACGTTGGCCATTCCCGGTATTTCTCAGATTGAGTGGCGGGGTTCGACCGATTTCATCCCTAGCCGTGTTATTTCGTTCCTAAAAGCTCAGAAGATGGTTGAAAAAGGGTGTTTATCGTACTTAGCTTTTGTGAGAGATGTGGGAGCTGAATCTCCTAGCATTGATTATGTACCTGTTGTGAGGGATTTCCCAGATGTATTCCCCTTAGACCTGCCGGGCATGCCGTCGGACAGGGATATTGATTTTGGCATTGACTTGGTGCCGGGCACTAAGCCCATATCCATTCCTCCTTATCGAATGGCACCAACCGAGTTGAAAGAACTGAAAGAGCAACTTCAAGAGCTTCTGGATAAGGGTTTCATCCGTCCTAGTGTGTCCCCGTGGGGTGTGCCGGTATTATTTGTTAAAAAGAAAGATGGTTCCATGCGAATGTGTATTGATTATAGGCAATTGAACAAAGTGACAGTGAAGAACAAGTACCCTCTACCGCGCATAGATGATTTGTTTGATCAGCTACGTGGTGCGAGGGTGTTTTCTAAGATCGATCTTCGTTCAGCCTATCACCAGCTGAAGATCAGGGACTCGGATATTATGAAGATCGCATTCAGGACCCGATATGGTCATTACGAGTTCCTTGTGATGTCGTTTGGGCCGACCAACGCCCCAGCAGCATTTATGCATCTGATGAACAATGTGTTCATGCCTTATTTGGATTCATTTGTGATTGTGTTCATTGATGACATTCTAGTCTACTCCCATAGTCGGGAGCAACATGCTCAACATTTGAGTATTGTGTTGAAGAGATTGAGGGAGGAGAAACTATATGCTAAATTCTCCAAGTGTGAGTTTTGGCTCGAGTCCGTGGCATTTCGGGACATGTGGTGACTCGTGATGGTATTCCAGGTTGATTCGAAAAAGATAGAGGCGGTGCAGTAGTTGGCCTAGACCGTCCTCGCCTACAGAATCGGAGTTTTCTTGGCTTGGCAGGGTATTATCGCCGGCTTGTTCAGAGGGATTTTCATCCATTGCTTCTTCATCGACTAAATTGACCCACAAGGGTGCACCATTCGTGTGGTCGGATGAGTGCGAGGAGAGCTTTCGGAAGCTCAAGACAGCTTTGACCACAGCTCCAGTGTTAGTATTGCCATCGACTTCAGGTTCATATACCGTTTATTGTGATGCCTCGAGAGTGGGGATAGGTTGTGTGTTGATGCAGGAAGGAAAGGTAATTGCTTATGCTTCTCGTCAGTTGAAGCCGCATGAGAAGAACTATCCTGTTCATGACTTGGAGCTAGCCGCCATTGTTCATGCATTGAAGATTTGGAGGCACTATTTGTACGGTGTGTCTTGCGAGGTGTATACCGACCATCGTAGTCTCCAGCACTTGTTCAAACAGAAAGACCTTAATTTGAGACAATGGAGATGGCTTGAGTTGCTGAAGGATTATGACATTACTATATTATATCATCCGGGGAAGGCCAATGTGGTGGCCGATGCTTTGAGGCCGGAAGGCGGTCAGTATGGGGAGCTTGGCATATATTCCACCTGAGGAGAGGCCATTTGCTTATGATGTTCAGGTGCTAGCCAATCGGCTAGTGAGGTTAGATATTTCGGAGCCCAACAGGGTATTGGCTTGTGTTGTATCTCGGTCATCTCTATATGATCGTATTCGTGAGCGCCAGTATGATGATCCACATTTGGCTGTCCTTAGGGACGGAGTTCAGCATGATGATGCTAGAGATGTCACCATTGATAGTGACGGCGTATTGAGGATGCAGGGCCGGATATGTGTGCCCAATGTTGATGGCCTTCGTGAGTTGATTCCGGAGGAGGCCCATAGCTCGCGGTATTCTATCCATCCAGGAGCCGCGAAGATGTATCAAGATTTGAAACAACACTATTGGTGGAGAAAGATGAAAATGGACATTGTCGGACATGTAGCACGGTGCCTCAACTGTCAGCAGGTTAAGTACGAGCATTAGAGGCCCGGTGGTGTATTTCAGCGCATTGTTATTCCTGAGTGGAAATGGGAGAGAGTCACTATGGACTTTGTTACTGGACTCCCTCGGACGGCGAGGAAGTTTGATTCTGTATGGGTGATTGTGGATAGACTGACCAAGTCAGCTCACTTCATTCCAGTTAGTACTACCTACTCATCGGAGCGGTTGACATCGATCTTTATTCGAGAGATTGTTCGGTTGCATGGAGTCCCAGTGTCTATCATATCCGACAGGGGTACTCAGTTCACTTCTCAGTTTTGGAGAGCATTTCAGCGAGAGATGGGTACACGGGTCGAGTTGAGTACAGCATTTCACCCCCAGACAGACGGACAGTCTGAGCGCACTATTCAGATCTTGGAGGATATGTTGCGAGCTTGTGTGATTGATTTTGGTGGTTCGTGGGATGAGTTCCTACCATTTGGTGAGTTTGCCTACAACAACAGTTATCAGTCGAGTATTCAGATGGCCCCGTACGAGGCATTGTATGGCAGACGGTGTAGATCTCCCGTGGGATGGTTTGAGCCTGGTGAGGTTAGATTGATAGGGACTGAGTTAGTCCAGGATGCTCCGGATAGAGCAAAGTTGATCCAGGAGAGGCTTCGTACAGCACAGTCTCGTCAGAAGAGTTATGCGGACCGTAGAGTTCGAGAGTTGTCTTTCATGGTCGGTGACAGAGTATTGTTAAAGATTTCACCTATGAAGGGTGTCATGAGGTTTTGGAAGAAAGGGAAGTTGAGTCCCAAGTACATTGGTCCTTTTGAGATACTTAGGAGAGTTGGAGAGGTGGCATATGAGTTGGCCTTGCCGCCCAACTTATCCAACGTTCATCCAGTATTCCATGTGTCTATGCTCCGGAAGTACATTGGAGATCCGTCTCATGTATTAGACTTCAGCACCATTCAGCTTGATGGTGATCTATCCTATGATGTGGAGCCTATTGCCATTTTGGGACTGCAGGTGAGAAAATTGAGGTCTAAGGAGATTGCATCAGTTAAGGTTCAGTGGAGAGGTCGACCCGTGGAGGAGGCCACTTGGGAGGTCGAGCGGGAGATGCGGAGCAGATATCCTCACTTGTTTGAGACTTCAGGTATGTTTCTTGACCCGCTCGAGGACGAGCGTTTGCTTAAGAGGGGAGAATGTGACGACCCGGCCCGTCGTCACGGGAATTACCACCCCGTTATGTTGTAAAAACATGTTTTACGCTTTTATATCAGTGTTAGAGTCTATCGGGGGAGTTAGGAGTGAATTTGATTGAAAATGAGGCATATAGCCTTTTCGAAGGAAACTTGAATAAGGAAAGTCAACCCGGAGTTGACTATTTAGTTAGAGGGCTCGGAATCAGATTCTGATGATTCGGTTAGTTCCGGGAGGTGATTTGTGATTTAGGGGAGCGATCGGAATTGAATTTTGGAGGCCCGGTGTAGAAATAGGCTTGAATTGGCTAAGGTTGAATTTTGGCGAAATCCGAACGGTAGGTGAGATTTTGATCCGGGAGTCGGAATGGAATTCCGATAGTTGCAGTAGCTCCGTTAGGTGATTTTGGATGTGCTCGCAAAATTTCAGGTCATTCGGACGTCGTATGGTTGGGTTTTTGATTTATTGTGTAATTCGGAATGTTTAAAGAATTTAGGCTTGAATCCGTGTGTAATTGGTGATTTTAATGTTTAGGATGGTGTTTTTATGATTGGAACAAGTTCGTATCGTGTTTTGGAGTATGTTGGTGGTTTTCGTTGGGGTCCCGGGGCCTCGGGGTGTTTTCGGATGGTTAAACGGAAGAAAATCATGGAAATTGCAGGTAGGGATCCTGTTTCTGTTGTTTCCGCTCCTGCGGAATTATGGGCGCAGGAGCGAGTCCGCAGAAGCGGACGAGGGGCGCAAGGGCGCTTGGCTCCGCAGAAGCGGACTCCTTTCCGCTGAAGCGGCACCGCTGGTGCGAGCCAGTGATCGCAGAAGCGGGCGAGAAGAAAATGGGAATGGTCCGCAGAAGCGGGCATTTGACCGCCTGGGCGAGTCCGCAGGAGCGGACTCTGGAGCGCGGAAGCGGATGTTTCCGCAGAAGCGGAAGTTCCATCGCAGAAGCGGAGGCGCTTAAGCGGCCCTTTGCTCGCAGAAGCGGAAGTGGCCGGCTAGGCCTGGAACCGCTGAAGCGACCCTTTGGTCGCGGATACGGACTCGTAGGAGCGGAAAATATTCCGCAGAAGCGAAAATCGCTGTAAGTAAGTGTATCAGAAGTTAGAAAAATTTCAGAACATTTCACACATTTGGGTCTCGGCTTTAGAGGCGATTTGGGCGATTTTGAAGAGAAATTCAAGGGAAATCATCGGGTAATCAACTATGGACTTAAACTATGATTAGTATTGATAATATTATGCAATTATATCATGAAAATGGAGGAATTTGGGGTAATTTATGGAGGATTTAGCCCTAGGCTTGAACTTTAGAAAATCAAGGTTTTGAATGGGCAAATGGAGTCCGAATTTCGTAAAATTGATATGCTTAGACTCGTATCGAGATGAGGGTTCCGAATATGTGACTTTCGTGATTTTTCGACAAACGTACCGAAAGTCGGGTTTTGACAACTTTGGGAATTATGATGTAAATTGAGTTGTTTTGATTGGGTATCGTCCCATTGGCCTAATTTGTTGTATTTCTACCGTATTTGATCAGATTCTACGCGTGCGGAGCTTGATTCTCGTGGCAAGGGCATTGCGGAGTAGTCGTCGCGTTGTATCGAGGTGAGTAATAGATGTGGGTGATGACCAGCGGGTTCGAAACCCCGGTATACCACTTTGTGATGCTGTATAGCGGCGAGACACACACACTTTTGAGAGTGCGGGGTCGATCATGAACTGGAGACTATATATTAGTCCGACCTGTTGATACTGTATTATTGGCTATTCTCGAGCCGTTGAACCCCCTTCTTGGGTGGTTGAGTATACTTGTGGGCCGTGAGCCACTTATTGGATCCCGCGAGGATCGTTATCATTGTCTTATCATATAGACATGCTAGTTTACTACTAGTCCGCAGCTATTTCTGTTATTATGCTAATTCCAATCTCTGGAACTTGATATTACTGTTTTCCAACTGAAAAATGATAAAAGAGTTTTCAAAAACTACTTTTGAGCTTGCGAGGCTGTATTTGCATATTAGCTGACTAGTAGTGGATCGGGCTGCGCGCCGCAGCGAGATATATGTTGGATCGGACTGCACGCCGCAGGAATATCTCTATGAGATGTGCTTGGGCTGTAGGAGCCCCTCCGGAGTCTGAACCCCCACAGTGAGCACGGGTACCCAAATTGGAGTCGGGCTACGCGCCATAGCGGTCATATTATGCATTGCATTGCATTTAGCTACATTTGCTAGCTGTTATGCTATTTATTGGTAATTGTTGGTACAGGTACAATGAATATTGATTCTATGACAGGGTAGCTGATTATAGTTTTACATAGTGCTTTATTGCGGATTTCTTATCTGCGCTGTCTTACCCTTGTTTATTACCACTGAGTCTGGCAGTACTCATTTTACTCCCTGCACCTTGTGTGCAGATCCAGGTACCTCTCAGCAGTGATCCAGTAGCTGTGCGAGGCGACATCTGTGGGATATACGAGGTAGCTGCAGAGTCCGCAGGACCCGATATTCCTTCTTACCGTCTCTTGATTTGTATTGACTTTTCTTTCCGCATTTGGTATCTTGTAAACCTTTATACACTCATGTTCAGTAGAGGCTCATGACTCTTGACCCTTGGTCTATGGGATTTGATGTATTATGGGGCTTGGTTTTCCCATTTTCGTTATATGCATCACTGTTATTTCGTAAATTAATATGCTTAAATGGGCTAAAGAGAGCTTCTAGCTCCGTGGTCGATTGTGATTGGTCAGGCTGGCTTAGCAATGTGCTGGGCGCCATCACGACCGGATTTGGGGTCGTGACAGTATATCAATTTAACATGAACCAGGCACAGTCATAACTTTTCTCATGTCAAAAGACCACTGAAAACCCTAATCATACTCACATGTACTTGACTAAGCATAGACAGGTAGAATTTATGAAAGAAGCTTTAAAAGAAGACATGGTTTAAATAGAGAAACATGATAAAATAGAGATTTTTAGAAGATAAAAACATAATCTGAACATGCAGTTATTCATGCGACTAAAGAAGAGAATCTAGACATAAGACATACTAACAAACATGAAGATGAAGAAGAAGCAAACAAAGAAGACATGACTTAACAGAGAAACATAAACATGGATTTTTCAGAGAAAATAGTCCTAATCTACCATGCAATGGCTTAACAGCTAATAGAAGAAAATCTAACAGGAAACATACCAAAAATGTAAGAAGGATAAAGAAGCAAGCAAAGAAGATGAAAAATCACGAAAATCATAAAAGAGCAGGCAAAAAGAGAGGAGGGGACTTATCTTTCAGGATCTGTCTCCTGAGCTTCCCCGTATCTCTTTCTTTGTTCTTTCATTTCTTTTCTTCTTATTCTTTTTTCTAGTTTTCTTTCTCTTTTCTTATTTTTTTGGTTTTCTTCTTTTCAGATCTAAGACTTCAAATTTGAAGTCATTTTATTAAGGGATGGGTTTTAGGGGGTGAAAAGAATAGATCTTTGGTGTGGGATTTGTTTAAGTCGGCCGGAATTAGGGTTCCGACGACTTATTTTCCAAGATTCGAAGAGCTCGGAGAAGACTCGAAGGGAAAGGGTTACATGGGGTGAAAGATCAGGAGGAGGCGGTTTAGGGGTGTTAATTTGGAAGTGGTTCTCATAGGTTTTGGTCACTGGAGAAGAACTCCGATGACCGAAATTTCAAGAAGCTAAGTTTTTCGGGGTTTCTTGGGATTTTCATGGTGGTTCATGGTGGAGAAGTAGAAGAAAGAGGTTTGGGAGGTGATAGATGGCCGGAGACGGCCATGGAAATGGGCCAGTCTCCATTGCCGGCGGGGCTTCGAGAAGGAAGAAGAGAGGGAGAAGAAGAAGAGAAAGAGGCGGCTAGGGTTTAGGCTTGAACATAATGGCCGGTCTCTGAGAGACCAAAGTCTTTTATACACGGGGCATTTGATGAATCTCTGGCCGTTGGATCAAGTGAGATCGACGGCCAGGATTAATTCTCCCTAAACGGTGTAGTTTCAATTAAGATGGGAGATTAGCTCACACCTGTTGGATTTAAAAACTTGGACGGCTCAGATGTGATCTTGGAATTTAATTAATTAATCAATTTCAGTTAAAATCTCAGCCGTTGGATTTGGTGTGATAAACGGCTGAGATTGTTTCTCATATAAAGGCTGGACCGGATCTCTGAGAATACTTTGGGCCAGTGCATTTGGGCTAGCATTTGGCCCAGTTTTCCTTTCTTTGTATTTTTCCTTATATTTTCTTTGTATTTTAATTATTTTTGTGGTATTTTCTCTTTGTATTTCAATTTTCTTTTTATATTATCTTCAATTATTCAATTTCCTACTTCCTCTAATTTTCCGGTATTTTTTGACATTTTTCTACTATTTTTCTTAATTTCCGTTATCAATGCCTCTTTTTTGTTAATTTTCTTTTTAACTACTTAAATTAAAATACTTGTGTTTAACCTATGTATTAATTTTTCTAAATTTAATCTCTAATTGTTCAATCACACAAAATGCATCTTATTTCAATCAAAACATATAATTGCACCCAAAAATATTTTTTATTTTAATTTTGGAATTTATTGCTTAGGGCAAAAATCACGTGCTCACAGCTGCCCTCTTCGCTCGGTAACACGAAGAGTTTCAGTGCAAAGACAAGTGAGCAGTAATGAGAGATTTTTTTCCACTGGCATATTCCGTGAGAAGCATTTTTGAAAATCCTTTTGACCGCACCCTGCCTCAGAGGTTGCCTACATATCCTAGGCTAAACAGGAATCAGGTCAGTGTAGTTCGGGAACGTCTGGTAGTTTAAAACTACCAGACTTTACTGTTGCATTGACACTGTTATGAGTTACTGACCTACTTCTTATTACACCAGGGGGTAAAAATGTAAAATGAAGAAGCTATTCTAATGCTATAATGCTACGAGTTACAATTGTTCCTATCTACTTCTTGTCTTCTTATTCTTCCTTGTCTCTTTTTCCTTGATTTTCTGTGCGGCTATCCTTCCTTTTTGTTGATTTTTCTTTTTCTTGCTTCCTTTTTTAGATTTTCGATGGTACTCGTCGCCTTCGGACTAATACCTGCTCAAAACAAAACAAAACAACAAAACTTTTTCTTCTGCCCCAGTGTGGGTTTTTCATGTTACGGTGTTACTCATGTTAGATGACACAAACTAAAATTGCAGAAATTAAAATAAATTTATAGAAATGTATTCCCTTGTTACGCAGGTGGGCGCCTGAACAAAAATTAAAAATTGCATAAATGTATTCCCTTGTTATCCAGGTGGTCGCCTGATGCATGAAATTAAAATTTCAGAATGTATTCCCTTATTATACAGGTGGGCACCTGAACAGAAATTAAAATTGCAGGAATGTATTCCTTTGTTATACAGGTGGGCGGCGCCTGAACAGAAATTAAAATTGCAGAATGTATTCCCTTGTTATACAGGTAGGCGCCTGAACAGAAATTAAAACAGTAGAAATGTATTCCCTTGTTATCCAGGTGGGCGCCTGATGCATGAAATGCGAATGCAGAAAAATATTCCCTTGTTATGCAGGAGGGTGTCTGATACATGACATGCGAATGCAGAAAAATATCCCCTTGTTATCCAGGTGGGCGCCTGATGCATGAAATGCGAATGCAAAAAAATATTCCCTTGTTATTGTAACGACCCGACCGGTCGTTTTAGAAAATTATGCCCCAATCCCTAATTTAACTGTTTCCCTAAGTACTTTTCTGCTATTGTGGTTTGCCGGGAGAGTCGGCCCTGAAATTTGAAGTATTTTGGGACACTTAGTCCCTAAATGAGAACTTTAAAGATAGAAAATGGTCCGTAACCGGAACAGTGTTAAGACGATCTCGGAACGGAAATCCGATGGTTCCATTAGCTCCGTTGGGTGATTTCGGGGTTGGGAGCACGTTCGGAATGTATTTTGGCGGTCCGTAGCTCAATTAGGCTTGAAATGCCGAAGGTTGAAATTTCGGCGAATCCGAACGATAGGTGAGATTTTGATCCGGGGGTCGGAATGGAATTCCGACAATTTCTGTAGCTTCGTTATGTGAATTTGGATATGTCCGCAAAGTTTCAGGTCATTCGGACGTCGTTTGGTGGGGTTTTAGATCGAATGTGGAATTCGGAAAGTTTTAAGAAATTTAGGCTTGAATTCGATGTGAATTATGGGTTTTGATGTTGTTAGACGTGTTTTTATGATTGGAATAAGTTCGTATCATGTGTTTAAAGTATGTTGGTGGTTTTCGTTGGGGTCCCGGGGGCCTCGGAGTGTTTTTGGATGGGTAAACGAAAGGAAAACATGGAAACAAATTGCAGGTTGGGCCTTCTGTTCTGTCGTTTTCGCCCCTGCGGAAATGGGACCGCAGAGGCGAGTCCGCAGGAGCGGAACTTGGGGCGCAGGAGCACCTGGGTTCGCAGAGGCGGATCCTCTTCCGCTGAGGCGGGGTCGCGGGTGTGGAAGACTCGTCGCAGAAGCGACCTTGGGTCGAGGAGTGAGAATCCGCAGGAGCGGAGAGGAATTCGCTTAAGCGAGTCCGCAGAAGCGGACTATTTCTCGCAGAAGCGGAAATTCTCGCAGGAGCGGTTGTCCAATCGCGGAAGCGGACTCGCGGAAGCGGTCCTTTTCTCGCAGAAGCGGGATTGGCCAGTTAGGCCTGGGATCGCAGAAGCGACCAGTTGGTCGCATATACGGGCTCGCAGGAGCGGAATTTTGTCCGCAGAAGCGGAAATCGCAGAGAGTTAATTATATCAGAAGTTAGAAATTTCAGAAACATTTCCAAACATTGAGGGCTCGGCTTAAGGGGCGATTTGGGCGATTTTGAAGGGAGATTCAAGGGGTTTCTTCAGGTAATCAACTATGGACTCAAATTATGATTATTGTTGACAATTTTATGCAACTATCTCATGAAAATGGAGGAATTTGGGGTATTTTATGGGGATTTTCACCCTAGGCTTGAACTTTAGAAAATCAAGGTTTTGAGTGGGCAAATGGAGTCCGAATTTGATATACTTTATATGCTTAGACTCGTATTTAGACAAGGGTTCCGAAAATATAACTTTCGTGATTTTTCGATAAGCGTACCGAAAGTCGGGTTTTGGCAACTTGTGGGTTTTGGCGTATTTTGAGTTGTTTTGATTGGGTAATGCCCAATTGACCTATTTTGATATGATTCTATTGATTTTTATCGGATACTACACCTGTGGAGGCCGACATTCGCGGCAAGAGAGTTGTTTCATAGCGGTTTTGTACCGGAGTCGAGGTAAGTGGCTTGTCTAACCTCGTGTGGGGGAATTTTCACCCCTAGGATATTATGTGATAGTTTAAATGCCTTGTACGCGAGGTGACGGGCGTGTACATGCGCTCGTTGTTGAATACGTACTTTATTTAAAATGTTCGATGAGTGATATTCATGTCTTTAGCTGTTAATTGGATATTTTACCCGGTAGTGGTTAGAAAAGCATGATTAGGTAGTACTTAACTGTTTAGTTGCCTAATTGCCTTATTTGAACTTCTTGATAACTATTGGCACTATTTTCTTTGGTGAAGTTATAGTTAAGCATAATTATTCTCTCTATGGATTCCTTTATTTGCTGTGCTTGTGGACTGCGGGTTCGATTCCCGGAGACCCAGGGCTGTGGGTTCGATTCCCAGAGACCCGGAGTGATATTGGTAGGGACTACGGGTTCGATTCCCGAGATCCTGAGTTATTGGTAGGGACTACGGGTTCGATTCCCGAGATTCTGAGTTATTGGTAGGGACTACGGGTTCGATTCCCGAGATCCTGAGTTATTGGTAGGGACTACGGGTTCGATTCCCGAGATCCTGAGTTATTAGTAGGGACTATGGGTTCGATTCCCTAGATCCTGAGTTATTGGTCGGGACTGCGGGTTCGATTCCCGGAGATCCTGAGTTATTGATTTTTTATTGAGACATGGGCTGCGGGTTCGATTCCCGGAGACCCAGAGGTACTGTCAAGGGGACTGTGGGTTCGATTCCCATAGGTCTTGGACTTGTTTTATTGAGTTGGTCATTTGTTGTTAGCTTAAATTGTAGACGATTGCAGTAATCATCTTATTGTTGTTATTTCGGAAATTATTATTCATTTAAACTGCTTATTATTGTTATTACCATTGTATTATTGTTTCTCAGTAGGGCCCTGACCTTCCTCGTCACTACTCCATCGAGGTTAGGCTTGGCACTTACCGAGTACCGCCGTGGTGTACTCATGCTACTCTTCTGCACACTTTTGTTGTGCAGATCCAGGTACATCAGGACAGGCTCACACCAGGTGATTCAGCAGCGTTTTGGGAGACCTCGAGGTATGATCTGCTATGTCCGCGGATCCGGAGGCCTTCCTTCTATTCTAGTGCTAGTAGATGTTTTTCCTTCATTCCGTTGCTAGATACTCCTTTTACATAGAGCTACAATTGTATGATCTCTTTTAGTCTGTGTTACCCGTGGGATTCCGGGTCTTGGTAGTGTTTTAAACAGCATATTTGACTTGGGTGTATGTGCCAAGCGGCACGGATTACATCCCCTTTCATATTATTTTTCCGCTATTTATTATTGAATGTTCATAATTTGTATTTTCCGCAATGTGCTTGGCTTACCTAGTCGTGGGGATCGGGTGCCATCACGACATGTTCACGATTGGTGAACTAGGGTCATGACAAGTTGGTATCAGAGCTCTAGGTTCTTAGGAGTCACGGGACACAGACCGGTTACTTAGAGTCTCGCTGATCGATACGGAGACGTCTGTATTTATCTACGAGGGGCTATGTAACTGTTTAGGAAACTCTTCATTTCTTTTGGATTCCATGTCGTGCGATATTCTTGGCATCAAAAATCTAAATTACTGCTTTCTATTCTCTCACAGATGGTGAGGACACGAGCTACTCGCGATGATCAGGTACCCGCGCCCCCTGTTGCCGCCGTCAGAGGCCAGGGCCGAGGTAGAGGATGAGGACGCGCCCGAGGTGCAGCCACAGCACCCGCGCGCGCTGCCGCTGAGGTGGCACAGGTAGACCAGGTTGGGGCGCAGTTGGAGAGGTTCAAGAAATATGACCCTCCAGTGTTTAGTGGTTTGGCTTCAGATGATGCATTGGGTTTTCTAGAGGAGTGTCATCGTATTCTTCGTACTATGGGGATTGTGGAGACCGGCGGGGTTTCCTTCACTGCTTTTCAGTTTCGTGGGGCCGCTTATGATTGGTGGCGCACGTATGAGTTGGATAGTCCAGAGGAGTCTGCTTCATTGACCTGGACGCAATTTTCAGATATTTTTTGAGAGAGTTTGTTCCTCGGAGCCTTAGGGATTCTTAGCGCTCGGAGTTTGAGCGGTTGCGACAGGGCTCCATGTCAGTATCGGAGTATGCTATCAGTTTTACCCATCTCACCAGGCATGCACCGGCTTTTGTAGCCACGGTCTGGGAGAGAGTGCGGAGATTTATCGAGGGCCCGATTCCGCCGATTCGGTCCAGCATGGCCAGAGAGTTGGAGATGGATATATCTTATCAGCAAGAAGTGAGCATTTCCAGGAGGATCGAGCGTATGCTCCCTAGAGAGCGGGGAGAGAGGGAGGCCAAGAGGTCTCGTGAGTCGGGCTATTTCTCTGGTGCCCGCACTTCAGTAGCCGGTCGTTTTGGCAGGGGTTATTCCGGTCGTCCAGTTCATTCAGCATTGCTAGCAACCGGTAGTACTCCAGCTCTTCCAGCACCTTAGGAGCCTTATTATGCTCCCCCGGCTTCCAGTGCACCTCCTGTGTGGGGTACCTCCAGGGGTTAGACTAGTGGGGGTGAGGCCGGTCAGTCACAGCCACCACATCCTCCCAGAGCTTGTTTTGAGTACGGGGATACTCGCCATCTAGTTAGGGAGCGCCCCAGGTGTAATAGAGGAGCACCTTCACAGTCTTTGCAGCCTCAGCGTGGTTCACAGGGCCAGCAGGCCATCATTCTAGCCCTAGCTGCCACTCCACCTACCCTGCCAGCCAGGGGCGGGGATCAGGGTACCAGAGGCCATCCTCGAGGAGGGGTCAGGCCAGATTTTATGCTATTCCTGATCGCGCTGCAGTTGTTGCATCTGACTCTGTTATCACAGGTATTATTCCGGTTAGTCACAGGGAGGCATCGGTTCTATTCGACCCTGGTTCCACTTTTTCATATGTGTCTTCTTACTTTGCTTCTCATCTGGGTGTGCCTTGGGATTCTTTGAGTGCCCCCATTTATGTTTCCACTCCGGTGGGTGATTCTTTGGCTGTGGACCGCGTATATCGGTCGTGTTTGATTACCATTTGTGATTTTGAGACCAGAGCGGATCTATTGCTGCTTGGGATGGTCGATTTTGATATTATTCTGGGCATGGACCGGTTGTCGCCCCATTATGCTATTCTTGATTGTCACGCCAAGACCGTGACGCTGGCTATGCCAGGCATTCCACGTATTGAGTGGAGTGGTACTCTAGATCACACACCTAGCCGTGTTATTTCTTTTCTCAGAGCTCAGCGTATGGTTGAGAAGGGGTGTGTTGCTTATCTAGCCTATGTGCGGGACATCAGTGTTGACACTCCCTCTATTGATTCTGTTCATGTGGTACGTGACTTTGCCGATGTATTTCCAGCCGATCTTCCGGGCATGCCGCCCGACAGAGATATTGATTTTGCTATTGACTTGTTGCCGGGCACTCAGCCCATTTCTATTCCACCGTACCGTATGGCTCCTCCCGAGTTAAAGGAGTTGAAGGATCAGTTACAGGAGTTATTGGGCAAGGGTTTCATTCGACCCAGTGTTTCGCCCTGGGGTGCTCCTGTATTGTATGTGAAGAAAAAGGACGGTTCTATGCGTATGTGTATTGAGTATCGTCAACTGAACAAGGTTACAGTGAAGAACCAGTATCCTTTGCCCCGTATTGATGATTTATTTGACCAGCTACAGGGCGCACAGGTGTTTTCTAAGATTGATTTGCGCTCTGGGTATCACCAGCTGAAGATTCGGGAGCCAGATATCCCGAAGACTGCCTTCAGGACCCGGTATGGTCACTATGAGTTCCTCGTGATGTCTTTTGGGTCGACTAATGCCCCAGCAGCATTTATGCATTTGATGCACAGTGTGTTCAGGCCTTATCTGGACTCGTTCGTGATTGTCTTCATTGATGATATTCTAGTATATTCCCGGAGCCGGGAAGAGCACGAGCAGCATTTGAGGATAGTGCTTCAGATTCTGAGGGAGAAGCAGCTTTATGCCAAGTTCTCTAAATGTGAATTCTGGTTGAGTTAAGTGGCATTTTTGGGCCACGTGGTGTCGAGTGATGGTATTCGAGTAGATCCGAGGAAGGTGGAGGCCGTGCGAAGTTGGCCCAGACCCTCCTCCGCTACTGAGGTTCGCAGCTTCCTTGGTTTGGCGGGCTATTACCATCGTTTCGTAGAGGGTTCTCTTCGATTGCAGCGACCTATGACCGGATTGACCCAAAAGGTGTCCCTTTCCAGTGGACGGACGAGTGCGAGGCGAGCTTTCGTAAGCTCAAGACAAGCCTTGACTTCGACCCCTATATTGATGTCGCCTACAGGTTCGGGTCCTATACCGTATATTGCGATGCCTCACGAGTTGGACTCGGTGCGATATCGATGCAGGACGGTAGGGTGATTGCCTACGCGTCAAGAAAGCTGAAGGTGCATGAGAAGAATTACCCTCTGTTCATGATTTGGAGCTAGCCGCCATTGTTCACGCCTTAAAAATTTGGCGTCATTATTTATACGGGGTTCCTTCCGAGATCTACACTGATCACCGGAGCTTGCAGCACTTGCTTAAGCAGAAGGACCTGAATATGCGTCAGAGGAGATGGTTGGAGCTACCGAAGGACTATGATATTACTATTCTCTATCATCCGGGCAAGGCTAATGTGGTTGCCGATGCCTTGAGTCGTCGGGCAGAGAGTTTGGGGAGTTTGGCGTATCTACCAGCTTCGGAGAGGCCTATGGCGATGGATGTTCAGGCTTTAGCCAGACAGTTTGTTAGACTGGATCTTTCGGAGCCTAGCCGGGTTCTGGCTTGTGTGATTTCTCGGTCTTCTCTATTTGACTGCATTAGGGAGCGTCAGTTCGACGACCCTCGTTTGCTTGTCCTCCAGGATAGAGTTCGGCGTGGTGATGCTCGAGATGTTACCATCAGAGATGATGGAGTTATGAGGATGCGGGGGCGCATCTGTGTGCCCAATGTAGATGATCTTCGAGAGCTGATTCTAGCAGAGGCCCATAGCTCGCGATATTCCATCCATCCGGGAGCCGCGAAGATGTATCAGGACTTGAAACAGCATTACTGGTGGAGGCGGATGAAGAGGGATATAGTTGATTATGTTTCCGGATGCCTCAACTGCCAGCAGGTGAAGTATGAGCATCAGCGTCCGGGTGGATTGATGCAGCGAATTGAGATTCCCGAATGGAAATGGGAGCGCATTACCATGGACTTTGTATCTGGACTTCCACGGACGGTTAGGAAGTTTGATTCCATTTGGGTCATTGTGGATCGGCTGACCAAGTCCGCCCATTTTATACCGGTGAGCACTACATATTCATCGGAGCGACTGGCGGAGATCTATATCAGGGAGGTAGTTCGGCTGCATGGTATTCCAGCTTCCATCATTTCAGATAGAGGCACCCAGTTCACTTCACGGTTCTGGAGAGCTGTACAGCAGGAGTTAGGTACTCGGGTGGAGCTGAGCACAGCATTTCACCCCCAGACTGATGGGCAGTCCGAGCGCACTATTCGGATTTTGGAGGATATGCTCCGTGCGTGCGTGATTGAGTTTGGAGGTTCATGGGATCACTTCTTGCCACTGGCGGAGTTTGCTTATAACAACAGCTACCAGTCTAGTATTCAGATGGCACCGTATGAGGCCCTATATGGTAGGAGGTGCAGGTCTCCCGTGGGTTGGTTTGAGCCGGGCGAGGCCAGGTTGCTAGGTACCGATATGGTTCAGGATGCTATGGACAAGGTCAAGGTGATTCAGGACAGACTTCGTGCAGCCCAGTCTAGACAGAAGAGTTATGCGGACAAGAAGGTTCGCGATGTGGCTTTTATGGTTGGCGAGCGGGTTCTACTTCGAGTCTCGCCCATGAAGGGCGTTATGAGGTTTGGGAAGAAAGGGAAGCTGAGTCCCAGATTTATTGGCCCTTTTGAGATTTTAAGGCGTATTGGGGAGGTTGCCTATGAGTTAGCCTTACCTCCTAGTCTAGCCGGAGTTCACCCCGTATTTCATGTCTCCATGCTCCGGAGATACCATGGTGACCCGTCGCATGTGTTGGATTTCACTTCTGTTCAGCTAGACAAAGATCTGTCTTATGTTGAGGAGCTAGTAGCCATTCTAGACAGGCAGGTCAGGAAGCTAAGGTCAAAGAACATCGCTTCGGTAAACGTTCAGTGGCGGGGCCAGCCGGTCGAGGAGGCGACTTGGGAGACCGAGCAGGATATGCGCAGCCAGTACCCTCATCTTTTCACTACTCCAGGTACGTTTTCTATGCTCGTTCGAGGACGAACGAATCTTTTAAGTGTGGGAAGATGTAACGACCCGACCGGTCGTTTTAGAAAATTACGCCCTAATCCCTAATTTAACTATTTCCCTAAGTACTTTTCTGCTATTGTGGTTTGCCGGGAGAGTCGGCCCTGAAATTTGAAGTATTTTGGGACACTTAGTCCCTAAATGAGAACTTTAAAGATAGAAAATGGTCCGTAACCGGAACAGTGTTAAGACGATCTCGGAACGGAAATCCGATGGTTCCATTAGCTCCGTTGGGTGATTTCGGGGTTGGGAGCGCGTTCGGAATGTATTTTGGAGGTCCGTAGCTCAATTAGGCTTGAAATGCCGAAGGTTAAAATTTTGGCGAATCCGAACGATAGGTGAGATTTTGATCCGGGGATCGGAATGGAATTCCGACAATTTCTGTAGCTTCGTTATGTGAATTTGGATATGTCCGCAAAGTTTCAGGTCATTCGGACGTCATTTGGTTGGGTTTTAGATCGAATGTGCAATTTGGAAAGTATTAAGAAATTTAGGCTTGAATTCGATGTGAATTATGGGTTTTGATGTTGTTAGACGTGTTTTTATGATTGGAATAAGTTCGTATCATGTTTTGGAGTATGTTGGTGGTTTTCGTTGGGGTCCCGGGGGCCTCGGAGTGTTTTCGGATGGGTAAACGGAAGGAAAACATGGAAAAAAATTACAGGTTGGGCCTTCTGTTCTGTCGTTTTCGCCCTTGCGGAAATGGAACCGCAGAGGCGAGTCCGCAGGAGCGGAACTTGGGGCGCAGGAGCGCCTGGGTTCGTAGAGGCAGATTCTCTTCCGCTGAGGCGGGGTCGCGGGTGCGGAAGACTCGTCGCAGAAGTGACCTTGGGTCGAGGAGTGAGAATCCGCAGGAACGGAGAGGAATTCGCTTAAGCGAGTACGCAGAAGCGGACTATTTCTCGCGGAAGCGGAAATTCTCGCAGGAGCGGTTGTCCAATCGCGGAAGCGGACTCGCGGAAGCGGTCCTTTTCTCGCAGAAGCGGGATTGGCCAGTTAGGCCTGGGATCGCAGAAGCGACCAGTTGGTCGCAGATACGGGCTCGCGGGAGCGGAATTTTGTCCGCAGAAGCGGAAATCGCAGAGAGTTAATTATATCAGAAGTTAGAAATTTCAGAAACATTTCCAAACATTGAGGGCTCGGCTTAAGGGGCGATTTGGGCGATTTTGAAGGGAGATTCAAGGGGTTTCTTCAGGTAATCAACTATGGACTCAAATTATGATTATTGTTGACAATATTATGCAATTATCTCATGAAAATGGAGGAATTTGGGGTGTTTTATGGGGGTTTTCACCCTAGGCTTGAACTTTAGAAAATCAAGGTTTTGAGTGGGCAAATGGAGTCCGAATTTGATAAACTTTATATGCTTAGACTCATTTTAAGATAAGGGTTCCGAAAATATAACTTTCGTGATTTTTCGATAAGCGTACCGAAAGTCGGGTTTTGGCAACTTGTGTGTTTTGGCGTATTTTGAGTTGTTTTGATTGGGTAATGCCCAATTGACCTATTTTGATATGATTGTATTGATTTTTATCAGATACTACACCTGTGGAGGCCGACATTCGCGGCAAGAGAGTTGTTTCATAGCGGTTTTGTACCGGAGTCGAGGTAAGTGGCTTGTCTAACCTCGCGTGGGGGAATTTTCACCCCTAGGATATTATGTGATAGTTTAAATGCCTTGTACGCGAGGTGACATGCGTGTACATGCGATGGTTGTTGAATACGTACTTTATTTAAAATGTTCGATGAGTGATATTCCTGTCTTTAGCTGTTAATTGGATATTTTACCCGGTAGTGGTTAGAAAAGCATGATTAGGTAGTACTTAACTGTTTAGTTGCCTAATTGCCTTATTTGAACTTCTTGATAACTATTGGCACTATTTTCTTTGGTGAAGTTATAGTTAAGCATAATTATTCTCTCTATGGATTCCTTTATTTGCTTATGCTTGTGGACTGCGGGTTCGATTCCCGGAGACCCAGGGCTGTGGGTTCAATTCCCAGAGACCCGGAGTGATATTGGTAGGGACTACGGGTTCGATTCCCGAGATCCTGAGTTATTGGTAGGGACTACGGGTTCGATTCTCGAGATCCTGAGTTATTGGTAGGACTACGGGTTCGATTCCCGAGATCCTGAGTTATTGGTAGGGACTACGGGTTCGATTCCCGAGATCCTGAGTTATTGGTAGGGACTACGGGTTCGATTCCCGAGATCCCGAGTTATTGGTAGGGACTGCGGGTTCGATTCCCGGAGATCCTGAGTTATTGATTATTTATTGAGACACGGGCTGCGGGTTCGATTCCCGGAGACCCAGAGGTACTGTCAAGGGGACTGTGGGTTCGATTCCCATAGGTCCCGGACTTGTTTTATTGAGTTGGTCATTTGTTGTTAGCTTAAATTGTAGACGATTGCAGTAATCATATTATTGTTGTTATTTCGGAAATTATTATTCATTTAAACTGCTTATTATTGTTATTACCATTGTATTATTGTTTCTCAGTAGGGCCTTGACCTTCCTCGTCACTACTCCATCGAGGTTAGGCTTGGCACTTACTGAGTACCGCCGTGGTGTACTCATGCTACTCTTCTGCACACTTTTGTTGTGCAGATCCAGGTACATCAGGACAGGCTCACACCAGGTGATTCAGCAGCGTTTTGGGAGACCTCGAGGTATGATCTGCTATGTCCGCGGATCCGGAGGCCTTCCTTCTATTCTAGTGCTAGTAGATGTTTTTCCTTCATTCCGTTGCTAGATACTCCTTTTACATAGAGCTACAATTGTATGATCTCTTTTAGTCTGTGTTACCCGTGGGATTCCGGGTCTTGGTAGTGTTTTAAACAGCGTATTTGATTGGTGTATGTGCCCAGCGGCACGGATTACATTCCTTTCATCTTATTTTCCGCTAATTCTTATTAAATGTTCATAAACCGGTATATTCCGCAACGTGTTAGGCTTACCTAGTCGTGGGGACTGGGTGCCATCACGACATGTTCACGATTGGTGAACTAGGGTCGTGACAAGTTGGTATTCCTGATGCATGAAATGCGAATGCAGAAAAATATTCCCTCCGTTTGATAACTGGGGTGTGAATTTAAAAGATGATACCTTCCTGTTGTTTTTTTGGTGTTTTCTTGATTGTGTGATTCCTCCATCCATGGATTCCTCCATTTATTGCTGAAATTATTTTTTGTGTTTTCTCTCCTTTAACACTGGTCACATTCACTTTAAAGTGATTAGTGACAATTTGCTCCTGTCTAAAACAAAATCTTGTTAGTTACAAGCCGCTGGCAACTGGCATCTGCCGCTCCTGCCTTTTATTGCTTTCCTCTTGTTTTTATATTTTTCCTGTTGTGCGGTCTTTCAGTAAACTCTTTTTGTATTTTCTCTTTGCTTTTCACCTTTTTTGTTTTCTTTTCTGTCGGCTCTGATTGCCATCATTCTTTATTTCCTTTCAACTCTTTTCTTTTTCTTTTCCGATCCAGTGTTATTTCAACTCTTATCATCAGAAGCTGGTAGTTAGCTTTCAATGGACAATCAATGAAATGCAGAAACAAATGAATTTCCAAATGGGTAAGGGTGATTTGGAGAAGTGATAGAACTTATCTCGGTATGTTTGCTGATTCCTTTGACCATGCCATGTATTTAAACTCCGACCCAGTTTGTTCAATCGAATTGCCATTATTCCAACTCCAACTTTCTTTCAACCGAAACCGATCTTATTTTTCTTGCTTTTCTCTTTTTCCAAAATAATCCTCAGCATCGCCTTACGGTGCCGTAAAAGGTTTTCACCAATAAGACTCTCATTTATTTCTATCACATCATCACCATCGCCTCACGGTGCCGGTTAAGGTTTTCACCGATGAGACTTTCTCATTTATTTCTCTCAGCCTCACAGTCGCCTTACAGTACCGGTAAAGGTTTTGGTGAAGGTTTTCACTTATAAGACTCTATCATTTATTCCTCTCAGCCTCACAGTCGCCTCACAGTGCCGATTTTAGGTTTTCACCGATGAGACTCTCTCATTTTTTTTCTTTTGTATATATTTTCTTTTGTCTTTTGTTTTTTTGAACCGCTGGTGTTATCCAATGCCCCGTTCTTCCTTTATTCTCATTGTATTTGTTATTTTCTTGAAATTGATTAGAAGGTCTTTCTTTGGACCGTAACGTGGCTTTTGGATGGGTTAAGAAAGAAGGATATAAAGGCTCAAAAATTTACGAGGGTTTTGAAATATTTACAACTCTCGGATTTATAAAACATAACTTCTGCCCAGTTTCAATATGTGGGGGATTTTTGGATTTTCTCTTTATTGTGACTGAACCTCAGTGAGGCTGCCTATGTACCCTTTCGGGATCAAGTCAGACGTAGTTCAAACTACATCAATAATTCATTGTTGCATTTGACTTTTTCCCGATTTTCTTTGTCTTTTTATTTTGCTTGCATTTTTCTTTTCCTCTTTTTTTTCACTTTTTATTTGCTTTTTGTATCATAAACAAATCCGAGAGAGGGATATGAAGGAATAGATCGAACAAGGCTCAAAAGGGATGTCAATGGATAAAGTGTTTGGATAGAGAATAAAATGCCTTCATCATTTCAATTCCAAAATTGCAACAAATACAATTACACAAATGAAAAGGAATCATACATAGTATCTTTTGACTGCATCTGTATTGATAGCAGACTCTACGCATTTCCCTTCAACATCTGTCAGATATAATGCTCCATTGGACAACACCTGTGATACCATGAACGGCCCTTGCCAGTTTGGCGTGAATTTGCCTTTTTCTTCAGCCCAATGCGGTAAGATATGCCTCAATACTAGTTGTCCAACCTCAAATTTATGAGGACACACCTTCTTATTATATGCTCTGACCATTCTTTGTTGATATAATTGCCCATGGCAAACCGCTGCTAACCTTTTCTCATCGATCAGATTTAATTGTTCCAATCGAGCTTTTACCCATTCATCGTCATCGATCTCAGCTTCAGCTATGATTCGAAGTGACGGTATCTCGATTTATGCGGGTATAACAACCTCTGTTCCATACACCAATGAATAGGGTGTGGCACTAATAGAAGTACGTACTGTTGTGCGATAACCCATAAGAGAGAAAGGCAGCTTCTCATGCCATTGTCTAGACTTTTCCACCATTTTCCTGAGGATCTTCTTTATATTCTTATTTGCAGCTTCTACTGATCCATTTGCCTTTGGCCTATAAGGTGTATAGTTATGATGCAGGATCTTAAATCTCTGACATGCTTCCACCATGAGGTGACTGTTCAGATTTGCCCAATTGTCCATGATAATTACTTTAGGAATTCTGAATCGGCATATAATATTTTCATGAACGAAATCCACCACGAATTTCTTCGTCACCACCTTGAACGTCTTTGCCTCTACCCACTTAATAAAGTAGTCAATCGCGACCAAGATAAATCTATGTCCATTAGAAGCTGCAGGCTCTATTGGTCCAATAACATCCATGCCCCAGGCGACAAATGGCCAAGGTGCAGACATCGTATGCAATTCATAAGGTGGGGAGTGAATTAAATCTCCATGTACTTGGAATTGGTGGCATTTCTTCACATGCCTGATACAGTCTCGCTCCATGGTGAGCCAATAATATCCTGCTCTCAAAATCTTTTATGCTAAGATATACCCGCTCATATGAGGTCCGCAAGCTCCAGCGTGCACCTCAGTCATAATCATATCTGCTTGTTGCACATCCACGCATCTTAGCAAGCCCAAGTCTAGTGTTCTTTTATATATAATTCCTCCACTGAGGAAAAAGCCATTCGCTAAGCGTCTTACAGCTCTCTTCTGATCTCCGGTGGCTTGTTCTGGGTACTTTCATGTCTTCAAGTATTCCTTGATATCGTGATACCACGGTTCTCCATCTAACTCACCTTCCACAGCAAAACAGTAAGCATTCTGATCATATACCTGTATTTGAAGTGGATCTATATAGGCTTTATCCGGATGATGTAACATAGAGGATAGTGTGGCCAGAGCATCTGCTACTTCATTGTGCATTCTTGGGATATGTTTGAACTCTATGGATTGGAATCTTTGGGATAGTTCATGTATACAATGCCGATAAGGTATCAATTTCAAATCTCTTGTCTCCCATTCTCCCTGAATTTGATGTATCAAAAGATCCGAGTCACCCATGACCAAAATCTCTTGAACATCCATATCAATTGCCATCCTCAATCCCAATATACATGCCTCATATTCGTCCATATTGTTGGTACAAAAAAATTGGAGCTGAGCGGTAACAGGATAATGTTGACCCATTTTCTGAAATAAGCACTGCTCCAATCCCAACTCCTTTACTGTTGACGGCTCCATCGAAGTACATCTTCCAACCTGGCTTATCGTTTTGCTCCATTTCTTTAACATGCATTGCCTCCTCAACCGGAAAATATGTTTTTTGTGGCTCATATTCATCATCCACTCGATTTTCTGCTAAGTGATCTGCAACAGCATGCGCCTTCATTGTCGTACGTGTTACATAAATGATGTCAAATTCTGTGAGCAAAATCTGCCATTTAGCAAGTCTCCCAATAGGCATGGGCTTCTGGAATATATACTTTAAAGGATCTAACTGTGATATCAGATATGTAGTGTATGCTGACAATAATGCTTCAATTTCTGATCCACCCAGGTTAAGGCACAACATGTTCTCTCTAACTGAGTATATTTTACTTCGTAAGATGTGAACTTCTTACTAAGGTAATATATAGCTTGTTCTTTCTTTCCAGTCTCATCGTGCTGCCCCAGTACACAGCCAAAGGAGTTATCAAGCACTGTCAGATATAAGATCAAAGGTCTTCTCGGCTCCGGAGGAACTAACACTGGAGGATTTGCCAAATATTCCTTAATTTTATCGAAGGCTTCTTGACATTCATCGGTCCATTTCACCGCTGCATCTTTCTTTAACAACTTGAAAATAGGCTCACATGTTGATGTCAACTGAGCGATAAACCGGTAAATATAATTCAGACTGCCTAGTAAGCTCATTACTTCCTTCTTGTTCTTCGGCGGAGGCAAATTCTGGATGGATTTTATCTTCGACGGATCTAGTTCAATGCCTCGCCGACTTACTATGAATCCTAATAGCTTCCTTGAAGGTACACCAAAAGCGCATTTCGTGGGATTGAGTTTAAGATTATACCTTTGGAGTCTTTGGAAAAAATTTCCTCAAGTCCTTGACATGATCATGTTACCTCTTGGACTTTATGATGACGTCGTCCACATACACTTCAATTTCTCGATGCATCATATCATGAATACATCGTGGTCATTGCCCTCATGTAAGTAGCCCCGGCATTTTTTATCCCAAACGGCATCACTCTATAGCAGTAGGTTCCCCAAGGCGTGATAAAAGCTGTTTTCTCCGCATCTTCTTCGTCCATTAGGATCTGGTGATAAACCGCATAGAAATCTACAAAAGAGCCAATTTCATGCTTGGCACAATTGTCGATTAATATATGGATATTCGATAGTGGAAAGTCATCCTTCGGACTAGCCTTGTTGAGGTCTCTGTAATCAACACACACCCTGGTTTCCCCCTCTTTCTTTGGAACTGGCACAACATTTGCTAACCAGGTGGGGTATTTGGTAACTCGTATGACCTTTGCCTCAAACTGCTTATTCACCTCTTCTTTTATCTTCACGCTGATGTCCGTTTTGAACTTTCTCAACTTTTGTTTTACTAGCCGACATTCTGGATAAATAGGCAACTTGTGTACCACCAAATCAGTGCTGAGTCCGGGCATGTCATCATAGGACCAGGCAAAGATGTCCTTGTATTCATGCAACAACTTCATTAGCTCTTCTCTGAGGAAAGCTTCTAGGTGCACACTGATTTTTGTCGCCCAGACATTATCCTCACTCCCCAGATTAATAGATTCTGTCTCACTTAAGTTAGGTTTGGGTTTTTCCTCACATTGATTCAAATCTTTACTTATTTCCTCCAGTATTTCCTCATCCTCATATTCTATTTCACTTTTATTTTCAATTTCTTGTATTATATTCGATTGTCAAAACTGGGCCGGGAATCCTTCATGCATGACATATCATCAGAATCAGCGCATATTGAACTGTATAAAAGGAAGAAATAAAAATAAGGCAAAAAATGAAGAAAGAAGAAGAAATTGCATTTCATTGATATTTTTCAAAAAGATAACAGAGGTTGGATACATTTGATTCCAGTGGGGTGTGGGGATTACAAAAATAAAATTGCTTTTGAGAAAGGATGATATATTTTTGAAAGCTAACTACCAAGACTCCCTCCTGATTGGAAAAGGAGTGGCTTCCCAATTATTTAGTGCAACATTGGGCCCCATGAACTGGATATCCATCTTACTGGTCCCCTCGCCCATCTCCAACATGTTTACATCCCCAAATAACATTTCAAACCTCGCGAGGAGTTCCGCATATGGCCTTATCTCAGCATACCTTGACGCAGCAGTCGTCAAATGTCGTTGTGTACCAGGCTTAGTGAAGGTGTCGGATAATTTTGGGACTGGTTTCGGGAGGGTCCAACTTTTCTTTTTGGTTCTCTTGGCTCTCTGGATGTCGGTGTAGGTAGGTTTAAAGCCCAAGCCAAAGGTATCATTGTTTCCCGGTAGATGGACATGTTGTGTTATTCCCTATAAGGCTATCCCCAAACCTTTTCCGGTGTGAACCCATTTCTGATAATCTCTTTGGCTACCATTACTGCGGTAGATGCCACTGTAGGAATTGGCAAGCTCTCTCCTTCGGCTATCTTGTTAACTACCACGATGTCTGTCACCTGATACACCCATGGAACCTTGTCCCCCTCGACTTCCTCAAAAGGCGTTACGGTATTACAAGCGTCTTCCTCTCCATGCACTGTAATTTCTTGCTGTTCCCATTCGAACTTTACCATTTGGTGCAGGGAAGATGGTACGGCTTTGGCCGCATGGATCCATGGCTATCCCAGCAATAGATTATAAGACACAGTGACGTCCAACACCTGGAATTCCATGGTAAAGTCTACCGTCCCAATGGTGACCTCCAGCACAATATCTCCCAAGGTATTTTTGCTTCCTCCGTCAAACCCCCGAACACTCACACTATTTCGGCGGATTCTGTCAAGATTAATCTTCAATAGTCCGAGAGTCGAAAGTGGACAAATGTTTGCACTCGACCTGTTGTCTATTAAAACCCGAGTAACCACTGATTCTTCACTTTTGACGGTGAGGTAGAGTGCCTTGTTGTGTTCTGCCCTTCAACAGGCAATTCATTGTCCGAGAATGTTATCTTGTTAAACTCAAAGATTTTTTTGGTGATCTTTTCAAGATGGCAGACTGAGATTTTTTCGAGGACATGTGCTTCATTCAGAATCTTTAACAGCGCCTTCCTGTGCTCCTATGAGTGAATTAACAATGAAAGCAATAAGATTTGTGCAGGCGTCTTTCTCATCTGCTCTACTATCGAGTAGTCTTGAGATTTTATCTTCCTCAAAAACTCTTCTGCTTCTTCTTCAGAGATCGGCTTCTTCACATGCCTCTCCTTTACCACCTTCATTTTCCTTAACTCTTCTGGGACAAAGCACCGTCCAAAACGAGTGAGGCCATGTGTTTCATTGACCTCCCCTGTAACTTCTTTTCCCCTGTACATTACTGTGACATTGTTATAGTTCCAAGGTATGGCTTTAGTATCTACCACCGGCATTTGCACCACCGGCTTTATGACCACCGGTTCTATGTATGCTCCTTTCACTGTCAACAACGGTTTAGCCCCTGGCACCACATTTTAATAGTCTCAACCACTGGCGGCTTTTTCACTGGTAACTCGGCTATCGCTTTCTCTTTCTCAACTTCTTTCTCCACTTTACTGTTGGCCTTTATCATCATTACCGATTGGGACGGCTTCTTGCTGCTCTCTTCTTGCTCTAACTCTATCACGAGTCTCTTGATGAGTTGGTAGTGGATTTTGAGTAATGTTTGCAGTCTCTGGAGCCTGCACCTCGATTCTCCTATTGTCAATGAGCTCCCGTATAGCAGATTTCAAGTGCCAACACTTTTCAGTATCGCGCCCCGGTGCCCCGGAGCAATATTCACATCTGACTGATTAGTCAATGTTTTTGGGTGGTGGGTTTGGAAGTTTTGGCTCAATCGGGCTTAGCATCCCCAACTCTTTCAGACGATGATAGAGACTGGTATAAGACTCCCCCAGTGGGTAAATGTTTTCTTTGTTTGGGCTCTGTTTCTCATTTCTGGATCAGGACGGAAGCTGGGTTTATTTGGGTTCTTGTAGATTCTGGAAAGAGGGTAGGTGTTTTGTGTATGGTAGACGTTTTGTGGAGTTTGGGCTCGCCATACATGTGGAGGCGATGGGTAATGTTGAGCTTGTGGGATAGGATAATGTGGGGTAGTGGGTGAATAATATGGTGGAGGTGGGTTGTAAGGTGCTGGCTGGTATGATTGGTATGGGCGAGGTGGGTAATGGTATGTATTTTGGCTCCGAGTCCATAGTCTACTTTTAACAACTGAAACCTCTTCATTCTTCTTCTTACCAATAGATCCCCCATTTCCGGTTTGTATCGCCTGATTCGTGGCCTTTATAGCAGAAAAACTCATGATTTTGTTGGTTTTCGATCCTTCCTCTACAAATCTCCCCATTTTCACTACTTCATTGAAATTCTTACCAATAGCCGACACTAGATGGCCATAGTAAGTAGGCTCTAAGGCCTGCAGAAAACAATCCACCATTTCAGTCTCCTTCATATGAGGATCCACTCGTGCCGCTTGTTCTCTCCATCTAAAACCGTACTCCCGAAAACTTTCCCTGGGCTTCTTTTCCATCTTTGTAAGCGACAGCCTATCTGGAATTATCTCTAAGTTGTACTGAAAGTGGTTAGCAAATGACTGAGCTAGATCGTCCCAGATGAACCATCTAGTGTGATCCTAACGTGTATACCACTCCAGCGCAGAACCGCTCAAACTCTAACTAAAGTATGCCATCAAAAGTTCATCTTTCCCCCCTGCACCACGCATCTTGCTGCAATAACCCCTGAGGTGGGCTACAGGATCCCCGTGTCCATCGTACATGTCGAATTTAGGTAGCTTGAATCCAACCGGGAGCTGCACTTCTGGGAACAAACACAAATCTTTGTATGCTACACTCACTTGGCCTCCTAGCCCTTGTATGTTACGGAAAGATTGTTCTAAACTCCTCATCTCCCGTGCCATTTCCTCTTGTTCCAAGTTCTTGACGGGCTTTTCTTCCATCATCTCCATCAGTGGGGTATAGGAATCATGCTATCTAAACGTCGGCTCCGGCGGTTAGTAATGGGCGTCTTGCACATGGAACACTGGTTCACTTGATGATTTATGCAGAGCAACAGGTGGTGGTGCCACGTATATCGGGGCAACTTGTGGTGGTTGAGGTGGAACATATTTGGACAGTGGTGGTGGTGCCTATGAAGTAGTGGCATAGTAGTGATGGTAATCTGGGTACGTGGAGGATGAGTTCATGGTAGGTGCTCGGGATTAGGATTGGCAGGAGGGACATATGCTGGATTGGTTGGATATGTGGGTAAAGGTTGACCCCTAGACCAAGCTTGGTACATTTCCGACATTTGCTGCTTGAGCTTATATATCTCCTCTTTCATCCCCGCAACATCCACAACCTCCTCTTCTTGTACTGGGTCCAAGATAGTTGGCTCAATTTCCTGAGATACAGCCTTAGTCATAGTTTTTTATCGTGTTTTGTAATGATGATTTGCCAGAGTACCAGTTGCCAGCTGAAATCTGATTCTCATAAACAACAACACTTATTAATAGTTAGTACATAAAGGGATAAGATGCATTGATTAAAAATCACAACTTTTGCCTTTGATCATTATGCATCATCCCGGCACTTATTCCATTTGAATCAACATCCTTTATTCATTCATCTCTTTTCTTTCTTTCTTTTTCTTCTTTTTTTTTCTTTTCTCATTCATCTTTCTTTTTCTCTTTTTCTCTTTTCTTCTCTTTTTTTTCTTTCATTATTTCTTTTCTCTTTTTTTTTTAAATTTTATTTCTCTTTTTTTCTTATTTCTTTCTTTCTTCTTTCTTTATTGATTTTTGTTCCTACTTATTTGCCTATCGCTCAGACAATTGATATAAAGCAGAAAAAGATTAGCAACCACTTCTTTGATCTTTTCATTGATACTCAAAGACATTGATTTACAAAATGATATTATGCTACTAATGCAAAAAGAAATATGAATACAAAATGCATGCCCTATAAGTACATTAATGCTCCTAATGCCCGCGAGACGTTGTTCGGTCTTGCCGCAGGCCTATATGCCAATCCACTTTGGAGCCTATCTAGGCCAGACATGACTTGATTTACAAAGAACTTCACGGCTGATGCAAATGTTGCATGGGACATATCTTCACACAATTGGCATTTTCTGGTGATGTACTGAGCAATATGGACAATCCTTTCTCGAATGACCCCTTTTTCTTAAAGTAGTCTGTTGATCTGTTTGGCACGAGTGTCTAAGGTTTGTTGGTTCTCTTTCTGTAGCTGTTGTAACTCGAACTCTAATCGAGCCATGGCCATGTAACAATGATCTCTTTTTTCTTCAAACTCTTTGATTATTTTGTTACTTTTGACTGTGGCTGTGATGACTTTCTTTCTCAATCGAGCTACCTCAACTTCATGTTTATCTTTTAGTTGCTGAACCATCCTAGTTCTTTCCTCGGCATCTCTGGCCAATTGCTTCCGAACCCTGACTATCTCCTTTTTTGCTTTGTCAAGATCGAAGCTGTAGTCATTCACTTTGCGCCGAAGATTTTCAATTAGTTTCTCGTCTCGGGCTAAGCGAACCGGGGTCTCGGATGCAATTTTCGTTTTTGCGACTTAAGCCTTTAGAATTTCATTCTCCTTTTTCAGCTGCTTCTTTTCTCCTTCGTCAGATGCTGCCTGTAAACTACTCTCGAATTGGAGATCTCGCAACTATTTTTCTAGCAAGCTGATCTTGGCCTTATACTCATTTTCTTTGGCCACCCAATTTCCGTATTCCTTAGACTGCTCGACCAAATCTTGAACGTGAGATCTTTTCAGTAGTCTATCATACTCAATACCCCGTCGATACCATGTGGCATACCCTGGCGATACTTCTCCCTGAGCTCTGTTTTCCACACAAGTTTCTGTCTTCAACTTTTGACACTCATTCCAAATCTGTCGGACCTTTGCTTCCGGGAATTGCCCATTCGGACTAATCTCTATTGCTTGCAAATTGAGGTCCCCATCCTTTGGTATAACTTGATATCTTTTAAGATGTCATAGGACCCTGTACGAGGCATAAGGCTGGATACTTTTTAAACCCATGATCAAGAAGTGTGACCCTTTCGTCGGCATGTAAATCACCTCATCGAGGGGCAACCATCCGTATGCCCAATCGATTTGGCTATCGGTCAATGATCATAGATATGAAATCCAACCTTTAACTCCCTCTGGCAGCTTAACCTCTTTTGTTCTCACATAGAATTCTTCGAGGCACGTTCTTTCAGTCGGCCCATAGCTTGAGAATGATGGATGATGGCATAGATGTTCTATCAACCAGATTTGCAGAATCAAGTTACATCCCTCAAAGAAGTTGTACCCTACTTTACATGTTGTCGAGGCACGGTAGATATCGGCTATGATCATTAGGACCAAAGTGCAATTATCTTGTACAAACAAAGTGCTGGCCACCACAGCGACTCTTGTATCAATGTACCCATCCTTTCTTGGAAATATGATTATCCCAAGAAACGCCACTGGAAAGGAAAATCGTCGATGTTCCTTCCATTTAGCTCAGTTGGATTTACTACAGAGTTTTTTCGTAGGGTCATTGAAACCCCCGACCTGTCCATATCTACTGTAGATGAAGTTTAAGGAACAAAACCCATTACCAAGATCCTCGTTGTGGACGTTTCGAGCAATCTTTAAAGAGTCTAGGAAGCGGTGCACCGTTATCGCTCTCGGAGCCACCGGGTATTTCTCTTTTAAAGGGACCTCATTTTTCCATATGTAGCAAGCAACTTCCTCAAGAGTGGGAGTGAGTTCAAAGTCCGAAAAATGTATAACGTTGTACGCAGTATCTCAGCATGTAACAAGTGCTCGAATTATATCGCCTCAGGGAATTATGTCCATTAATCCCGTAAGGTCCTTCAGATAACATTTGACCCAATTCTGTCCTTCTTATCCCATGTCGTTCCACCATAATCTTAGCTCCAAAGGGATTCAAATCATTAAAGTGAAGGCTTCATTCTGTATCGTGCTCATCATGCACGTTTATTAAAGGCAATTTTATTTTTTAAAAAAAGCAAAATATTTTTCAAAGCAAAATTTCATTTTATAACCTTTTCAGGTTTTTATTTTGAAAAAGGAAAAGACATGACTTACGAAGTGGCCATTTTTGCCAGCCTTCTGGCATCCTTTCGGAACATTCGGCTATTTCCAAGAATAGCGATCACCTCGATTATTTGAAACTAAAATATTTTTTGGTCATTTTCTAAAAGTGTGATTGGACCAGCTCAAGGGTTGCCTACGTATCCCACCTAACGACGAGAATCAAACCTGCGTAGTCCGGTCAGATTATTTGACCAATTATTTCAACAATAATATTTTCCTTTTTTTTTTAGATTTTCTAATAGCTCTTTTATCAATATCTCTCTCTTTCTTTTCCGAATATTCCTTTTCTATTTCTCGGGAATTTTTGTCGGTCCGCATAATGATCAAATATAATTAAAAATGCAACATATAGTATGTGTGAGCATATGATTTTTGCATTAGGCAAACAAAATTTTAGAATTAAAATAAAATAATATTTTTGAGTGTAATTGCATGCCTTGTTTGAAATTAAATGCATTTTATGTGTTTAAATAATTAAAATTAGAAAATCAAAAAATATAGGTTAAATACATGCATTTTGAATTAAGTAGTTAAAAGAAAATCAACAAAAAAGAGAGCATTAATAGCGGAAATTATGGAAAAAATAGTAGAAAATTGTCAAAAATATCAAAAAATTAGTGCAAGTAGGAAATTTAATAATTTAAATAATACAAAATAAAAAATGAAATACAAAAAGAAAATTACCACAAAAATAATTAAAATTATTAAAATAACAAGAAATACAATATATATATATATATATATATATATATATATATATATAAATTAAAATAATTAAATAACAAGAATACAAGATATATATATATATATATGTGTAATAAGAATTGGGCCAAAAGAATCCCAAAATTATGGCGCGGTCCTTAAGCCCAAAGAGCCCGGTCCAGGCCATTAAGTGATCAGTGATCTCAGCCATTCGTTGCACCTAATCCAACGGCTGAGAATCGATCCGGATTTTAATTAATTAGTTAAGTGTGAGATCGAATCTCAGCCGTTCGTGTAAACTAATCTAACGGTTGAAAGCTTGGGCTTCATTTGCAATGAAATGACACCGCTTAAGTAACGTTGTTGACGACCGTTGATCTTCATCAAATCAACGGTCCAGGTGACCTAGCCTCCCTCGACTATATAAGGCATCGGTCGTGTTGAAGACCGGCTCATTTGCATAATGCCCTAACCCTAGCCGCCTTTCCTCTTCTTCTCCCTTTATTCATCTTCTCCATCAAGCTAGCCGGTCATGGAGGCCACCACCCTCCATGGTGGTCTCCGGCCACCCCTTTCACCTTCCCTCTTCTCTTCTTCATCTTCTTCACCTCAAACACCACTTAGCCAACCCTGAAACCCTAAAAAATCCCATGTTCTTGATCTGCCGGTCACCGGAACATACCTCCGGTGACCACAAACTACGAGATCTTTCTCCAAACCAACGCCAAAAGAATAGCCTTGGTCCGATCTAACCCCCCACAACACTGATTTCCCTCGAATATACCCTGAACCCGTCGAATATCCAAAAGAAAGTCGTCGGAACCCTAACTCCGGCGACTCAAAACTCAAACCTTCTCCAAAGATCTGGCCTTTACCCTTCCAAATACGCCTTCCAAACCGAAAAAACTCAAAAGACTTCACCTTGAATTCTAAAAAGGAAAACCTGAAAAGAAAAAGGAAAAAAAAGGAAACAAAGAAAAGGGTCTGAAAGTCTGAAAAGAAAAGAGTGAAGAGAGTGAGAGGAAGCTCAGGGGACCGACCTTGCAAAGCTAAGTCCCCTCACTCTGTGAATCTGTTTGCTTTCCTTTAATTTTTAGTTTCTAAATTCTTTTTTATGTGTTGTGTTTTTATTCTGTCTGTTTTGTCTCCCTGATTCGAAAAAACCTGTTTAGTATTAGGGTTTTTTATTCTTCTTGTTCATCTCCATGGTATTCTCCTGTTTTGACTGCTCTTGTTTCTTTGGCTTGAAAGATTTAGTTAGAACTGGGATTTTCTTTTCATCTCGTTCATCTTCATGATGTTCTTCTGTTTTGCTTGTTTCAAATCATGTTCTGTTTCTTCTGAAAAAAAAGGATCTATCTTTCATGTTGTACTTCTTCATCTTCTTGGTATTGTGATTTCTGATCTATTAGTCTTCAACAGCATGACTGTTCCTCTGTTCATGATTCTTTACATGTTTAGTTGTCTAGTCATTGTTATTCATATCATATACTATGTTTATCTCGTTTGTTTGGATTTTATTTTGATTCTCTGTTTTGAAGATTTGACCTTGGTATCTTTCTTTTTCTTCATCCTCTGTTAGTATTAGGCCTCTTCATCGTGTTGGTTTTAGATATCATCTTTGCATGTTTAAGTTTTTGGATTCTCATTCTGTGTTAGTTTATCTTTGTTAACTCTAATTAGTTTGAATGATTCTTCTCTTATGTTTCTTCCCATGCTTAGTTTTAGGGCTAGGACTAGCTGTTGGTCTCCTATATTAAGGTTGTTTTACTTTATCTTTGTCTATTCCCCTAAATCTCCTGATTAAAAACAATGATTTTTCTCTAATGATTGGTTTATACCACCTCTTCTGTTCCTTCATCTGCTGAAATAAGTATGTTAATCTGATTTTGCTTCTTTTTCTGTTACTTGGCATAATAGATGATAGGATCCTTCTTCACTGTCTCCCCATGACTCTCCTATTCTTTATTTTCATCTTATATAGGGTTAGTACTTGAAAATAGATCTTGGCTACCATGTCTATGTTATTCTGTGGTCCTTGTGTCTAAAAATGAGCCATGTTTCATCTCTTACTGACTGTTTGTGAGAGTTTAGCTTCTGTGTATGTCTATACTCATGAACTCTAAAGGTTCTGGGGTTTTTCAATGTATCATCTGACATAAACTAGTTGTAATTAAGTATAATTGAAATTGATTGACACTTTGCCACATGGAATTGGGTTATTTGAATTGATTGATTAAGATTCAACACTATCAAATTTCCCATTTTGAGTTTTACTTGATTGATGCATAATATTTGATCTCATGTGGCTATGTGTGCAATTGCATGTTGAAATGACTGAGTTTGCAATAGTTCTTTGTTAGTGTGAGCATGTGATTAATACTCATTAACTTTAGGAGATTGGTTATAGCTGTCATATTACTAAGTTCCATAAAATGGCTAGTTTTGAGATAGGTTTAAAATTGAAAATCAAATAACAATAGGCTATAAGATGAATAAATGACCAAAGAGTGGTAAATTTTGCAAATTGACCAACTCTACAAGGTTCATCACACTGGCCCACCTTAAAAGGGTTAGTTGTGTAACAAGTGGTGCAAGTCTGCAAGTACAGACTCACCAAGGCTCATTTGAGCCCTGAATCATAGGTGGCTAGGTTTGAAAAGTCCTTAGCCCAGCCTGTGTTCAGCTAAATAGGTCAGTTGTGTAAAAAGATTGGTTAAGTCTGCAAGTACAGACTCACCAAGGCTCATTTGAGCCCTGAATCACAGGTGGCTAAGCCTACAAAGGCTTTAGCCCAGCCTGTGACCAGCTAATGGGTTTCAATTACCCAAGCCAAGTCTCAATTTGAGACTGGCTAAATCTTAAATAGTTTAAATATAACAATAAAGCAGGCTAATCCTACAATTAGTTTAAAAAATAAAATAAAAGGTCTTAATTAACTGAAAATGAAACAAAATAGGTTAAAATTGAAATAGTTCCTTAGAGTAGAACTGGCCAGTCCTTAAATACCAATACAAGGCTTGGCCATTAGTTAAATAAACCCAAAAATGCTGAAAATCTGACCTAGGTAGGTCGGGTAAATCATCAATGTCACTAAGGGTATAAAAGGGAATCAAATTGGTAAAATAGAGAATTACATAGAACACATAGGGATATGGGAGTCATTTGTACCCCTGATTTCTGCAATTTTGCAGAGATTAAAGGGTATAATGGTCTCCCTAAAAAGGGAAATCCATAAAAATCTTTAACCCTTAGGTATTCTTTGGTAAAAGCCTTAAAAGGGAACCAAGTAGAACCTTCCAGCACATGCTGGAAGGGATCTCTTAACTGAAAATGGGGTCTAAGTGTAAGTTTAGCAATTTTAAAGGGGGAGAAGTGGGATTTAATCCCATTCATTCTCCCCAAGAAATCTGCCATTTCTACACCTATATATACCCCCCAAATAGAGTGAAATAAGGGCTGGATTTTCGAGGGAAAAATTCAGAGTGAAAAGAAGTTAATAGCAACTAAGTTAGCCTGCATTTTTCGAGTGAGAGCACTTTGGTAGTCGCCTGTTCTTGTGGTTTTCTGCTCGAGCTTGCTTGGATTTCTATTTGTTGTTGCTGTGGTTTTTGTTCGTTGATATTCAATCTCCCACGGTTGCATTGCTGCTTGAATCTGTTGCCGAATTATTTGCTTAGTCCCCTAGAACTCATTGGTTTCTACTTGCTGATTCAGGTACACTTCTATTCAAACGAAGCTGTAATTGTGAATTGCTGAAATGAAATGAAGTTCTATTTTTTTTTAAAATTCATATGATCTCATGTATTTTGTATTTACTCTTTTATTAGCTTTAGTATTAGTATAGATATGTAGTTTAAATCGTAGTATAGTGTGTAAGAGTAGAAAAACAAAGACAAAAACAGTGTAATAGCTTAATAGTTGGTAGTGTAGTTGTAGATAGTACATCACCTAGCATAAATAGGTAAAACTTTAAAACATAAGTTAGCTAATCATAGTTTCAAATCGCTAATTGTTCATTCACAGTAGTATCATAAGTCTTAATCACATAGTCAATCATATATTGTAGATCTGCATTTTTAAACATAGGTAAGCTTCAAAAAATAGAAAAATGTTAGATCAAACCGTGATTCATTCATAATTGGGTTATAACATTGTAATGAGCTAAGTCGTAATAAAATCAGTAGTTTAATTATGCTTAAGCCTTCGAGCCACTTGAATGTACATACTCGAATCATACAATTGAGTGATTAGACTGTGTAATCATTGCTCGCGTAGTTAGTTAGTTTTAAAGGATCAAAAGTTCAGACTGTGTACATTAATATTGAACCTTTTAAAATTAAAGTGGGACGAGCCTCGCACAACACAAAATAGAGGGGCCCCTTTAGTAATGAAATATTTTATAAATAGAATCGGGGGAAGGCTATTAGCAAATTTCATAGCTTCTCCCAAAAAGAATTAAAAGCCGATAGACTCTATTAGGCACGGTTTAATATACCTCCCTTATAAGTGAGTGTGCACTTGGTGAGACTCAAATCCAAAATGTCGGCAAAGCCTAAATGTACTAAAGGTCACAGGCGTACTGGTTGCGGTGTGACTCGAGGTACGTTTTTGCGATGTCCCAATTCTGTAAAATATTAAAAGTAAAAGCACATACATATTGTTAAAATCTATAATAAGTCAAGTAAGATTCAAGAACGATGATTGAGCGACCGTGCTGAAACCACGAAATCCGGGAATGCCTAACACCTTCTCCCGGGTTAACAGAGTTCCTTATCCAGGTCTTTGTTTTGCGGACTATAATAACAAAGTCATAAATTTCCTCGATTCGAGATTAAATCGGTGACTTGGGACACCATTATTTTCCCAAGTGGCGACTCTGAAAATTTAATTAAATTGATCCCGTTCCGACTGTCCTTTAAGTGGAAAAACTCCTTCCTCTTTGTTATTATATCCGTCTCGGGTATTTGAACATTGAGGTATACCTTACGTATCTTTCTAAACGCATCGGTACAAAGCCCGTTTGTGGGGCAGTAAAAAGGGAGGTGTGACAGCTCTGGTGACTCTGCTGGGGAAACCCAACCCAGAACTTTGGTTTCAGGGTTTAAGAACTCGAGCGCCTTAGAATTGCCGTTCTTGATATTATTTGACTTTATTATATAATTTGAACAACATGCTATGTGTTTTACCGCTTTGATACTACGTGGATTGTATATAAAACTGTGCTGAAAACCCTTCTCTTCTTTACCCCCGGGGATGTGCTTACTGGTTGAGACTCCCCTTTCTATTAAGTTACACCAAAACTAAGAAACGGAGGCCGGATAAGTTACAAAGCCGGTTGACTCCGCGACTCACCAGTACGTAGCCCCCTCCTCGATTCGAGTTGTCCGCTCGGGTACACGGTCTAGCACCCTGAGAAACGATAAGATGTTGAACATAGGTCTAGGATGATTATTTGCATCATATCTGACTTAGGGGACTCAACACAGGGGTTGGGTCCGTCTAGGACAGGTGACCTGGTATTTGAAAGACCGAGCATATTATGTGTTGCATTTTATTGTCCTTGATCGCTATGCGGACCGGTAAAATTCCCGAGGATAGAAAAGTGTTCAAAAGAAAAGAGGGAGAAATTGGAACTAATGAAAAAGAGAGTGTATCCGGAAAATCTGGAAATTTGAAAAAAATGGCTTTATTGTTGAAATAATTGGTCAACTAATCTGACCGAACTATGAAGGTTTGATTCTCGCCATTAGGCGGGATATGTAGGTAACCCTTGAACGGGTCCAACCACACCTTTTAGAAAAAGACCAAAAATATTTTCTTTTCAAATAATCGAAGTGATCGCTATTTTTGGGAACGGCCGAATGTTCCGAAAGGACGCCGGAAGGCTGTTTTGGCAAAAATGACCACTTCGAGAGTCATGTCTCTTTCAAAAAATGAAAATTTTCATTGAAAAATGTTTTTCTTTTTTTCTGAATAAAATTGCCTTAATAAATGTGCAGGATGAGCACAATACAGAATGAACCTTTCACCTTAATGAATAAAATCCCTTTGGAGCTGAGACTATGGTGGAACGACATGGGAACAGAGGGTCGAAACTGGATCAAAGGCTACTTAAAGGATCTCACGGGATTATTGGACATAATTCCCCGAGGTGACATAATCAGAGCATTGGTCACATATTGGTATCCTACACACAATGTACTACATCTTCCGGACTTTGAACTCACTCCCCCTCTGGAGGAAATTACTTTCTATATAGGGAAAAACGAGTTCCCCTTGAAAGGAAAATACCCGGTGGCCCCGAGAGCAGTAACGGTGCACCGCTTCTTGGATTCTTTGAAAATTGCTAGGAATGTCCACAATGAGGATTTAGCCAACGGATTTTGCTCCCTGGACTTCATTTATAGCAGATATGGACATATCAGGGGTTTCAACAACTCCACGAACAAGCTTTGTAGCAAGTCCAACCGAGCAAAATGGGAGGAGCATCGACGGTTTGCTTTCTTAGTGGCATTTCTCGGAGTTATCATATTTCCGAGAAAAGATGGGCACATCAATATAAAGGTTGCCGGGGTAGCAAGCACTTTGGTAGTACAAGATAATTGTACTCTGGCTCTGATGATTTTAGCGGACATCTACCGTGCCTTAACTACGTGCAAAGTAGGGTTCAACTTCTTTGAGGGATGCAACTTAATTTTGCAAATATGGTTGATTGAACATCTATGCGATCATCCTTCGTTCTCAAGCAATAGGCCAACTGGAAGAACGTGCCTTGAAGAATTTAACACGACAACAAAAGAAGTTAAGTTGCCAGATGAAGTAAAGGACTCGATTTCGCATCTACGATCATTGACTGACGGCCAGATTGATTGGACATATGATTAGTTGCCTCTCGACGAGGTGATTTATATGTCGGCAGAAGGGTCACATTTTTTTATCATGGGTTGAAAAAGTATCCAGCCTTATGCCCTGTACAGGGCACTGCGACAGCTTGGTAGATGCCAAGTTATACCAAAAGATGGGGACCTCCGTTCGCAAGTGATAGAGATTAGCCCGGATGGGCAATTCTCGGAAGCAAAGGTCCGTCAGATTTGGAATGAATGTCAGAACTTGAAGGTAGAGACTTGTGTGCAGAACAGAGCTCGAGGTGAAGTGTCGTCAGGATATTCCGCATGGTATCAACGGGATATTGAGCATGACAGGCTTGCGAAAAGACCCCATTTGCGAGATCTAGTGGAGCAATCTAGTGAAAATAGGAATTGGGCGGCCAAAGAAAGTTTAATATAAGGCCAAGATCAGCTTGATGGAAGAACAATTGAGAAATCTCCAGTTTGAGAGCGGTTTGCAAGCAGCATCCGACGAAGGAGAGAAAAAGCAACTGAAGAAAGAAAATGAAATTCTGAAGGCTCAGGTTGCTAAGATGAAAATTGCATCCGAGACCCCTGTTCGCTTGGCCCGAGACGAGAAATTGATTGAAACTCTTCGGCGCAAAGTGAATAACTACAGCTTCAACTTAGACAAAGCAGAAAGGAGTTGGTCAGGGCTTGGAAGCAAATGGCCAAAGATGCCGAGGAAAGAGCCAAGTTGGTTCAGCAGCTACAGGATAAGCATGAGTTTGAGGTAGCTCAACTGAGAAAGAAAATTGTCACAGCCGCTGTCAAAAGTAACAAGGTCATCAAAGATCTCGAAGAAGAAAGAGAACATTGTTACAGGACTATGGCTTAGTTAGAGTTTGAGCTACAACAAATACAAAAGGAGAACCAATGTACTTTATATGCTCGCACCGAACAGATCAGCTGATTGTTTCAAGAGAAAGGGGTTATTCGAGAGAGAATTGTTCATATTGCTCAGTACATCACCCAGAAGAGTCATCTATGTGAAGACATGTCCCGGGCAACGTTCGTGTCAGCAATGAAGGTTTTTGTGCAGCAAGTCATGTCCGACCTGGATAGGCTCCAAAAGGGATTAGCATATAGTCCCACGGCAAGACCGAACGATGTCTCGCGGTCACTAGGAGAATTAATGTATTCTTCGGGCATGCATTCTGTATTTGTATTTCTTTGCATTAGTAGCACAACACCATCTTGTAAACCGATGTTTTGAACTATCAATGAGAAATCAAGAGTTGTTTTCAATCCTTTTGCTTTATGTCAATCCTTTATTTACGATAGGCAAATAAATAGGAACGTGAATCAATAAAGAAAATAAGGAAAGAAGAAAAGAGAGAAAAAAAAAGAAAAAAAAAAGAAGAAAGGAAAGAAAAAGAGAAAAGAAATAAAAGAGAGAATGATGAGATTGGTTCAAAATAAAACAGAGGTCGGGATGATGCATGACGATCAAAGGCAAAATGTGATTATTCCAAATCGTTGCATCTTATCTCTTTATACGCTAACAACTAACGGGTGTTGCTGTTTATGAGATTCAGATTCTAGCTGGCAACTGGCATTCTGGCTACTCATCCCTACAAAGATCTAAGACAATGAAAAAGGCCGTGTCACAAGAAATTGAAACAACAGTCATGGACCCCGTCCGAGAGGAGGAAGTTGTGGACGTGACGGGAATGAAAAAAGAAATGTACAATCTTAAACAGCAGATGGCTGATATGTACCAGGCTTGGTTGAGGGGTCAACCCTTACCCGCTTATCCTGAAAACCCAGCATACGTCCCTCCATCAAATCCCAACCCTGAGCCACCCACTATGAACTCGTCCTCTATATATCCAGACTATCACCACTATTATGCTTCCACCTCTCAAGTGCCACCACCACTGTCAAAACAAGTGCCACCCCAGCCACCTCAAGTTGCCCCGGTATATGTAGCACCTCCGCCTGTCGCCTAGCATAAGTCATCCAGTGAACCGTTGTTTCATGTATAAGACGCTCACTACTACCCACCTGAACCAACCTTTCGGCAATCGAAGAAAAACCGGTCAAGAACTTAGAACATTAGGAGATGGCCATAAAGATAAGGAGTCTGGTGCAGTCCTTTCGTAACATACAAGGGTTAAGGGGACAAGTAAGTGTGGCATACAAAGACCTATGTCTGTTTCCGGAAGTGCAACTTCCTGTCGGATTCAAGTTGCCAAAGTTTGACATGTACAGTGGACCCGGAGATCCTGTCGCCCATCATAGAGGATACTGTAGTAAGATGCGGGGCGCAGGGGGAAGAGATGAGCTTCTGATGGTGTACTTTAGCCAAAGTCTAAGTGGTTCTGCACTGGAATGGTACACGCGCCAAGATCACACCAGGTGGTTTATTTGGGATGATCTCGCACAAGAGTTGGCTAACCATTTCCAGTATAATTTGGAAATCATACCGGATAGGTTGTCACTCACTAAAATGGAAAAGAAACCTGGTGAAAGTTTTAGAGAATACGACTTTAGATGGAGAGAGCAGGCGGCGAGGGTGGATCCGCCGATGAAATAAAGTGAAATAGTAGACTGATTCTTGCAGGCCTTGGAGCCTACCTACTATGGACATCTGGTGTCAGCCATTGGAAAGAATTTTAATGAAGTTGTAAAAATGGGAATTTTCGTGGAAGAAGGATTGAAAACTAACAAAATTATGAGTTTTTCAGCGATCAACGCCACAAATCAGGCCATCCAGACAGGGAATGGAGGAACCATTGGGAAGAAAAAGAAAGAAGAAGTGTCGGTTGTGGAGAGAAAACCCCTGGAATCGTAGTCAATACCATCACCCACCATGACCATATCAGCCGTACACACCAACCCCATACAACCCACCAACATCATACAACCCACCTCCACCATACTACCCACCTACTACCCCACACTACCATAATCCTCAAGCCCAAACTTATCCACCACCACCACAGGTATGGCGAGCCCAGGCCCCGTAGAATATTTATCACACACAAAATACCTACCCCTCTTCTAGAACTTACAGAAACCCGAACAAACCCAACTTCAGGCCCGACCCGGAGATGAGGAATAGAAATCAGACGAAGAAACCATTCACCCCGTTGGGGGAATCCTATACTAGCCTCTATCACCGATTGAAGGAATTGGGGATGTTGAGCCCAATCGAGTCAAAGCTTTCGAACCCACCTCCAAAGAATATCGATCAGTCGGTCAGGTGCGAATATTGCTCTGGGGCACCAGGACACGACACTGAGAAATGTTGGCATTTGAAGAACGCTATTCAAGAGCTCATTGATAGCAGGAGGATTGAGGTACAGGCTCCAGAGGCTCCGAACATTACTTAGAATCCACTTCCGGCTCATCATAGAGCACATATGATAGAGTTGACAGAAGAGGAGAACAGCCGAAAGCCATCCCAGTCGGTCATAATGATAAAGGCCAGCAACAAAGCAGAAAAGAAAGTTGAGAAAAAGGAAGCAGTAGTTGAAGTACCAGTAAAAAAGCAACTAGCGGTGGAGACTTTAAAAGTTGTGGTGCCAGGTGTGAAACTAGTGTTGACGGTGAAGGGTGCAAGCATGGAACCGGTAATTATAAGGCCAGTAGTACAGATGCCGGTGGTAGATACTAAGACTGTACCTTGGAACTACAACAAGGTGGAAGTAGTGTACAAAGGGAAAGAAGTGACAGGAGAGATCAACGAGACGCATGGTCTAACTCGTTCCGGGAGGTGTTTTGCCCCAGAAGAGTTAAGGAAAATAAAAGTGGTGAAAGAGAGTCACATAAAGAAGCCTGTGTCTGAAGAGGAAGCAGAAGAATTCCTCAAGAAGATAAAATCTCAAGACTACTCCATAGTGGAACAGTTGAGGAAGACACTCGCACAAATATCTTTGCTCTTATTGTTGATCCATTTGGAGGAACACAAAAAAGCATTGATGAAGATATTGAATGAGGCGCATGTCCCTGAAAAGATCTCGATATGTCATCTCAAGAAGATTACCAACAAGATCTTTGAGTCCAACAAGATTACGTTCTCAGACAGTGAATTGCCCGTTGAGGGGACTGAACATAATAAGGCGCTCTACCTTACTGTGAAAAGCGAGGAGTCAGTGGTCACTCGGGTTTTGATAGATAATGGCTCAAGTGCAAACATTTGGCCGCTTTCGACTCTTGGAAAGCTGAATATCAGTCCTGACAGAATCCGAAGGAAAAGTGTGAATGTGATAGGGTTTGATGGAGGAAGTAAGAACACTTTGGGGGATATCATCTTGGAGGTCACCATTGGGCCTGTAGACTTTACGATGGAGTTTCAGGTGTTAAACATTGTTGTATCTTACAATCTATTGCTGGGTCGACCATGGATCCATGCAGCCAAAGCCGTGCCATCGTCTTTGCACCAAATGGTTAAGTTTGAATGGGAGCAACAAGAAATCACAGTGCATGGAGAAGGAGACACCTGCAATGCCATAATGCCATTCGAGGATGTAGAAGGAGACAAGGGTCCCTGGGTATACCAGGTGACAGATACTGTAGCAGTAAACAAGATTGCTGAAGGTGAGAGATTGTCAATCCCTACAGTGGCACATGCCGCTGTGATGGTAGCACGGGAGATGATTAAAAATGGATTTACGCCAGGGAAAAGGCTAGGGAAAGCTTTGCAAGGAATAACTCAACCAGTCCATCTGCTAGTGAACAAAAATACCTTTGGCTTGGGATTCAAACCCACCCACGCCGACATCCAAAGAGCCTAGAGAACTAAAAAGAAAAACTGGACCCTTCCTAAACCCATCCCAAAATTGTCCGACACCTTTGCCAAGCCTGGTACAAAACGACATCTGACATCTGTTGCGTCTAGGTATGCTGAGACTAGACCTGATGAGGAGATCTTGATGAGGTTTGAAATGTTATTTGGGGACGTGAACATGGTAGAAATGGGAGAAGGTACTAGCAGGATAGACGTTCATTTCGTGGGATCTGGTGTTACGCTCAACAACTGGGAAGCCACTCCTTTCCCAATCAGGAAGGAGTCTTGGTAGTTAGCTTTTGAAATTCATCATCATCTCCCCAAAAAGCAATTTTACTTTCTCTAGTCCCCCACCCCCCCATGAAAATCAAAATGTACCCAAAAAACTTTGTTCATCTTCGAAATATCAATGAAATGCAGTTTTCTTCTTTCTTCATTTTTGCCTAATTTTTTTTTGTACAGTTCCATATGTGCTGATTCTGATGATATGTCATGCATGAAGAATTCTCGGCCCAGTTCTTACAATCAAATTATTATACAAAAAATTGAGAATGATAGTAAGATAGAATATGAGGATGAAGAAACCCTGGAGGAAATAAGTAAGGACCTGAATCAATATGAGGAAAAAACCAAACCGAATTTGAGTGAGACAGAACCCATCAATTTGGGGAGCGAAGATAATGCCCGGGAGACGAAAGTCAGTGTACATTTAGAAACCTCCCTCAGAGAAGAGCTAATAAAGTTGCTGCATGAATTCAAGGACATCTTTGCTTGGTCCTATGATGACATGCCCGAACTTAGCACTAATTTGGTGGTGCACAAATTGCCTATCTATCCTGAATGCCGGCCAGTGAAGCAAAAGTTGTGAAAGTTCAAAACGGACATTAGCGTAAAGATAAAACAAGAGGTGAATAAGAAGTTTGAAGCAAAGGTCATACGAGTTACTAAGTACCCCACCTGGTTAGCAAATGTTGTGCCAGTCCCAAAGAAAGATGGAAAAACTAGAGTGTGTGTAGATTACAGAGACCTTAACAAAGCCAGTCCAAAGGATGACTTCCCATTGCCAAACATCCACATATTAATCGATAATTGCGCCAAGCATGAGATCGGTTCATTTGTAGATTGCTATGCGGGTTATCACCAGATTCTAATGGACGAAGAAGATGCGGAGAAAACTGATTTCATTACGCCTTAGGGAACATATTGTTAAAGAATGCCGGAGCTACTTATATGAGGGCAATAACCACAATGTTCCATGACATGATGCATCGAGAAATCGAAGTGTATGTGGACGACGTCATTATAAAGTCCAAGAAGAAACATGATCATGTGAGGGATTTGAGGAAGTTTTTCCAAAGACTCCAGAGGTACAATCTTAAACTCAATCCTGCGAAATGCGCTTTTGGAGTGCCTTCAAGGAAGCTGTTGGGGTTTATAGTGAGTCGGTGGGGTATTGAACTAGATCTATCAAAGATCAAAGACATCCAGAATCTACCTCCACCGAAGAACAAGAAGGAAGTAATGAGCTTATTGGGAAGGTTGAATTATATTAGCCGGTTCATCGCTCAGTTGACATCAACATGCAAGCCGATCTTCAAGTTGTTAAAGAAAGATGCAGCGGTGAAATGGACTGATGAATGTCAGGAACCCTTTGACAAAATCATGGAATATTTAGCGAAATCCTCCAGTGCTAGTTCCTCCAGAGCCAGGAAGACCTTTGATCTTATACCTGATAGTGCTTGACAATTCTTTTGGTTTTGTGCTAGGACAACACGATGAGACGGGAAAGAAAGAGCAGGATATATATTACCTTAGTAAGAAATTCACATCTTACGAGGTAAATTATACTCATCTAGAAAGAACATGTTGTGCATTAACTTGGGTGGCTCAGAAGCTGAAACATTATTTGTCAGCTTATACCACGTACCTGATATCACGGTTGGATCCTCTGAAGTACATATTCTAGAAGCCCATGCCTACAGGAAGACTTGCTAAATGGCAGATTCTGCTCACAGAATTTGACATCATTTATGTAAATCGCACGGCGATGAAGGCGCAGACAGTTGCGGATCACTTGGCAGAGAATCCCGTGGATGATGAATATGAGCCATTAAAAACATATTTTTTGTATGAGGAGGCAATGAATGTCAAAGAAATAGAACAGGGCGAAAAACCAGGATGAAAGATGTATTTCGACGAAGCCGTCAACAGTAAGGGAGTTGGTATCGGAGCAGTACTCATTTTCAGAAACGGGTCAACACTATCCCGTCACCGCTAAGTTTCGATTTTTCTGCACCAACAATATGGCCGAATATGAGGCGTGTATCTTGGGATTGAGGATGGCAATAGATATGGGTGTTCAAGAGATTTTGGTCATGGGTGACACGGATCTTTTAATACACCAAATCTAGGGAGAATGGGAAACAAAGGATCTGAAATTGATACATTATTGGCATTGTATGCATGAGCTGTCCCAAAGATTCCAGTCCGTAGAATTCAAACATATCCCAAGAATGCACAATGAAGTTGCAGATGCTCTGGCCACACTATCCTCTATGTTACATCATCCGAACAAAGCCTATATAGACCCACTCCAGATCCAGGTGCGTGATCAGAACGCTTACTGTTTTGCTGTGAAAGGAGAATTGGATGGAGAACCGTAGTATCACGACATCAGGGAATACATGAAGGCAGGTAAATACCCGGAACAAGCCACCGGAGATCAGAAGAGAGCTGTGAGACGTTTGGCGAATGGCTTTTTCCTCAGTGGAGGAATCATATATAAAACAACGCCAGACTTGGGATTGTAGATGTGTGTGGATGCACAACAAGCTGATAAGATTATGATTGAGGTGCATGCTGGAGCCTGTGGACCCCATTTGAGCCGGTATATCTTAGCAAAAACGATTCTGAGAGCCGGGTATTATTGCTCACCATGGAGCGAGACTGTATCAAGTATGTAAGGAAATGCCACCAATGCCAAGTGCATGGAGATCTAATTCATTCCCCACCTTATGAACTGTAGACAATGTGTGCACCATGGCCGTTTGTTGCTTGGGGCATGGATGTTATCGAACCAATAGAGCCAGCAGCTTCCAATGGGCACAGATTTATTTTGGTTGCGATTGATTACTTCACCAAGTGGGTTGAGGCGAAGCCATTCAAGGTGGTGACAAAGAAAGCTGTGGTGGATTTTGTGCATGAAAATATTATATGCCGGTTTGGAATTCCCAAGGTAATCATTATAGATAACGGGGCCAATCTGAACAGTCACCTCATGGCGGAAGTTTGCCAGAGATTTAAGATCATACATCGCAACTCCACACCATATAGGCCAAAGGCAAATGGGGCAGTAGAAGCTGCAAACAAGAACATAAAGAAGATCTTTAGGAAAATGGTGGAGGAATCCAGACAATGGCACGAGAAATTACCTTTTGCTCTTATGGGTTATCGCACAACAGTGCGCACTTCTATCAGCGCCACACCTTATTCATTGGTGTATGGGACAGAAGCTGTTATACCCACAGAAATAGAGATACTGTCATTGTGAATCGTAGCTGAAGCTGGAATAGATGACTAAGAATGGGTAAAAGCCCGGCTGGAGCAATTAAGTCTGATCGACGAGAAGAGGTTGGCCGCAGTTTGTCACGGGCATTTGTATTAACAGAGAATGGCCAGATCATATAATAAGAAGGTGCATCCTCGGAAGTTTAAAGTTGGACAACTCGTATTGAGGCGCATCCTACCACATTGGACCGAAGCAAAGGGCAAATTTGTGCCAAACTGGCAAGGACCATTTATGGTATCACGGGTGTTTTCTAATGGGGCATTATATTTGACAGACATTGAAGGAAAGTGCGTAGAGACTGCTATCAATTCAGATGTGGTCAAAAGATACTATGTATGATCCCTTTTCAATTGTATGATTGTATTTTGTTGTGATTTTGGAATTGAAATGATGACGGCATTTTATTCTCTATCCAAACTCTTTATCCATTGACATCCCCTTTGAGCCATGTTCGACATATTCTTTCATACCCCTCTCTCGGAATTGCTTATGGCACAATACAGAAAATGAAAAAAATGATGAATGAAAAATAAAAATAAAAAGAAAAGAAAAGGAAAATAAAAGGGGAAATGAATGAAAAAAATGAAAAGAGAAAGGAAAAAGACAAAGAAATCGGGAAAAAGTCAAAAAAGAAATTCATTAATTGATGGCATAGTAATGAACTACGTTTGACTTGATCCCGAAAGGGTACGTAGGCAGCCTCACAGAGGTTCAGTCACAATAAAGAAAAAATCCAAAAATCCCCCACATATTGAAACTGGGGCAGGAGTTATGATTTATAATTCCGAGAGTTGTAAATATTTTTTAAACCCTCGTAAATTTTGAGCATTTATACCCTTCTTTCTTAACCCGTCCAAAAGCCATGTTACGGTCCAAAGAAAGGCCTTCTGATCAATTTCAAGAGAATAACAAACGCAACGAAGGAAGAACGAAACATTGGACAACATCGGTGGTACAGAAAATAGAAAAACAAAAAGAAAAATGGAAAAATAAAAAAATGAGAGAGTCTCATCGGCGAAAACCTTAATCGGCACCGCGAGGCGACCGTGAGATTGAGAAAAATAAAATGAGAGAGTCTTGTCAGTGAAAACCTTTAATGGCACTGCAGGGCGATTGTGAGGTTGAGAGAAAATAAATGAGAGAGTCTTATTGGTGAAAACCTTTCGAGGCACCATAGGGAGATCGTAAGGTTTATTATGGAAAAGAGAAAAGGCAACAAAAAATAGTATCGGTTTGGGTCAAGAACAATCCGGAGTCAGAATAATGAGTTGAACGAACTGGGTCGGAGTTTAAATACATGGCCTGGTCAGCAGAATCAGCCAACATACCCAGATAAGTTCTACCACCTCTCCGAAACACCCTTACTTTCTTTCATCTTTCTGCATTTCATTGTTTTCTTTTTGAGAGCTAACTACTAGCTCCTGATGATAAGAGCTGAAATAACACTGGATCAGAAAAGAAAAGAAAAGGAAAGTTGGAAAGAAATAAAGGAATTTGGCAAATAGAGCCAAAAGAAAAGAAAACAGAAAGTGAAAAACAAGAAAATACAAAAGAGCTTGCAGAAGATAGTCAACTAAAAGACCAAACAGTTGGAGAAAACGTAAAAAGAGGAGAACTATAAGAGGCAGGGACGGCAGATACCAGTTGCCAGCAGTTTATATCTAATAAATTTCTGTTTCATGATTTAGACAGGAACAAATCGTCACTAATCACATTAAAGTGAATGTGACCAATGTGGAAAGATAGAAAACACCAAAAAGAGAAAGTTCGGCAATAAGTGAAGGAATTCACAGGTGAAAGTCATTCAGTCAAAGAAAACACCAAAAAACAAGAGGAAAGTATCATGTTAAAAATCCACTCCCCAGTTATCAAACTGAGGGAATATTTTTCTGCAAAATTTAATTTCATGCATCAGTCGCCCACTTGGATAACAAGGGAATATTTTTCTGCAAACTTTTAATTTCATGCATCAGGCGCCCACCTGGATAACAAGAGAATATTTTTCTGCAAAATTGAATTTCATGCATTAGGCGCCCACCTGGATAACAATGGAATATTTTTCTGCAAAATTTTAATTTCATGCATCAGGCGCCCACCTGGATAACAAGGGAATATTTTTCTGCAAAATTTTAATTTCATGCATCAGGCGCCCACCTGGATAACAAGGGAATATTTTTCTACAAAATTTTATTTTCATGCATCAGGCGCCCACCTGGACAACAAGGGAATATTTTTCTGCAAAATTTTAATTTCATGCATCAGGTGCCCACCTGGATAACAAGGGAATATTTTTCTGCAAAATTTTAATTTCATGCATCATGCGCCCACCTGGATGACAAAGGAATATTTTTTTGCAAATTTTTAATTTCATGCATCAGGCGCCCACCTGGATAACAAGGGAATATTTTTCTGTAAATTTTTAATTTCATGCATCAGCCGTCCACCTGGATAACAAGGGAATATTTTTCTGCAAAATTTTAATTTCATGCATCAGGCGCCCATGTAGATAACAAGGGAATATTTTTCTGCAAATTTTTAATGCCATGCAACTTTGGTTTGTGTTAGCTAACATGAGTAACACCGTAACATGAGAAACCCATACTGGGGCAGAATAAAAGTTTGTTGCTTTGTCTTTTTTTTAGCAGGCATCAGTTTGAAGGCAAGAATTATCATCGAAAAATCAAAAAAAAAGAAGAAGGGGGAAGCAAGAAAAAGAAAACCAACATAAAAGAAAGTCAGCATCACAGAGAATCAAGGAAAAAGAGACAAAGAAGAGCAAGAGAGAAGAAGCTAGATAGGGACTATTGTAATTTGTAGAATCATAGTTTAGAATAGCTTCTTCATTTTTACATTTTACCCCTCGGTGTAATAAGGAGTAAGTCAGCAGGTCTCAACAGTGTCAATGCAACAGTGAGTCTGGTAGTTTTTAACTGCCAAACCTTCCCTAACCACACTGACCTGATTCCTGTTTAGCCCAGGATATGTAGGCAACCTCTAAAGCAGGGTGCGGTCAAAAGGGTTTTCCAAAAATGCTTTCAAGGAATATGCCAATGTGCAAAAATCTCTCATTATTGCTCACTTGTCTTTGCACTGAAACTCTTCGTGTTCCCGAGTAAAGAGGGGCAGCTGTGAGCACATGATTTTTGCATTAGACAAACAAAATTCCAAAATTAAAATAAAATTATATTTTTGAGTGTAATTGCATGACTTGTTTGAAATTAAATGTATTTTATGTGTTTAAATAATCAAAATTAGAAAATCAAAAAATATAAGTTAAATACATGCATTTTGAATTACGTAGTTAAAAGAAAATCAACAAAAAAGAGCATTAATAGCGGAAATTATGGAACAAATAGTAGCAAATTACCAAAAAATATCAGAAAATTAGTGCAAGTAGGAAATTGAAAAATTTAAATAATACAAAAGTAAAAATGAAATACAAAAAGAAAATTACCAAAAAAATAAATTAAAATAATTAAATAACAAGAATACAAGATATATATAAGTGTAATAAGAATTGGGCCAAAAGAATCCCAAAATTGTGGCGCGGTCCTTAAGCCCAAAGAGCCCGGTCCAGGCCATTAAGTGATCAGTGATCTCAGCCATTCGTTGCACCAAATCCAACGGCTGAGAATCGATCCGGATTTTAATTAATTAGTTAAGTGTGAGATCGAATCTCAGCCGTTTGTGTAAACTAATCTAACGGTTGAAAGCTTGGGCTTCATTTGTAATGAAACGACACCGCTTAAGTAACGTTGTTGACGACCGTTGATCTTCATCAAATCAACGGTCCAGATCACCTAGGCTCCCTCGACTATATAAGGCATCGGTCGTGTTGAAGACCGGCTCATTTGCATAATACCCTAACCCTAGCCGCCTTTCTTCTTCTTCTCTCTTTCTGCATCTTCTCCATCAAGCTAGCCGGCCATGGAGGCCACCACCCTCCACGGTGGTCTCCGACCACCCCTTTCACCTTCCCTCTTCTCTTCTTCATCTTCTTCACCTCAAACACCACTTAGCCAACCCTAAAACCCTAAAAAATCCCATGTTCTTGATCTGCCGGTCACCGGAACCTACCTCCGGTGACCACAAACTACGAGATCTTTCTCCAAACCAACGCCAAAAGAACAGCCTTGGTCCGATCTAACCCCCCACAACACTGGTTTCCCTCGAATATACCCTGAACCCGTCGAATATCCAAAAGAAAGTCGCTGGAACCCTAACTCCGGCGACTCAAAACTCAAACCTTCTCCAAAGATCTAGCCTTTACCCTTCCAAATACCCCTTCCAAACCGAAAAACCTCAAAAGACTGCACCTTGAAGTCTAAAAAGGGAAAACCAGAAAAGAAAAATGAAAAAAAAATGGAAACAAAGAAAAGGGTCTGAAAGTCTGAAAAGAAAAGAGTGAAGAGAGTGAGAGGAAGCTCAGAGGACCGGCCCTGCAAAGCTAAGTCCCCTTACTCTGTGAATCTGTTTGCTTTCCTTTAGTTTTTAGTTTTTAAATGCTTTTTTCTGTGTTGTGTTTTTATTCTATCTATTTTGTCTCCCTGATTCGAAAAAACCTATTTAGTATTAGGGTTTTCTGTTCATCTTGTTCATCTCCATGGTATTCTCCTGTTTTGACTATTCTTGTTTCTTTGGCTTGAAAGATCTAGTTAGAACTAGGATTTTATTTTCATCTCGTTCATCTTCATGATGTTCTTCTGTTTTGCTTGTTTCAAATCAAGTTCTATTTCTTCTGGAAAAAAAAGGGATCTATCTTTCATCTTGTACTTCTTCATCTTCTTGGTATTCTGATTTCTGATCTATTAGTCTTCAACAACATGATTGTTCCTCTCTTCATGATTCTTTACATGTTTAGTCGTCTAGTCATTGTTATTCATATATTATACTATGTTTATCTCGTTTGTTTGGATTTTATTTTGATTCTCTGTTTTGAAGATTTGACCTTGGTATCTTTCTTTTTCTTCGTCCTCTGTTAGTATTAGGCCTCTTCATCGTGTTGGTTTTAGATATCATCTTTGCATGTTTAAGTTTTTGGATTCTTATTCTGTGTTAGTTTATCTTTGTTAACTCTCATTAGTTTGAATGATTCTTCTCTTCTGTTTCTTCTCATGCTTAGTTTTAGGGCTAGGACTAGCTGTTGGTCTCCTATATTAAGGTTGTTTTACTTTATCTTTGTCTATTCCCCTAAATCTCCTGATCAAAAACCATGCTTTTTCTCTAATGGTTGGTTTATACCACCTTTTATGTTCCTTCATCTACTGAAATAAGCATGTTAATCTGATTTTGCTTCTTTTTCTGTTACTTGGCATAATAGATGATAGGATCCTTCTTCACTGTCTCCCCATAACTCTCCTATTCTTTATTTTCAACTTATATAGGGTTAGTACTTGAAAATAGATCCTGGCTAGCATGTCTATGTTATTCTGTGGTCCTTGTGTCTAAAAATGAGCCATGTTTCATCTCTTACTGACTGTTTGTGAAAGTTTAGCTTCTATGTATGTCTACACTCATGAACTCTAAAGGTTCTGGGTTTTTCAATGTATCATCTGACATAAACTAGTTGTAATTAAGTCTAATTGATATTGATTGACACTTTGCCACATGGAATTGGGTTATTTGAATTGATTGATTAAGATTCAACACTATCAAATTTCCCCTTTTGAGTTTTGCTTGATTGATGCATAATATTTGATCTCATGTGGCTATGTGTGCAATTGCATGTTGAAATGACTGAGTTTGCAATAGTTCTTTGTTAGTGTGAGCATGTGATTAATATTCATTAACTTTAGGGGATTGGTTATAGCTGTGATAGTACTAAGTTCCATAAAATGGCTAGTTTTGAAATAGGTTTAAAATTGAAAATCAAATAACAATAGGCTATAAGATGAATAAATGACCAAAGAGTGGTCAATTTTGCTAATTGACCAACTCTACATTGTTCAGCACACTAGCCCACCTTAAAAGGGTTAGTTGTGTAACAAGTGGTGCAAGTCCGCAAGTACACACTCACCAAGGCTCATTTGAGCCCTGAATCACAGGTGGCTAGGTCTGCAAAGTCTTTAGCCCAGCCTGTGTTCAGCTAAATAGGTCATTTGTGTAAAAAGATTGGTTAAGTTTGCAAGTACAAACTCACCAAGGCTCATTTGAGCTCTGAATCACATGTGGCTTAGCCTACAAAGGCTTTGGCCCAGCCTGTGACCAGCTAATGGGTTTCAATTACCCAAGCCAAGTCTCAACTTGAGACTGGCTAAATCTTAAATAGTTTAAATACAACAATAAAGCAGGATAATCCAGCAATTAGTTTAAAAAATGAAATAAAAGGTCTTAATTAACTGAAAATGAAACAAAAGAGGTTAAAATTGAAATAGTTCCTTAGAGTAGAACTGGCCAGTCCTTAAATACCAATGCAAGGACTGGCCATTAGTTAAATAAACCAAAAATGCTGAAAACCTGACCTAGGTAGGTCGGGTAAATCAGCAATGTCACTAAGGGTATAAAAGGGAAAAAAAATGGTAAAATAGTGAATTACATAGAACACATAGGGATATGGGAGTCATTTGTACCCCTGATTTCTGCAATTTTGCAGAGATTAAAGGGTATAGTGGTCTCCCTAAAAAGGAAAATCTGTAAAAATCTTTAACCCTTAGGGATACTTTGGTAAAAGCCTTAAAAGGGAATCAAATAGAACCTTCCAGCACATGCTGGAAGGGATCTTTTAACTGAAAATGGGGTCTAAGTGTAAGTTTAGCTATTTTAAAGGGGGAGAAGTGGGATTTAATCCCATTCTTTCTCCCCAAGAAATCTGCCATTTCTACATATATATATACCCCCAAATAAAGTGAAATAAGGGCTGGATTTTCGAGGGAAAAATTCAGAGTGAAAAGAAGTTAATAGCAAATAAGTTAGCCTGCATTTTTCGAGTGAGAGCACTTTGGTAGTCGCCTGTTTTTGTGGTTTTCTGCTCGTGCTTGCTTGGATTTCTATTTGCTGTTATTGCTGTGGTTTTTGTTCGTTGATATTCAATCTCCCACTGTTGCATTGTTGCTTGAATCTGTTGCTGAATTATTTGCTTAGTCCCCTAGAACTCATTGGTTTCTACTTGTTGATTCAGGTACACTTCTATTCAAACGAAGTTGTAATGGTGAATTGCTGAAATGAAATAAAGTTCTATTTTTTTTTTAAATTCATATGATCTCATGTATTTTGTATTTACTCTTTTATTAGCTTTAGTATTAGTATAGATCTGTAGTTTAAATCGTAGTATAGTATGTAATAGTAGAAAAACAAAGACAAAAACAGTGTAATAGCTTAATAGTTGGTAGTGTAGTTGTAATAGTACATCACCTAGCTTAAATAGGTAAAACTTTAAAACATAAGTTAGCTAATCATAGTTTCAAATCGCTAATTGTTCATTCACAGTAGTATCGTAAGTCTTAATCACATAGTCAATCATATATTGTAGATCTGCATTTTAAACATAGGTAAGCTTCAAAAAATAGAAAAATGTTAGATCAAACCGTGATTCATTCATAATTGGGTTATAACATTGTAATGAGCTAAGTCGTAGTAAAATCAGTAGCTTAATTATGCTTAAGCCTTTGAGCCACTTGAATGTAGATACTCGAATCGTACAATTGAGTGATTAGACTGTGTAATCATTGCTTGCGTAGTTAGTTAGTGTTAAAGGATCAAAAGTTCAGATTTGAATAAGTTTAAAAGGGGAAACAACTAGATAACATAACAACTCAATTAGAACCAGATCTGTGATGTCAAAAGGCTTAACTCATAATGGAACTAGTGATATAATTGCACATCTGTGAATAACTCGACTTAGTTTTAGATAATATAGATACCATAAGTGATTTAGTTGAATTGTTCCAATCTGATCAAGCCTCATATACAATCAAACCATTTCTTAAAATTTTCAACTAGTAAATAACTCAGATGTTAGTGTAAATTCATTAATAGAGATTGAAGTTAGAAACAGTCTGTCAATTCAAGCCTCGTGTACAATAGATAGTTGTGATACATAGTTAACCTTAATAGCTTGTACTGTGATTGTCCCTTTTGATGAATAAAAAATGCAATTGAATTCATTCTCAATGATTTATGATTGTTCTGTTATATATTTACCATTATTATTCTTATCACTACTGTTCCCATTTGGTTTGGGCCCAACATGTAACGGGGGCCTGAACCATGATACGAAAATAACTGGGCTGCCAAGTGAAAGCCTGAAGATAGCTCGGGTCTCTAAGACCTGGGCAGGAACGGCGCTTGTTTAAGTATGAATGCAGAGGCCCATGCCCAAATAAAGTTATGACAATGGCATGGGCCCAAGTCTGAAAATGAGAAGTTGAAATATGACTAAGGAAAAACCAATATAGATAACATAGCATGTGTACATTAAGATTGAACCTTTTAAAATTAAAGTGGGATGAGCCTCGCACAACACAAAATAGAGGGGCCCCTTTAGTAATGAAATAATTTATAAATAGAATCTGGGGAAGGCTATTAGCAAATTTCATAGCTTCTCCCAAAAAGAATTAAAAGCCGATAGACTCTATTAGGCATGGTTTAATATACCTCCCTTATAATTGAGTGTGCACTTGGTGCGACTCAAATCCAAAATCCCGTCAAAGCCTAAATGTACTAAAGGTCATAGGCATACTGGTTGCGGTGTGACTCGAGGTACGTTTTTGCGATGTCGCAATTCTGTAAAATATTAAAAGTAAAAGAACATATGTATTTTTAAAATCTATAATAAGTCAAGTAAGATTCAAGAACGATGATTGAGCAACCGTGCTGAAACCACAGAATCCGGGAATGCCTAACACCTTCTCCCGGGTTAACATAGTTCCTTATCCAGGTCTTTGTTTCGCGGACTATAATAACAGAGTCATAAATTTCCTCGGTTTGGGATTAAACCGGTGACTTGGGACACCATTATTTTCCCAAGTGGCAACTCTGAAAAATTAATTAAATTGATCTCGTTCCGACTGTCCTTTAAGTGGAAAAACTCCTTCCTCTTTGTTATTATATCCGTCTCGGGTATTTGAACATTGAGGTATACCCTACGTATCTTTCCAAACGGATCGGTATAAAGCCCGTTTGTGGGGTAGTAAAAAGGGAGGTGTGACAGTATGCTCGGTCTTCAATTACCGGGTCACCTGTCCTAGACGGACCCAACCCCTGTGTTGAGTCCCCTAAGTCAGTTATGATACAAATAATCTCCCTAGACCTATGTTCAATATCTTATAGTTTTCATAGAGTGCTAGACTTTGTACCCGAGTGGACAACTCAGATCGAGGAGGGGGCTACGTACCGGTGACCCGCAGGGTCAATCGGCTTTGTAACTTATCCGGCCTCTGTTTTTTATTTTGGGTATGACTTAACAGAAAGGGAAGTCTCAACCAGTAAGCACATCCCCGGAGGTGAAGAAGAGAAAGGTTTTCGGCACAATTTATATATACAATCCATATAATATCAAAGCAGTAAAACACGTAGCATGTTGTTCAAAGCATATAACAAAGTCAAATAACATCGAGAATGGCAATTCTAACGAGCTCGAATTCTTAAACCCTGAAATCAAAGTTCTGGGTTGTTTTTCCCCAGCAGAGTCGCCAGAGCTGTCACACCTCCCTTTTTACTACCCTTTTTTAATGTTCTCCGATTAAGAGAATAGGGTATACCTCGATGTTCAAATACCCCGGGAAGGATATAAGAACAAAGAGGAAGGAGTTTTTCCAAATAAAGGACACTCGGTCCGGGATTTTGTTTAATTTTCAGAGTCGCCACTTGGAAAAATAATGGTGTCCCAAGTCACCGGTTAATCCCGAATCCGAGGAAATTGACTCTATATTATAGTCCGCGAAACTAGAAACCTGGATAAGGAATTCTGTTAACCCGGGAGAATGTGTTAGGCACTCTCAGATTTCGTGGTTTTAGCACGGTCGCTCAATTGTCGTTCTTGATTTTATGTGACTTATTATATGCCTTTTAACAATGTGTACATGTTTCAAACTTTAATATTTTTACGAATTGCGACGTTGAGAAAATGTATTTCGAGTCACACCGCAACCAGTATGCTTGTGACCTTTAATACATTTCGGCTTCGCCGGAATTTATGATTTGAGTCGCACCAGGTTCGCACTCGTATTAAGGAAGGTATATTTATAAAATCGTGCCTAATTCGTCTATCGGTTTTTCAATCTTTTGGAAAGGTTGTGTAATTTGCTATCAACCCTCCCGAATCTATTATAAATTATTATTTGATTATATTGGGGCCCCGCTATTTTATTTCCATGCGAGGCTCATCCACTCGATTTTTATAGTCCAAACCTAACGTGTAACTATATTTTCTGCTGTTGTTGTTTCCTTAGTCAATTTAATTATACTACTGTTTCAAAGGCAAGTCCAGGCCTCATCGTTTTATTAATACTGGGCCTGGACTCTTGGGCTTGTCTTCAGCACACTGACCCATGTATCTGGGTTTCAGAAACCCAGATTAGGCTGAAGCCTTTATTCAGAGGCCCAATTAATATTCGAATCATATCCAGGCCTGCGTTACTCATTAGGCCCAGACCAAACGAGAAAACGAAGAATAAACAAAGCTGAAAACTCATAATATATACAGTACTTGAAATTAAAGAGAATAAATTCAAATTGTTTATTTATGAAGAGAAACAAATGTACAGAACTAATAGTACCAATTCCAAATCAAAACTATCTAATATTCATAAGATCTAATTAACAAACTGCTTTTTGCTTTGTTTTTCAATAGCTAATTTAACTGCTGATCTAAGTGATATAACAGCTAAACAGCAAGATATTATCTAACTATGTAAGATGGGATTAATACTAAATGGTTCACTGACTTATAACTCATTGCAAATACTAGTTATATTTTTATCACTAAGTTTATTATGAGACTGATTCGTTGGATATTATAATAATCATCCTTATACTAAGCTATTGCTTCATTTTTTGTTGTTATAGCCGTTATTAAACTCGTTTAAATCTAGCTAACATGTATCAAATTAAACTATTTACTATGAGTTGATTGAAATCATTGTTACGATTCTAGTGTTATAAGCTTTATTTCGAGATTAATTGGACTAGTTTTACTGTTAGCCTATCTTAACTAAGTGATTTTGACCACTACCACTATATTACCTCTACTTGCTATACTTATTACATTGTTTCATTCGTTCGTGCTTCTCATGATCTACATATATACAATATTTCCTAATGAATTACAAATTCAACTATCTAACTAGATGTAAAACAGAAACATAAATGACAAAGAGATTTTAAGCTTGAGCCAAGATCTTCATTCCATCAAATGATTTCGAATTATATGGCTCGAACAGAGATATGTACCTGATTCAGCAAAAGAAATCCAATGAGTTCTAAGGGAAGTAGCAGGTACAACAGTTAAAATCGCCACAGGCAATGCAACAGTAGATAGAGTGAATCACAACAAGCAATTGAATCTCAGCACAGCAACCAAGCAAATACCCAACGAAGATAAGTAATAGAGAATCAATCGACAACAGGAAGTCCACCACAGCTCTAGTATAAACTTCAATTAGAAAACCCAGGCAGTTTTATCTACGATACTATGTATGAATTTTCTGAAAATTTTGATCTCCAAAATCCAGCCCTTAAACAGGCTCAAATGTGATGTATTCATAGGTGTGGTATGGTGAAAATTTTGGGGGGAAAAGCTGAAAAATAATTCTAGTTCCCTCCTCCCATTTTTACCAATTATTACACTTTAAACCCCATTTTCTATTATGAAATGCCTTCCAGCATGTGGTGGAAGGTTCTATTTGATTTCTTTTTGGGGTTTTTACTAGTGTGCCCCTACTTGTTAGAGTTATTTACTAAGTTACCTTTTATTTAGGACCATTGTGCCCTTAGTTTTGTGTAATATTGCAGAAATCATATGCCTAAATGTCTTTAATGTCCCTATAGGCTCTATTAAATCCACAATTATGCCATTTTCTATTCCTTATATGCCCTTAAGGGCATTCATTATTTACCCGACCTGTCCAGGTTAGGGTTATACTATTTTTAGATACTATTTAATTCCTGGCCACTTCAAATGAATCTTTTAAGATTTGGCAAGGTCTGAACCTCAATTAATTTCAATTCTAACCTCTTTTGTTTCATTTTCTGTAATTAAAGCCAATTTGCAGGACTAGCCTGCTTAATCATTTAAATCTGTATTGTTTAAGGCCTGGCCAGTCCAAAGTTTGGACTTAGCCTTGCAATTTTGGGCCAATCAGTGAACACAAGCTGGCTAAGACTTTGCAAGTCTAGCCAACTAGTGAACACAGGCCAATTGAGACCTTGCAAGTCTAGCCTGTTAGACTTAAGTCAATTTATTATAATACTTTGCCTATTTAACACTTAGCCAATGTTTTCAAAATTATCAGAGTTGGTCAGTTACAAAACTGACCACTCATTGTTACTCATTTCACTTGTGACCTCTTTTGTAGTTTTCAATTTTAGCCAATCCTAACTATTTAAAGCATGTTTTCAAAATTAACCACTTTTTAGGTTACTACACTACTGCAACTATAACCAATTTCACTTAATCATACAAGGTATTAACAATAATCAGCTAACATAGAATTGTTGCAAACATAGCCCTTTTCACATTGAATTGCATACATAGCCATGAAATCAGAGTTACTTGTCATTTAACCAAAACTCGGAGAAGAGATTGAATATTGTTGAATTTTAATCAAAAGACTTATAATTCCAGATTCCAAAAACACAGTATATCAATTGAACATGAAGCAGGCACAGTCAAAACTTTTCTCATGTCAAAAGACCACTGAAAATCCTAACCATGCTCACATGTACTTGACTAAGCATAGACATGTAGAATTTATTAAAGAAGCTTCAAAAGAAGACATGGTTTAAATAGAGAAACATGATAAAACAGAGATTTTTAGAAGACAAAAACATAATCTGAACATGCAATGATTCATGCGACTAAAGAAGAGAATCTTGACAGAAGACATGCTAACAAACATAAAGATGAATAAGAAGCAAACAAAGAAGACATGACTTAACAGAGAAACATAAACATGGATTTCAGAGAAAATGGGCCTAATCTACCATGCAATGGCTTAACAGCTAATAGAAGAAAATCTAATAGGAAACATACTAAAAATGTAAGAAGAATAAAGAAGCAAGCAAAGAAGATGAAAAATCACGAAAAATCATAAAAGAGCAGGCAAAAAGAGAGGAGGTGACTTAACTTTCAGGATCTGTCTCCTGAGCTTCCCCGTATCTCTTTATTTGTTCTTTCTTTTCTTTTCTTCTTTTTCTTTTTTCCAGTTTTCTTTCTCTTTTCTTATTTTTCTGGCTTTCTTCTTTTCAGATCTAAGACTTCAGATTTGAAGTCTTTTTATTAAGGGATGGGTTTTAGGGGGTGAAAAGACGAGATCTTTGGTGTGGGATTTGTTTAAGTCGGTTGGAATTAGGGTTCCGGTGACTTATTTTCCAAGATTCGAAGAGCTCGGAGAAGATTCGAAGGGAGAGGGTTACATGGGGTGAAAGATCAGGATGAGGCCGTTTCGGGGTGTTATTTTGGAAGTGGTTCTCATAGGTTTTGGTCACCGGAGAAGAACTCCGATGACCGGAATTTCAAGAAGCTAAGTTTTTCGGGGTTTCTTGGGGTTTTCATGGTGGTTCGTGGTAGAGAAGTAGAAGAAAGAGGTTTGGGAGGTGAGAGGTGGCTGGAGACGGCCATGGAAATGGGCCAGTCTCCATAGTCGATGGGGCTTCGAGAAGGAAGAAGAGAGGGAGAAGAAGAAGAGAAAGAGGCGGCTAGGGTTTAGGCTTGAACATAATGGCCGGTCTCTGAGAGACCAAAGTCTTTTATACACGGGGCATTTGATGAATCTCTGGCCGTTGGATCAAGTGAGATCGACGGCCAGGTTTAATTCTCCCTACACGGTGTAGTTTCAATTAAGACGGGAGATAAGCTCACACCCATTGGATTTAAAAACATGGACGGATCAGATGTGATCTTGAAATTTAATTAATTAATCAATTTCAGTTAAAATCTCAGCCGTTGGATTTGGTGTGATAAACAACTGAGATTGTTTCTCATGTAAAGGCTGGACCGGATCTCTGAGAATACTTTGGGCCAGTGCATTTGGGCTAGCATTTGGCCCAGTTTTCCTTTCTTTGTATTTTTCCTTGTATTTTCTTTGTATTTTAATTATTTTTGTGGTATTTTATTTTTGTATTTCAATTTTCCTTTTATATTATCTTCAATTATTCAATTTTCTACTTCCTCTAATTTTCTGGTATTTTTTGACATTTTTCTACTATTTTTCTTAATTTCCGTTATCAATGCCTCTTTTTTGTTAATTTTCTTTTTAACTACTTAAATTAAAATACTTGTGTTTAACCTATTTATTATTTTTTCTAATTTTAATCTCTAATTGTTCAATCACATAAATGCATCTTATTTCAATCAAAACATGTAATTGCACCCAAAAATATTATTTATTTTAATTTTGGAATTTATTGCTCTAGGCAAAAACCACGTGCTCACACTTCCAACTCAGTGGTAATAAGCACGGGTAAGACACTGAAGATAAGAACACCCAACATAGCACTAAGCAAGGCTATATAATAATCTATTTTACCATTTTTAACATTAACAGTCTCAAAATCAGCAATATCAACTAAACGGTACAACAGGTATATCTAAATGCAATGCAAATGCATGAACATGACTGTTACGACGCGTAGCCCGATCCGTTTCGGTACCCACACTCACTGTGGGGTTTCAGACTCCGGAGGGGCTCCTACAGCCCATGCACAATATCAATGATATGTTGCGGAGCGCAGCCCGATCCACTATTAGTCCAGCTACATGCAATGCAAGCCTCACAGGCACAAAAATATCATTTGAAACCACTTTTTATCAATAACAGTAGAAAACAATGTTTCAGAAATACCAGAGTTTGCAAAACCATTTTAGACAGTGTTTAGCTCGAGACTGATATCAAAATAACATGCTATAATTATAAAAGCTATGATAATGATCCTCACGGGACCCAAATAACTGGCTTGTAGTCCAAAGATATCCACAACCATCCAAGTAGGAGGTTTACCGGCTCAATGATAGCCAACAATACAGTGTAATATTACACATTTGGACTAAGCCATAGTCCCCAATCACAACCGACCCCGCACTCACAGTAGAGTACGTGTCTCGCCTCAATAGAGTGTCACATAGTGATATACCGGGGTTCCGAACCCTCCGATCATCATCCATACCCATTACTCACCTCGACTCGGCTTGAAAACTAGCCCGCAATGCCCTTGCCACGAGAATCAGCCCCCACGGGTGTAGAATCTGATCAAAACAAATAGGAATACATCAAAATAGGCTAAAGAAACATAACCCAATCGAAATAACTCGAATTACATCAAAAATCACGAAGTTTCCAAAACCTGACCCTCGGGCCCGCTCATCGAAAAATTATAAAAGTCACATTTTCAGAATCCTTATCTCACCACGAGTCTATACATATAAAGTTTATCAATATCGAACTCCGTTTTCCCATTCAAATCAGTGATTTTCTATAATACAGGCTTATAGCAAAAATCCCTCCTTGATACACCTTATTTCTTCCAATTTCAGAGGTTAACTCAATAATTTACCAATGTATTAACATAAATTGAGTCCATGAGTGCTTACTTGATGAATCCCTTCGATTTAATCCACAAAATCGCCAAAATCGCCTCTTAGTTCGAAGCCCCAAATGTGTTATAACTTCTGAAATTTCGAACCCTTATGTTCATTAATTCGAGGTCATTTTTCGCTTCTGCGACCCAAGGACCGTTCCGTGATACCACTTTTGTGGAAACATCATCGCTTCTGCGACCTTTCACTACAGTCCTTCACCACTTTTGCGGTTCATAACTCGCACATGCATGACCGCTTATGCGGAATCCTATCTGCTTCTGCGAATGTCCATCAATCACAGAGGTCCGCTTCTGCGGACCACGACTCACTTCTGCGAGCCTGCCCCTGCGACCAAACCACCGCTTCTGCGAAATTACACTGGCCAGCCTCAAAATCGCTTCTGCAAAAAATATTCTCTTCTGCGGAGCCGCTTCTGCGGTCCTCCATCCGCAGAAGCGAGAACCACTGCTGTAACAAATACCAGCAGTCTCAAACCTCAAAATTCATCCGTTTCGCCTTCCGAAAATCTCCCGAGGCCCCCGGGACCTCAAACAAAAATACAATTCCACTCTAAACCATTAGACGAACTTGTTCCAATCATAAAAACACACCCTCAAACACACGAATCATCATATTAAGGCCGGTTCAAGCCTAAGATTTGACCAAAACTTCTGAAACCTACACTCTATCAAAAACCCGACCAAACGATTTTCGAATGACCTAAACATTTGCAGACATATCCAAAATCACTTAACAAAGCTACTACAACTGTCAGATTTCCATTCTAACTCCCGGATCAAATCTCACCTATCAATCGGATTTCGCCAAAATTCCAACTTAGCCAATTCAAATCTATTTCTACACCGAACCTCCAAATTCAATTCTGATCGCTCCCCTAAGTCAAAAATGACCTCCCAAAACTAACCGAATCATCAAAATTTGATTCTGGGCCCTCTAACTACATAGTCAACTTCGGGTTGACTTTTCAGAAATAAGCTTCACTCAAAAAGGCTATATACCTTATTTTCAACCAGAATTAATCCCAATTCACCCGATAGACTCTAACACAGATATAGAAACATGAAACACATAAATAAAAAGATAATGGGGTGGTAACTCTCGTGATAACAGGCCGGATCATCACACTAGCGCAACTTAAATAAGAGTTTGTGGGAAGTAGGTAGTGTTTCTGGGCTGCATATGAAGAAGTACGAGCAAAGGCAGAAGAGGCTCGTGTTAATTGCGGATATGAATCGGCGATGCCGGGGGTGACTAGGATGTTGAGGATGAAGAGATACTTCTTGGAAACGGTGATGAGGAGGATGGCGGTGACGAGTGAAAGAATTGTCTCTATTTGTGCTATTTTTTGTTTGTTTGTTGTCTTTGTGTTGCTCTCTATTTTTTTGGACTTGCCTGGCTATTAGCGGTATGTAATTTATGACTATCTGCGTGACTGGTTTAAATAAAAAGAAGTTTTCATCGGTGTACGTCTTTTGCACTTCCCCTTCCTTTTCCTTTGCATAATTTTTGGAGTCAAATTTTGGATTTACGCATGGTCCATTCCTGATTTTCAAGGAATTTAATCTCAGTCAGACTAAGTTGGACTCATCGTGCGAATCTGAATGGAGTCGTTGAACTACCAACTCGGGCGAGGTCAACAAGTGGCTTATTTCATTAAAGATATTCGCTCTCGACTCGAAACGGGATTTTATAACACATTCGTTAATTTGGACGAAGCCAGTTATGACTTGGGTCGTCCAGGTAGGATCAACCTGCCATTGGTTCAAATGAAGCCATTTTTCTTTCAGCGGCCTTAAGGGTGTTATTTCGAATGTTTCATCGAAATATTAACATGTTGTTGTTTGATAAAGGTCAAACTCTTCTGTTTGGCGATGGACCTTGGCCTTAAGGGTGTTATTTCAAACTTTCATCGAAATATTAATCCGTCGTGGTTCGACAGAGGTTGAAATCTTCTCTTTGGCGATGGACCTTGGCCTAAAAGGTGGTATTTCGAACTTTCATCGAAATATTAACCCGTCGTTGTTCGATCAAGGTCGAACTCTTCTCTTTGGTGATGACCCTCAGAATTAAAGGTATTATTTCAAACTTTTATCAAAATATTAACTCATTGTTGTTCGATCCACATCGAACTCTTCGGTTTGGCGATGGACCTTGGCTTTAAGGGTATTATTTCTAACTTTCATCGAGATATTAACACGCGTGGTTCGATCGAGGTCGAACTCTTCTTTTTGGCGATGGCCTTTGGCCTTAAAGGTGTTATTCTGATCTTTCGTCGAAATATCAACCCATTGTTGTTTGATCAAGGTCGAACTCTTCTCTTTGGCGTTGACCCTCGACCTTAAGGGTTTTGCAAACTTTTGTCAAAATATTAACCCTTCGTGGTTTGATCAAGGTCGGACTCTTTTATTTAGTCATGGCCCTCGGCCTTAAGGGTGTTATTTCGAACTTTTGTTGAAATATTAACCCGTCGTGGTTCGATCAAGGTCGAACACTTCTCTTTGGCGATGGCCCTTGGCCTTAAGAGTATTATTTCGAACTTTCATCAAAATATTAACCTACCATGGTTCGATCGAGGTCGAATTCTTCTTTTTGGCAATATCCTTTGGTTTAAGGGTGTTATTGCGAACTTTCATCAAAATTTTAACTCATTGTTGTTCAATCAAGGTCGAACTCTTCTCTTTGGCGATGGCCCTCCGCCTTAAGGGTGTTATTTTGAAATTTCGTCGAAATATTAACCCATCGAGGATCGATCAAGGTCGAACTCCTCTCTTTGGCGATGGTCCTCGGCCTTAAGGGTGTTATTTCAAACTTTCATCGAAATATTAACTCGTTGTTATTCGATCAAGGTCAAACCCTTCTCTTTGGCGATGATCTTCGACATTAAAGGTGTTATTTCGAACTTTTGTCAAAATATTAACCTGTTGTTGTTCGATCAAGGTCGAACTCTACTATTTGGAGATGGCCCTTGGCCTTAAGGGTATTATTTTGAACTTTTGTCAAAATATTATCCGTCGTGGTTCGATCAAGGTCGAACTCTTCTCTTTGGCGAAGGCCCTCGGTCTTAAGGTTGTTATTTCAAACTTTCGTTGAAATATTAGCCCATCATTAGTCCTAGGTTTTTGGAGAGTTGGGTATCCTCTGGGGGAGTCCCAGTTTGCTTGATTTTGTTTGCATCGGAGAGTATAAAATGTTGTTGTTTTTCTCACGTTCGTTTCGTGCACATATTGGAGTTTCCTTGTCTAATATTTTTGCTTTCCGGTTTGGAGAAATGGTGGGCAGAACGATAAATTATACTTTGAACTTGGGGATGTCCCCTCCCCCCTCCCAACTCGGTCCCCGAATCCCCGAACCCTATTGGGACAACTCCTAGGTGAGGGAGAGAGAGTACAGCTTCAGGTGAGCGATATTTCGGTTGTTTTGTAGTAGTTTCCCATTCTCCAGTTGAGATGTTTTTTCCTAGCTCGCTCACACGTCGCTTGTGTTCCTGTTTGAGCAAATAGTATAAGGTGAGTCAAAATAATATTTTCCTTACCCCAATCCGATAAGTCTTTGAACGAGGGTGGGTCTATAGCGTTGCTTGTTTTTCCTGGTGTTACAATGGTTGATAGGGCGGTGGATTCTAAATTCGGTGGCCGTATTCAGCTCTCTTTCCCCTTCTTTTTTGTGCTCTTGCCCAGCATGGGTTGGGCTTGCCTTAGCTGGTTCATGGACTGCCCGATGTACCAGGAGGGGGGGGGTGTTGTAACTTCTGCTTGCATATAGCATCATGACCCAGATTAGCGTGTGAGGTTTACTTACCGCTCTTTTTGGTGGGTGGTCATGTTTCTAATTTTTGATTTGGAAGAGACTAGGAAATTTCACTAAGAAACCCCCGTAGATGACGCTAAATTGTTTGACCAAAAGATGTCAAAACTTTTTTGATTAAAATAATTAATGATAATGATGAGGTTAATCTTAGTCAAGCGTAATAAAACCCGGATCTTAAAGTGAATCGAAAATTGATGAACAGAATAAAAGTAAGAGCGAACAATCTTCATTCATCTTTGTTATTTATTCTTTTCCTCTATATATAGTTGCACCTCTTCATATTTCAGCCCAACATTTGCTACAAATACAAATCCATTCTCTCAAATTTTTCATACTATTTTTTGAGTTTCTCCTCCTCCTTCTGCATTGTTTTAACTTCAAAGAAAACAATAATAAGTGTGATTTGCTACCGAACTTTGTGTTCGTTGAAACACTGGGGTTTGAAATACTACTATATCCTGAGAGGAAATAATCAATAACCTTGGGTACTAGAAGGGGATTAAATTCCTTAAAGAAACACTGTGAACTCAGTGGGCTCGGATTAACTTTTGTTTTGTTTATATTTCTGTTTATGTTATTTTAATTTCTTCAAATTTATTTTACAGTTTACAAATATATATATATATATATATATATATATATATATATATATATTATCTTCGGTCACTTATCCATAAATAAAATACATATATCATATTATGCTTCTCAAAAGAAAAATTTGGTAGCAAACAGGAGAATGATAAAAGACAAAGCCAGAAAAGGAGGACCCTCTTAATTTACCAGCAAAAGAAATCATCTGACATCGATAAGCTGAGGCAAAAATGGACACAAGGTTAATAAGAAAAAGAAAAAAAAAAAAAAAAAAACTAAAACACAATCTATTCAGTGGGGGCTTTTTTCATGACAACACAAGCCCCAGTTTACAAAAACCAATGCCTTTAACCAATACATCCTATTTCAAGAAAAGAATAATGCATGGTACAACACCATACAAAAATAAATTCCATGCAAATTTAATATAAAATTTGATATATCTACAACAACATGCATAATAAAATTCAATTTCATACAACATATTATACAATATACAACTTACTTACAACTTAACTATAACTTTCATGCATCCTTCTTAAATACAACTACAATATCATACAACTTAAATACAATTTCATACAAATTTTATAGAACCTGTCTTTTGTATTTTTGTATGTGGTGTATCTTCTTCCTCCCTAAAATTCCATTCAAAATTTACTCTCTTATTACGATTTTCATACATAACAACAACTTTATGTAGAAAGGATAGTATTGATAACTTAAATTCAAATTTATACAACAATTCATAAATTATATAACTATTTTTCCACTTTCATATAATATTTAAATAATAAAAATATATAACTGCAACATAATACATTTTACATACAATTATACTACAATTGTAAGTATATAGTATGTCATGTGTTCTTCTTCTTATCCGTGTTTCAATCTGAAATTTGGTCAAATTCAAGTCTTACCAAACATCCTCAAAATTGAGATATAAACTCCAAATAATTTTCTCAATTGTTGCAATAACACCCAATCCAAACAAATAGTGATTTTTGAAAATTCAAAGCTTCAAGACTTTTTAATGGTTGTCAATGAGAGTCAAATACCTTCAAAATTTATTGACTGACAATTTCAATTTGAACATCAATTGTGCAACATGAAAGAAAATTGATAAATTAAAACTTTATGGTAAACGATCGAAATCCATTGATGAATTTCATTAAAGATATATACAACATGAAAGAATAAAAATAAAGAACATCATAGGAAGAAAAAAAAGGAGAGAGAGAGAGAGGGGGGAGAGAGAGAGGGGGGAGAGAGAATAAGGATGAGAAATAATTGATTTCTTATTCAATTCCTAATATAAATGGATACTCATTTAATTCCTAAAATATGCCAATGTAATTAAATTAAAAATTGAGTACGGAGGGTAATAAAATTTCAAACATTGTATAGAAAAGTAAAAATCCCAATATTAATCATGATGTGATTAGTTATACTAATTTATTTCCTATTGATTGTTTGGTTTGTTGCATTAGTCGTGGGATTTGTCAATTTTAGTGTTTAATATTGGGTACCTTATCCTGGATTATTATTGCATCCTTAGTATAAATTATCCAGGTGCAATTTTTAATCTTAGAATAATTTATCCCAAGATCAGTTACCACATAAGGAATAAGACGACACTAAATTTTTATCGCCAAATTTTATTTATCCATCGTACCAAATGAAACTTAGTATCATGGAAGGGAAGCAGGGGAGGATCCATAGTATCGGGTGTGGGGAGCCCAGTAACCTTTACCCGAGTCTTGTATTTGTACTGATAAATGTATTAATTGTATAAGTATGTTTAGTTTGGAACCCATAATCAAAATCAGGTATTGGTCCAGTGGCGAACGATGGAACCAGTTTTAGCTATATTCCTGAATATTTGGCGGGGGTTCGGGTCCTTTTTAACACTTCTTAATGTTACTTTTGTTTTTTTCACCAAACAACACTCATAGGCATCTTTCCAGCCAACATTAGAAAATTCTCACTTATTTAAAGTTTCACTTTTGTCCAAATACTGGAAATTCATAAAGTTTAAATTCTAGATTCGCCTCAACGGAAGGAGTATCATAGTTCAATTTACTTGGACGGAATTGAAAAAGGATCAGATAATTGTCCAAATACTGAAAATTCATAAAGTTTAAATTCTAGATTCGCCTCAACGGAAAGCGTATCATAGTTCAGTTTACTTGGACGGAATTGAAAAAGGATCAGATAATTTGTCATTGTACGACCACATTTTGCTTTAACAAAGAAAAAATTGCCCATGCCCAGTACCTATTGCATACGTTTGTTGACATAGAAAGTGTACTACTGGCTAACACAGAAAACTAATGTGTATTAGTAGGTGCGGCAAACGAGCGGGTCGGATCGGATATGGTTCAGGTTAAAATAGGTAATGAAAGAACGGATAAATTATCCGACCCGACTCATATTTAATACGAATAAAAAACGGGTTAACCAGTGGATAATATGAGCAACCATATTATCCGTGACTTCTTGCATATTGCCACATCTCCTTTTTAACACACCTACCCCAAAAGATAAATGTATAAGGGAGTTTTTCCATTTAGAGTGATATTATTCTAAATGAGATTATTTATTTATTTATTTAGAGCCACCACTTGGGATATGTTTGACTTTTGGTGTCTCAAGTCACCGGTTTATCTCGAATCCCAAATCGAGAAAAATTTTGACTTTCCGGATAGAGTCTGCAAACCAGAAATTCTGAATAAGACATTCTATTGACCCGAGGGAAGGTGTTAGGCACCCCCGGATCCCGTGGTTCTAGCACGGTCGCTTAAACTATTGTAATTAACCTATTATCTGATTTTAATACATGATCAAACCTATAGTGTAATTTTAAATTATTTACCGCTTTTAATTAATCTTAAGGAAGATTGAACGTCTTCTAAAATATGTCTTTGGATCGCATCACATGAAATGCACCCGCAATCCGAAAAACATTTTATTCAACGTATTAGGATTTGGATTTGGGTCCATGAAATGCACACCCCGAGTTTAGGAAGGTAAAATTATTAAAATAGCGCACCTAAAGCAACTAATGCATTGTTAACTTTGCGAGAGCCATGAAAATTCGCTAAATGACACATTCGAGTTCTAAGTATTTTAAAGTAAATAATTAAAGAGGGCCAGGGGTTTATGAAAATTAGTTGTGGAAGTAAATAAATAAATTAGCTATGAAAATGTGAGTTATCCTAACTGAACACAATTTTAAGAGTGAGACTTGCAATTATTGGAGGCAGCATGTAATCAGCCAATTATAATGGGTCAAAAATATAATGGAAAAAGCTACAACCCAATCTATTACGTTCTAATTGCATCAATACGAATCTAACTGTTTTTACAAATCTAACTTCCAAAATTACATGTCAGAAATCACACATTTAGCCTCATACAATCAGAACTTGTAAGAATATTATCGGCAAATAGTAGTGACTTAAACTAATTTGATAACACATGGAGATATGCTTAATAAATTCAAGATCACAACCAATTTGTTATACTAGAAAAGTAATACGAATTTTACAGTAATAATCATTTTTCCATGAAATTACTGGCAATGAATACTTTCTTATATGGATACAATCAATTTCATGGTAAACTTTAAACTATAACAGGAGGTAAATAAATTTCTGCTTATCACCGGTGACTGGAATTACACTCTTTGGCTTCGAACTTTACCGATCTGACGCATTGGTGGTCAGATCTGTAAATTACGACCTCATTTAAATCAAGTTTCATGCTCAAAAGAAGTCAGCCGTGCACTAATTTACTTTTCTTGTGTTGTATATTTCACTCGAGGATGATGCAACTTCAAAAACATCCATGGTGTCGTAATTATCATATCACAAAATCCAATTCTAATGACATTTTTTTAGAAGAAAAAAAAAACTTCCAACAAGTGAATCATATTACTTTACAATTATCTCTCAGGAAGTATGAACCAACACCACATATCTTAAAAGTAAAAAGAAAGAGAGAGACTCTTACATGGCCACAAGTAAGTTTGCAAGCTATAGCATGACTAGCTTCATGAATAAACACAGTAACAAGCTTGAAATGTAGTAATAGTAGTGTCCTCCAAAGCTGAAAATTGAGCCTTTGATTGAATCGGTTTGAAGAAAATTACAAGCAAATCTGGCGCCGGAATTCGTGCGTCCAGTAGCAGACAAACGAGGCAGCAACAAAACTCTTCAATGATCTGACTATGGATTCAACAATAGCGAAACGAAGCATCAGCAAAAAAAACCAGATCGTTCAAAGATTTCTCTTTACCATCTTTCTTTCTTTTACTTTTTAAACCATCATATTTCATATCTGAAAATCAATTTTCATTGTTGAGTTTTTGGGGATTTTTGTATATTTTCGTGTGTGTGTATGTGCGTGAGAAGCAAGTGAGGAGAGGGAAGAGGGAAGATGGAGGGGGCCCTCCTCCTGTTTTTGGCGTGTGTATTTGTTTTGTAGGTGAGGGTTTTTAGGGAAAAATAGTTTGGGGGAAGGTGGGAAAAGTCATTGGGGGCAAATATTTTTAGGGAAGGTCTTTTGGTGAGAAAATATTTTTGGGTAAGGTCTATTGGGGGAAATAATTTTGGGGGAAAGGTCTTTTTTGGGAAGATATTTTGGGGGAAGGCTTCTTTCAATTTTTATTCCCAATTTTTTTTAATCTTCTTTTTTTTTAGTTAAAAATTGTACAATTAAAAACCTAAATTATCTAAAGATATACTCCATCCGTTTCAATTTATGTGAACTCATTTGACTGGGCACGGAGTTTAAGAAAAGAGAGAAGACTTTTGATCTTGTGGTGTAAAATGAGGCACCTTTATTTTGTGTGGCAATAAATCATTGCATAAAGGTAAATTGTTTCCAAATAAGGAAAGAGGTCATTCTTTTTGGCACGGACTAAAAAGGAAATAGGTTCACATAAATTGAAACGGAGGAAGTACTATTTATGAAAATTATAAAACTACTTAATCCAAAATTAGAAGAGAAAAATCAACAAAAGGAAAATGTGTAAAATAAAATATTTTTTGTGAATTTTAATTTTTATGAAAACCAAATGACTTTCGATAAAACCTAAATGCTATGCAAGATATTTTTTGGTATTTATTATTATGATTTTAAAATATTAAAATGCATGAAATGCAACTAAATAAAGGAAATTTCCTAAAAAATTAATAAAAATTATTTTGATCTATTTTTAGGAGTTATCTTCATGTAGAGCAAAAATCACGTACTTACACATATGATCACTTTGGGGAGAATTCTTATTCTCCCTAACTTGAGGAACACCCAATTTTAGGTTTTACAAATGTAAAAGTTAGACTAATTGGCTATCCATTTGTTATCCATTTTCTAAATGGATAATATTGTCCTTATCTATATTTGATACATTTTTAAAAAGATCATTATCCAGCCCATTTTTTAGTCAATAATATGGATGGTAACTATCTTCTTTTAACCATCTTGCACCCTTATTTATCAGCATGTTCTAGCCTAATTTCTCGAGTTAATTTTCTAACTTAGTTAAGGCACGCAAAATACCAAAACATTTTGGGATATGCGAAGCAGCTTTGAAGACTTTTTATAAGTCGGGTCTAGCAGTCAGTTTTCAGCAACTATTCTCTGTATTTATATCCCACCTAAACCATGTTGGCTTTCAAGTAATCGTAATCTCATTAATACAATCAGGCTTTCCAAACTGTACTTTTGTGCACACTCTGGTCTTGTCGTTGTTTTTCTAGTTGACGACACTGATAATCTAGTTTAGCGAACTAGAATTCCTTTTGATCTAGGAATAACCTGGCTAGATCAGCTTACTTCTATATAATACCATGTTAGATGTCACAGACGTGTTTTCAATCCGCCGAAAACTAGCATGCACGGCAACCAAGTCCTGCACTTGACTTTAGCCTTCACACAACACTTAGCCATAATTACAGCAACTTTGGACTTAGAATATTTTTAGGCAACTTTCAACGTAGTAAGTTTAGGAATGATTTAGGCAACGAAATTTAGTAAAGGCAACAGAAAAGTAACAAGAACACAAGGCACAATTACAGGGAAACTCTTTTCCCAATTTTGTATTTAACTCGATCATACAAAGAAACCCAAACTCGAAGTACAATACCGTGTACAAGAAGATTACTCTTGATCCTCATATTTTCTCACAAGACTATTCTTAGCCGTAGGTGTTCACTATGGGAAACAAACTCAAACATGCACTCTATATGTTTTTCTCTTTTGTCCACAAGCATAAGGGAGCTACCCATTTTAGCACATGAACTAGCCCATTTGCCTTACACTTGTCGCACTTAGGCTTAGAAACGTGTCCCACACAGCCTACTAATTTAGCCTAGTATAGTTGACATCCACAACTACTAGGATCATGTAAATCATGCTAATAATAATGGGATCATGACCCCAAAAGCGTGCTAACACTTCTGCGCTTTTTGGCAAAGCCAACTACTGTCCACGTGCATAGCATGTGCCGCGTAATTGCCATTGACTTGGTCAATCTGAAGCATACTGCCCACTTTTGTGCCTTGGCTTGAATCAGGCATTGCCCACGAACATGGTCCTTTGCCTTGCCCCAATGCCATGACAAGTTTGTCCTGCGCATTGTCTTCCGTTGCACATTAGCCTGCCTTTGCCACTTCGTTTTTGCGTTGCCTTGGCATTACTGCCTCATGCCTTGATGCCTTCGCCATGATCAAGTGTTACCCTCAGCCCGTATTTCATTGTCAAGCCCTTACCAAGTTGTCTCGCCTCCGTCAAAGCCTTGGGCATCACTTGCATGTTCTCCTTTTTGCCTTGGTGCTACTCGTGCACCTTAGCTTGGCAACACTCTTACTGCCTCATGACCACAATCTCCTTGTCAAGTCAAGCTCAAAGTGGCGGAAGCCTAACACTAGACCTCTCAACATTACTTTTCAAAGAGACAGCATTACTGGTACCATGATAGGTAAACAAGAGACAACTTATTTATCTACATATGAAAACAAGGAGCTACAAAAGCTATTGCAAAAAGCGAGATTTTTGTAATATAGCTAGGTTGAATTTGGTAGATTTATATGCTTGCTCGGGTACCTATCTCCTAAACGAGGAAGATAAAAGAAGGGGAGAGCGCAGATGGTTTTGGAAGGTCGAACTTGTTATGATCTACCACTCCTCATGATAACTCTCACAATTACCTAGTTACAGAGGCGGATTCAAGATTTGGAGGTTCAAGGTGTCAAGCAAATTGAGTTGATCAACTCGGGCGGTTATTCTATCTTTTTTATTTATAAAGACAAATCGTTCAAACAAAAAAATATAATAACTATAACTAATTGACGCAACCATAAAACTTCCAACAATGATAATAATATTATAAATATACATCATCTATTTACAATTGTGTTCGACGAGTTTTCATAGTTTGAAAACGAACCATAATGACATAATTACTTACATTTGTACAATCATTTAAATAGGACTTGGTTGACAATGGTCCAACCTCGTGACAAATGTATCCATCTGAATTCAATACCTATAAAACAAATTTCTACTACCTCCGTACCATCAATAAGCTTAGCCAATGAAAATTACTCAACTTTCCCTAATACATTTTATTGTTAAAATCCAGTTAATTTTGAATTTTTCTTGGTAAAAAATATTGGGGATGTTCTTTCTCTTTTAGCCACGAAATTAATTTCTACAATGAACCATTTAAGTGGCATACGATTTTCAACAAAACCAAAAAACTACATAACAAATAAATCAAAAGTGACAATAAAGTTTTGCAAGAACATTAAAATCCAATTAAATTAAAAAAAAAAAAAAGGCAGAGCAAAACATATATTTAATGGAGAAAAAATAGCCACAGCCCACAACATACGGTTAAGAAATAAACAAGAGGAAGTGAGAAAGCTTTACAATGGTGGTGTAGAGCTGGAGCAGTGACCAGTGTGCAAGCTGTGTGAAGCAACAAAAGTGAAGCAGAAGAAGTGAAAAGATCGTGAAGCAGAGTGGGGGGCTTTAGCTTTCCCAAGCATTATTTTGGGAAAGGGGAAAGTGGCGGAAGGGTTTTAGCTTTCTGGGAGTATTATTTTAATTGTAAAGCTTTTATTATTTTTGGAAAGGGGAAAGTGGCGGAAGGGTTTTAGCTTTCTGGGAGTATTATTTTAATTGTAAAGCTTTTATTACTCCCTCCGGTCCAAAATAAGTGATGTTTTGGGTGTTTTCACACATATTAAGAAAGTCACCTTTTAGCATTTATTAGCAATAGAATTGACCATTTTAACCTTACTATCTCACATAAATACTCCTAACACATATTCCAATACTATTTACTCCAAGGACAATATAGGAAAAACATCATTAAGTCATTCTTGAAATCTGAAAACATCACTTATTTTGTACCACAAAAAAAAGACCAAAACATCACTTATTTTGGACCGGAGGGAGTATTATATTATCACATAAGTTAAAAAGCCAAAAAACTAATTGCTCACAGCAGGGTTCGAACTCACAACCAGCAGAAGAAAAGGAGGAGCTTTGCCACTGGCAGTTTTCCCCAAAGCTTGCGGGCCCCGAACAGATCCACACCAGCTTAGTCATACAGTACTTCTCTAACTAAAGTTTCTCGAAGGCTACAGTATGTATTTCTAACTTCCTCTATTGAGACTTTAAACCCCTAAAATGTACAAATAAGCATATCCATACTCACCAATTGTTCTGCAATAAAAAGAAACTGACTTTAAATTATAAGAATGTTAATAGATCAGTGCTTGTACTTACAGATAGATGTTTCCATCTTTACAAAAGGGAACTGCTCATGGGATTCGCAAAGAGATGTCGTTTTAAAATAATCTTTGAACTCCTGAATTGTCTTCCAAGAAGGCCACTGAGAATAGCAGGTGGCCCAGCTATAGTTTCAAACATTTTACGCACAATGATATGGTTATCCAGAATCATCATCTCTAACAAAGTTCTGCAACTCTTTAAGACAAAAGGCAACATATTAGCATTTTTCAGAGGCATTCAAAGCATGTACTGACAACCTTTCTCTAAAGCCATCTAACTGGAATGCTAAGTTACAGAATTTCATGCAATATTACAGAATCTGGCACTTAGTGGTCACTAAGAACGAAAATGTATGCTTCCTCAGATAAGTAGAAATATATGATAGACATTACTGTAGTTGCAAATCCCAGAACTACTGAAGTTCTTTGAAAGAAGCTGAACGTTAGAGGTGGTATTTATAAGCTCTCAGGTACTTTAGCTCCATGATTAGGAAAATGGAGAAAAACTAGTCCAATTAAACTTACGTTGCAAATCTCTTTATAGCAACAAATACTTGGCAGCAAGAAGATGCAGTTAAGACTGATAAGTTTTGAACGAGAACAATAAATTACATATGAGAAGGTCGTCGGGTATTATTTTATACCAGAAATGTAACCATGTAATTCAGTTCATATCCTTAGGTGATGGGTAGTCATGATAAATAGAAAATTCAGGTCACTATGAAATCATCATGATTGTTAAGTCAATGGGAAACGTACAATGGGGCACTGATGAATAGTTTGTTCATGGAAAGTTTACAAATGGATATATACCTGAGGATTAAGACCATGCATCTGGTCGATAACATTATCCTGCAACAAAAATTAAAAGAAGCATTTATAAGCTCATATCGGGAACAGGCTTCATAAAAAATATGACTGCAGTAATCACTTTCTATCCATGCAAATTAACGTGCCAACATCACTTCTGTAATGGTCTACAGCTGCATGTCATAATCAACTGATATGCACCACATTTCATGTAAGATACCGTAAGTTTAAAAGTGCATACCTCTAGAATTCCTGGATTCTGCATTATGATACCCAGAGCACGAGACACAAGTTTTCTGTAGACAATGTTGTTGACAGTGCCATCACCATCAATCCAAAACAATATTGGCTTACAGAAATGAGATTTTGCAGTTTGGAAGTCCAGTTGATCATGGTCATTATTTGTGCTTTGCCTTTCAAGTAAAGGTTCAGAAGGTTGCTCTTGATCAATGGGATTATGAAGTTCAGCAGCTTCATGTTTGCTTGGTGCTGCCCCTTTAGAAGCTCCCGCAGGAATGACCAAAGAATCTTGTTGAGCAACAGACATAGTGGATAACACATACTTAGAACGATATAATGAATCAACCACATGAACAGAATCATAAGCATTGACCTGCATTGAAGGTACAATAGGTTATAGGAGCAAATTACAGAAACTAGAAACCCCCCCAATTAATCCTTTCATATCTCGTCTCTCTGTAGCATCACTGAAAAACCATTACCCGTGTACCAAGATGAAAGGGGCAAGGAAAAGGATCAATCGTAAATCAGATAATGACAAGATGCCTATCTTTGCCAACTTACACCCTTTTCTACTCCATAGGTGTGTACCAATCATGCGAGTTTGTCTGGCGGATAAGACAGTTACCACTTACCTGCACCAGGGCATTGACTTAGCTTACTTGAAACAAACATACTAATTCATTGTTTTCTGGCACAACCCTCAATAAACAGTTTGTGTAGTTTTACGATCTATCCGCTATCTAGAGGGGGACATTTTTCTGGACACTATTACCAATACAAAGGGGAAAAAAGGTTACATGGTCCAAAGTGTTGCAGTATACAAATTCCTCTATCTAAACCAACCAGGCCTTGAAAAAGGGAAACGAACCATATCACTATTCCCACCATCAGAAATGTTCCATCCATCTCATAAAGTTTGATTGGGGTGGAGTTTAAGAGAGTAAAGTGTTTGAATACATTTCCAAGTTGATAAAGAAGTGCTCAAATAATAGTTTGAACTTTGAAAGAGTGGAATAGTTAATTGAAAATATATCACATCAAGTCGAAATAATACAAAGTAGTAGTAATAAACCTATACTAATATGAATTTTTGGAGGGAGTTAAATTTACCATTTGTCGAAATAGTTCTAGCTTTTCCGGACTGACCAAAAAGAAAGGAGGTCAATTTTAATGGAATGGAGAGATACTTCTCTGTCTACTTTCTTTTATACTTGTGTAATCTCAAATTACCACCACTAGGGAAAAAAAATTAAAATTAACAACTACAAAGCATAGTACCTTCAATACTTGTCCAAAAGTTTCAAGGACGTCGACAATAATGGCCAGCATCTTTTCTCCTGATTAAGGACAAAAACTCATCGCATCACTCTTGTGATATTTTAATCAAACAGAAAAGTAATATGAAAAAAGAAGAGTTTCATACCCTGAACATCCACAGACATTGAGATTTCTTTCATGCTTAGACCCTGGTCACCAGCCTTTTGACTGGCTAAAAGTAAAGACCTAAAGAGCTGTGGGTTAAATGCAGAACTTTCCTTTTTAGAAGAAAAGGAGCAAAACTGTTCAGCACAGCTTGCCATGGCTTCCCAGAGCAACTCTTCGGAAGACACTGCTGTGTATCTGTAACTCTCATTCTCATCTGTTTCCTTTACATGATTTTGTCCTTCGAAGTGAGATGGGCTACTGCTAGCTTCAAGAACTGACATGAACTTGACTTGACTTTCTTCACCAATTTGTGTCAAGGGCTGATTGTCATCATCTTTAAAAAATTCTACAGCTTCTCTGCTGAAAAATGTTGCACGGCTCAAGGATAAAGTAATATCAGGAAAACCCTTTGCTCTGCGACCCTCACCTTCACCAATCAACCATGGTCTCAATTTCTTACTCCTGTTTCCATCCCAAAACTCACAAATATTATGTTTACGTTTGAGAGTTTGGGCATCCTTAGACTCTCCAACGCCTTCATCTGGAAGGCATGGTATAATTGACAGTTCTCCTGAAGACAACAGACCACATAAAGTTAAGATGCCACCACCTTGCAAGTCCGGCAGAAGATCAACCCCACCATTTATCATCTCTTTTTCTCTTTGATGCAGCCAGGTTGAAAATCTAGCTGCTTGTGCTCCAGTTTCTCTTTGAATCGGAGATAAAAACATACTATTCAAGATGTTCGGAGGAAATACAACTTTGCCTTTGGCTGTAGTCCTGATCTGCATATAGGTAAAGGTGAGGGCATTTAGTATAATAAGGAGAGAATAATTGCAGATGCTGCCATCGATTAAAAAAAAATCTGCACTTTGCTACACATATTCTTCTATACCAGTTTCACTGAGACATCTTACTACTAGGGAGTGGCTTATAGAAACAGGCTAATGAGGTTGGTCTCACCTGCAAACTACCATCCAAGAAAATGAGCTAATACACTAACAGGGCACTTGTATCGACAAAGCTATGCTTCTTAATACCTGGACACAAATACTGGCCCCACAATACAACTCTCCTGTTGAGAAGCTCCATCAATCATAGACACAAGTAAACAACTAACAATATTACTTTTTCCCATTATTCCATGCAATACGCTTAGTTATTTCTTCTGTAAAAATCTTTTACTTTCCAGTTGAACAAACATGAAAATTTGCAGTAAAATAGGTTTGCTCGAAACATGACACTAGCTAATGCAGCCAATGAATGTTTGAATTTTTCTCAAATATATAATGCTGATACTATACTCTTTTTTTTAGAAACGAAAAGGCCAGTGGCACATGGTCCAAAACTCGGTGGATAATGGGTTCATCCCTCTACTCTTCACTTAAATACCGAGCTTTTGTCTGATATTAATTTCTTGAATCTTTTATATGAAATGTTTCTCCTGCTTTGCACATAATGTGACACAATTTGACTGGATCAAATATCACAAACTTACTTTCACTTCAACATTGTATTGATAGGAGTAAAGTAAAGTACTATTCTTTCTAAAGCTAGTCCGATAGCAGAACATCGCACCGTAGTTTCAAATTTGAATTTGAGTGTCAATCTTGTTAAAGTTTTACAACTGTAGATATTCCAGAAGTGCAATAAAATTTTAAGGTTTTTCTAATTACATGATTCTTGCTTAAATTGGATGGAAGGGCTTCAAATCCAATATCATGAATTTCTGCATACAGTGATTGTATTTAAAGTTTAAACATACACCAATTGATGATAACATCCATCCAGGTTATGTCAGTGCATACCAGTGTTCAGTAAGTGCAATGTGTATAATCAGATGAGCCAGAAAACATTTACCACTTTCTTCTCTTTGAGGAAGTTGAAAGCATCCAAAATATCATGCTTTGGGTAATGATTGTACGTTTCAACAATGGAAGCTGGCACCAGTCGAAATCTTGAGAAGGCCAGGACTGCCATCTTTAATAGCTCTGCAGCATTTGCAACTGCAACTGATTCAAATGCTTGCCTACTTACACGATTGCTTTCACTTAAAGGATCACAGCACCTCTTAGGAACCCAGTGCGAGCTTTTCTCCTGATAAGAAATGTGTTTCATCTGGTCAAATTCTGGGGGGTAAGTAATTTAGCATAATGATGATCATGCAGCAGACATGCAGACACAGAGCGGGTGACAGGGAATAAAAAGAGAGTATTAACCGCGGGAAGCTAGTTTTCCAGATTGAAATTAGATATCATATGTAGAGGCGGATCCAAGATTTAAACTCTATGGGTTCAACTTTAAAGATTTTTAACATGGAATCCATTATGTTTTTAAAGTTATGGGTTCAAATCTATTATCTTTGCAATTTTAATGAAATTTTACACATAAATTTCTACTCCGTGCCGAAAGTTATGGGTTCAATTGAACTCATAACTACCACACTGCATCCTCCTCTGATCATATGCAAAAACTTGACCAACACTTCGCCATGCAGATAGACAGATCAAATAGAAAAAGGGTCCTGCACCCCAGATCTCTACTTATGCATCTGGAGTTCCTTCTTTTTTTCATATCCTCAGAAATTGGTGAACTTCTTTCTGTTTTTACTGGTGAGGGACAACCAAGGTGATAGAGGACAATATGGCTCGGATATCAAACTTACTGAGTCAAACCTCAAGCCTCTGATACAAGACACTTAGCAGAGAACAAACGGAAGATGATAAACTTGAACAGGCATAAAATGTTGCACATCTATGACGTGCTGGAACATAAGAACTTACAGGTCTTTCAGAATTTAAACTGAGATCTGAATTATCATTGGCAGATTGAACTCCATTGCTACCATCCAACTTAGCAATCTTTTTGCATTCTAGCACCTTATCTAGGGCAACCTTTACGTTGTCGTTGTCAAAATCATCCCACCGCTCGTGTGCAATAGCCTTTCTAGAATGTTCATGGCTGTCAGAAACACCTTGATCCAAATCTTCTTCTTCTGAGGCATGATGCCAAACCATCTCTTCACTTTCACCGCAATCTAAAGACCTGTTCTGGAGGTGCCGTGCATAACGCTCCGAGACTGCATTACAGAGATTCATTAAAGCACTTCTGAATTGCATGCAGCAGTTCAAAGCAGTCATTCTCCTTTTGCAGGCTTCAGGTGACGCTGGAAGGTTTTTGACTGTGGCCCATTTAAAACGAGAATACGGCCCAACGGCAGCTTTGTGTCTTACAAATTCAATCACCAATTGCCTGGACAGATTCATTATATATTAAGATCTAGAATAAACTGATTTATCAAGATATTATAGATTTGCTGTGTAAGCAGCAGCAAATCACCCGCTGCATGACGATCAGTACCAGACCATGCAAATAGGATATTCCACAGAAATTTACTTCAGAACAAACCAAAAATACAACAAGCTGAAAAGTGTTACAAAATACCTCTAAAAAATTTTTATCTACAATTGAGATCATACAATGAACATGGGAATACCTGTCTGCATCTTCGCTCCAGGAGAAACTTGCTCTGCATGTTGGCTTCAGACTTGAGATATCACTTCTCTTCATGAAAGAGTGATTGGCCTCAGTTTTTTCGCGTTTCTCTAGTCCTTTGGTAACCTCCCTATGATCACCGACACAATTTATTTGAGAATTACATCCAACATTCCCTGGAGAAACCAGGAAAGCATTTCGTTCATCAGGGAATTGGTCAACAGTATCGAATGTGCTCTTGTCACTTGGTCGTACGTCTGAAGTGCGTAACTTTACATGTCTTGCAGGATCTGCACCTAATGACCTCTTTCTTTTCTGTAAAGAATTATTCCGTCCTTCTATGGGCTGAACCTCCATCCTTTTGGCAGTTACAACTCCTTGAAATCTACAGAGACGCATTTGCTTCCTATTGTGAAAACAATGGAACACCTGTATATTGCGTCTTCTAAATCATTCATGATAGAAATGTGTCAAATATGTTAATGCAGGAGAAAATGAAATAACGCTTAAAACTTTGTTTCTTCTTTATATATTTGATAACGGAGAAATTCCCGAGGGCCAATTTGCTCACAGTTCAAAACTCGGTAGAAAATGGACTCACTCCTCTTATTTCAACTCAGTTTTCTATATCCTCTCTATAAATTACTTCTTCTTGTACATGCATAATCCATTAAGAACAATTTCACGTATTGCATACAATTTCAAGAAAGGAAGGACCATGCTTTAGTTCAATAAAACTCATATTTTAAGGGTGCAAGTTAACTGCTAGCAGTAGCACAATTGACAGATTAGCTAGATGATCTTTAAGTTCATTGAACAATACCATTAAGAGATTTTAAGGCAGGGAAGAGCAAACTTCAAAAAATTGCAACGTCTTGCAAACCCCAAAAGCATAACTTGTGTGTAGAAGTTTCATAATAACACTAAGTGATAATCTTTGTTTAATGATTTTGAGACACCTTCTTTGCCATTTTCTGGAAACTAAAACATATTTGGTTCGTCCACAAGCGAAGATCTTATAAACACGTTAAACTTAGAAAAGAAAAGAGAAAAAAGAAAGAAAGAAAGAAATATGGATGTAAAGTGTCTTCAAGCTTGAGGGAGAGGGCTATTGAGCAGATATAGCAAACTGAGCCCTATTGCTGCTTATGATCCCTACATAGTATTTACAACATGAACATCCAAAGGATCAGCATTGGCATCATGTCCATAGAGAAACATCTTCACCTTACAGCATAGAAGGACAAAGTTGCAATTTGTGTTACACTATCAAACCTCTTGAATTGCAGATTCTGGGGAAGCATTTGAAGCAGCTTCTGGATTAGCACCAGCCAATAAGTACTCCAGAGTGTTCCAGTACTCATCAACAGCGTTCCTATTTGAAAGAACAAAATCATGTCTAACTTGATGGCAAGAATCTGGACCATGAAAATCAGTTGATCGTGCAGTTGAAGAGAAAGGCTCCTCAAAGTAAGGTTTAAGCTCTAGCGCATGAGTAAGAGTGATCTGTATCACATGAGTGGCGTCTACCGTATGTTCACCACAAACAAGGTGGATTAACTGTCAACAAAGATGAAACTACTTCATACTTGCCAAAACAAGAAAGAAAGGAAAAAGACTGATCACTTGATCATAAGTCAACTCCGTAAACCATATTGCAAAACAAGCTCTTTGACTTACTTTTTATGCAAATTTTCCTGAAAAGAAGCTGGGTGTTTCTTAATATTTTCTTCAAATAATTTGGGATCCTTCTCCAAGGAAATAAAGTATCATGTTTAGTAGGTAGAAGGAAGACAATGGACCAAATCTTGGATTTTAATCATTTTCCATTAAATCAGAGTATCAGACTACGTACACACAAGTTCTTAAAAAAAGATTGGACCACAAGAAATTTATCAACCACCCATATATAATGTCTTGTGCTAGTTGATCATATATATATTGGAAACCATTACAAAGTAAAACAATGATCTCTCGCTCCTCTAGTCCTCTTATACTCCATCTTAGCCACTTCATCCCTCAAAAGTAGTTTGTATCTTCCAAGCATGGAAAGTTTCCATCTAACCAAACGCTTTCTTTCACTTTTTGCTACCTAGATAGGGGAAGACAACAAATTTGTGGACCCTTTTGACGCTGCTAAATCCAATTTATTCTAAAAGGTCATAGTATTCTTACTTGTATACATTAAGATTTGATAAAAAATGCTCATCAACATAGGATCTTCCATCCCCTACAGAATGAGCCATATCAAAGTTGATACTTCTGAGCAGAATACAAGAGGAAGACGGTTAAAGTGTCATCAGTACGATTTGTAGTTTAGTATCATCACATCAAATTAGAACCCCTGACCTGTGACTTTGAGGCATTCTTGTTTCAGTTTTTCCCAGAATGAAGAATGCATCTGTCATGTCAACATGTCAATTCTCATAAGGTTTGGAAAATTTTAAGCTCCAAAATCAGAGCATCTAGTTGGAGTATGGTTTCTTAGATGCACATATTCATAAAGAATCACACAAGAGAGATAACCTTAAAGGGCAGCCCGGTGCACAAAGCATCCCGCATTCACAAGAGAGATGACCTTATTTCTTTAAATTTGCTATCATTGAAGATGCTTCAGATCACTCTCTATACTCAACTGCACCGGGTTTATGAAAATATCAGGGCTCTTAGCAAGGGTAAACCTGGGAATGTTTTATCTGAATGAGCACATCTTTAGTTTTAGTAACAACACTGAGAAAGCTAACATTTTATGGGAAGGAGTAGTTTTCTTCTTTTGACACTTCTGAAAGCGTCTTTCTGAACAATTTGTTAGAATATGCAGGAAGATTAGCAACTTATTCGTGCTCAACTTTTTTCTAGATCTATTATAGTTCTATTATATTTTTGCCTTGAGGAAAATAAGTAAAATTTTGATCTTCTCATATTGAACACTAACTTGTTACAGCTTAACTTTAGGTCTTCACTTTTATCATCAAATAGCAATATCTAGCATGCTTATCACAAAATGCATCGAATGAATAAGCTGAAGTATAACTCACAGCAAACAAAATGCACATGTAGATGTAAGATATGCATGTCTTACAATCGTATCCCCAAATGACAAGAAGATTAATCAGATTGATGGGAGGTAATTGACTATGCCAACACTTGGGGAAGTACTAGATATGTCGTTAGAACTTAAATATGAGGTATTCTCAAAAATGATTTTCAATTATACCTTAAAACGTTGTAATATGACAATCAGCAGTGATAGCTCCTGGATTGACTGGGTATCACTCAGACGCGCGTAGTCCTTCATGAGAATATTAGAAAGGTGTAAATAATCCCCACATTTCTCAAACATATCATGCATTGGAGCAGAACCTGAAACTTGTAAGAACAGCTCAAGCTGCATGGCCTCGATGGCTGCACCTATATCAACCAATTTGCAACTGTTATCATCATTTTTCAAACCACAACCGTATTTACCAGATGAGGAAGTATCTTCACTATCACGGGCATTATTGACATACTCCCATAGATAGATGTGAAGACGCTTTGCCTGAGCCAATTTTGGCATCACAGACCTAATCCAATGACTTTTTTTGGCTAGTGCATCTTGGACATCCATTTCTACTCTTTGTTGTCCTCTGCCCATATCATACACTACTGGAAGTGCATTCCCCTTCTCAAACTGAGAAAAGCTTTCTCTACGTACTTTCCTTTCAAAGGACCTAATTCTATCATAAATTTTAACCAACAATGCAGGAGATAACTCATAAATGGATGGATGCAGGACCACAACCTTTTTACGGTTCTCGCAAAAGTTTGTGACAGCAGGGAAGAAGACATCAAGGCATTTACAGTGCCCTTTTTGTTGAAGCTTATTCAAACTGCGTTCTAAGGTCTTTTTGTCCATTGATGTGTGCCTGTCCTTCTCAAGATTCTCAAGTCGTCTTTGTAACTCAGGTTTTATAAGGAACTTCTCCTCCTGCTCAAAGAAGAATAGCTTGAGTTGGTTCATCTAAACTGAAATGAATAGACTTATACACAGTGCAGAAGCAAAAAAGTAGTTGGGATGCCAAATACCTCTAACATTTCAAGTATCCACTGCTCCCTCTGTTCCCTTGCCCAGTCTTCTCGCAATTTATGACTGGGATATGCTTTGTACGTTTGGCATCTAGGGGATATTGTTTCAGTTACCGAAGATTTTACAGGTACAAGGTCACGTACAGAAGAATCCATTATCTGCATTTTTGTGTCATTAACCGTGTTGCTCACATCTATGGGAGAATTCTGTCCGTTGCTCATTCTATTGTTGCCCCAATCCTGGACCTCCACGATAGAGAAAAACAAAAAGGTGAAAAGTGTACAATGCCGAGTTGAGTACAGAATATAAATATGAAAATGTGCATCAATGGAATAAAGCATTTGGTTCCCACTGCCAGATAATACTTGAGATAACAAACCAACTACCTAGAAACTACAAAACCACTGAACCCCCCAAGTAGCCACAAACAACATGGTACTGCAAACATGAAACATAGTAGTTTCCCTACTGCAACCAGAATACAATGCCCAAACGGATAGAAATTAAACGGAAACTATTGACTATATAATCTTATCGCAGACCTAAAATAAATAACTAAAAGTATTCCCTGTTTGAGATAAGGTGGACAAACAATTCAAAAGGAAAGAAATAATATTGGGTTAGACCATGTTTTATGTATATAATGCATTTTAGTGCGATCTCAATGTCAAACGATATATTTTCAATGATTTCATGTTTATGAACTATCTAGTTGCAGATAGCACATGTTTACGAACGTTTTGAAAGCTTTACATGATGACAAATATGGATTTCATGATATTGATACATGAAATGTTTTTGGAGTAACCATGACAACTGAGAGGGTATTCGGACTTACGGGTTCGATGCCTAGAAATGATACGTGCCAGTATGGGATCATAGTTAGTGCCATTTTTAAATGGTGGTTATGTTGCACCACACGAAAGTAAGTGGAAATGTTTGCCAGCATACCTACGGTGAGAAGGCATATGTCAATCAGGAGGATGATCGGACGTCATAACTAGTTTCTAGTGAAAGCTCCCTAAAGTTATAAATAATTATGTTCATGAACTACGAGCACCCTTTGATTTCAAAAAGAATTTCGAATGACTTAGGATGTGTTTATTATATTGGGATAACATTGATTTGCATGAGAAATATGATTGTGATATTGAAGTGCATGTGACTACTTGTCCCACATTTTAAAGGGTGATCAATAAGACTTGGGGGGTATTTTTGTACTCACCCCCTTACATGTGTGGTACAGGTTTGGGTATTGCAATGGAGTCCAGTACATGAAATGATCACCATTACTTAGAGCTTCAGTGGTGAGCCCCAAATTTGATCAGAGGCGGCTTAGTTCATTTCAATGGTTATCAAGTCCCACTTTTTTTTCGAAATAAGATTCTTTAGACGCTCTGTGACTCATTGTGGCTAGATGTATATGTACCCGGCATTGTATTTGGCCTCTCGAGGATTAATTCAGATATGTGATATATTCGAGCCTTTCTTTGGGATGCTAAGCCTTATATTTAGTTGATACAATGGGCAGAAGGATTAGCTCAGTGAGCGCCAGGCTCATCAGGCACCAACTATTGCCCCTTAGTTTGGGTTGTGCTAACAACAAAATTAAAGGCAAAAGTCTTCCTACTATGGTTAAGCTGTAGATCCTTCTAGAATAAATCTCACTAACTACTAACTAGAGATGCTCATTTGCCCATATAGATACCATCCACGACTTCCACTTACAAATAAAGCTTCAAGAACAACTGACTTGATTATCAAACACCCTGTTACTGATTCTTTGGCATGGAATTGTTCTATAAGCCCTCTACTACATTTCAGGGCACTAAGGGGTAGCATCCCTTCTATGCACTACACACCCTTCACCTATACATCTTATTTGATAGCCTATACTAGTTCACCTATCATTATCAACCATTTTGCTCCTTACACCTTTAAACCATGTGCTCCCTACTAGTAGAAGATATGCTCTTCAAAAGAGTTTCACTCTTTATTTTTCGTTAATTGGATTTGATCTTTATCGCCTTATGGAACGAAGAATAAGGCACAAAAATACTCTAACCAAAAATAGTTTTCAGCACCAACTTGATCCAACCAAAGTGTCTCCTCTTTGATGCAATTTTAACTCTATAAGGCATGAACCTAGGGAAATCCATGAAAACTCTGCTTACAGATGTCTTTAACATGTAAAAACTACACCAGAGAAATCTATACTATACCAATGCACAATCAAACAAAGACTGAAGTTTATACAAATGCATAACTTGCCTCAAGTAATAGTAAGAAATAATTTGTTCTTGACTCTCTTATGTTTGTAGGTGAAAGACTGATAACCGCGGAAAAGTTGGAAATGAACTTATTCATCGAGATAAAATGCAGAGGCAGAAATCAAGCAGTGGCATACGGAACTGTGAGATAGTGTACATCATGCAAGAATTTGTAGTTTAATTCAACACTCTTTTGAAATGTATTGGGGTGGAAAGGACAACTAGTATTCTCGTACCGTTTCATACTTTAAAGGATATTAAGTTGGAGTCTGACAAGAAGGTAGAAGATAATTTCATAAAGCAGAATTCAACTTCTGAGGATTGGGATATTCAGATTTCAAACTATAGGTGTAGCAATTGTCATGCTTCTAAAGGGTTTGAAGTCAGCTAGGCATCTATGCCCCAAATTGAGTTCTGATCTTAGCAGTTATCCTCTGACTGGCTTTATTAAGCAGGAATACCTCTATTTAAGCAGACTCTAACTAAGGAGAAGAGAAGTGCTGCAATTTTCATGTTTTCAGACACTCTGTTATTCTTTTTAAATCCTTTCAACACTTCTCCTCTTAAATAATGAGGGCATGAAACAGCTGGATGGCATATAAAGCACAGAAAAAACTCATAACTCACTGTTACTTCTTAAGACCATATCTGAACTGTTACACAAGATATTCCATGAAAAGTGGTAGATGGTAATATCAACAGAAGGAACTTTACATACTTCAAAAGTCTGATACTCGACGGGAAGCTCCACAAGCTGTTGGCCAATCTGACCTCTCTTTTCTATTTTCACAGGAGGTTCTTTTCGGCCAAGGTCATCAGATCGACGTACGCGAGTATTAAAGTGCATTGGTGAAAATTCCTTTAAAAGACGCAAAGACTTGCCCTTCTGTGAACAGTGAATAAAATTACATCAATAAAGTCCACATGTTGATCATCATTTTCAAGATTACCAAATGAAAACAGTACCAACTGAAGATGAAAGAGAATATTTTTGGTCTTCTGAGAATAGGATAAGTGTCATTTTAGTCACCTTGCTGACATCAATAATGGAAACTCCCCGAAGGCCCGAACTACTAACCTGATAGCACTTTAGCCCGTAACTAAATTTTATTTTCACAAAATGGGAGGGTTGGGTCAATTTGAGTGGGTTAAAATGGGTAAGTCATGATTCAACTCGCCCAACGTTTACTTGAATCATGATGGCTTGGTAAAAATAAACTAATTAACGGGTCATAACCCAACCCATCCAACTTGATCCAGATTAACAAAAACTATGTAAATACAGTAAGCACTTTGATGGAGATTCAAAAGGTTACAAAGAACTACCAGCGAATTTAGGTTTAGATGACAAACCACAGATTTTCCTGAATCTCACTTGCTTTAACAAACAAACAGCATCACAACAAAAGTGTTTTAGAGCTTTCAAAATCCGTTGATGTAACATGAGAAAATATCAAGGTTCTATAACAGAAACAATTTAAGGTTGATTGAACTGTTTAGTGGATTTCAGCAGCAGATTTATGCATTCCATATTAGTATATTGTAACTCTGAAACAAATGAGAGTAAGCAGCAAAGACTTCTGTTTATCTTGCTTGATATCCTTTAACACCATCATTCAAATCAGCTTCATATATACCAGCATTTGGGATATGGATCTTCTAATATTTCTTTCTATTCTAGTCCATTTCCCATGTTTTATGCCTATTTCATTTAGACAGCTATTCTGAATCAAATGCTATAAACTGCAATGGAGAAGACAATCAATGTTTGTAAAGCAAAACGTTGGAAGTGAATTACAATTTAGGTCAATATGACTGTTTCACTTACTTCAGTTACCTCCACGACCTGAGCTTGTGTCAACCGACGTAAGATCTGTCAGGAAACCGTATCAGACAAACAGTACAACTTATATAGTGCTTCTTTTGGAATTCAATTTACTATCTCCAAGATAATAAACACTTACATTTTTTCTCCATTCCTTATGTCCACGAGCATCTTGATAACCTAGGTCCTTTTTAATAGTTGAGATAGTAAGAACCTGGAAAGATGAAACAGGTTATAAGAAGGTTAATATCACGTTGTTCACAAAATTGAGATACCCACAATATTTCAAGAGTATGACAGACCTTCCCCTTAGCCTTTTCAAGTTTATTACAAATATCTCTCAGTATGGGCAGATAATCTTTTATATGCACATCCTCTCCATTAGACTTCACATCACAACTAGCAGAAATTTCATGAGATAAATCATCAGCCATCAGAACTCCACCTCTTATTTCAAGCCTTTGTTGACTGTGCAAGTGCTTCCTGTAGCGGCTTAAATAGAGCATGTTGGTTGTAGTATGCTTACTTATAAGTTTCCCTTTGTTGGATGCTTCATTTGTCCAAATAATTGCCTCATGCCTCACAATCAGTCCTAGAACCTCAAGCTCCTTAAATATGTGGAAGAAGTTATTGGCCTTGACGCCAAATTCCTTAGTAAGCTCACACTGGGTAATTCCATTTGCTCTGTCAATGCACCATGAACCATGGTTAGCACATTATGAGAGGAAGCAGTGTCTTGATGCTTGCTTTAAAGAGACAAAGAAGTCTCTTCAACCTATATAAGCCAACTAGGAGCGCAAACTCGTGGGTCTTTGGGGGTCAAAGAAAACAAATTAAAAAGAATAAACGCTTTTGAACATTTGCTTCTCTTCTGCTCATAATTAGCATGACGGCGTAGTATGTCCAAGGTTCAAATCCTGATAGAGGCAAAAAAGCTAGGTACTCTCTTCTTATTTTTTTAACCTTTGGAAAAATAGGTTACCTGGTGGAAGAATGCAATAGAATAGCTGAGGTGAGGCACAAATTAGCCTGAATATCACCATTTTAGAAATAGGAGGTGTCATTAACATTACAAATAATTAAATTTCGTAACTTCAATGAAAACACAGCAAAAATTTCAATCAGGATGTGGATAAATTGGCAATGAGAGAAAAACACTTCTTTCAGAATTAGAGTGTAATTTCTATGGAGCAGTGACATATATAATAATAGTTACAAATGTATATATATCAAAAACACCAAATTTCGCTCAACTCATTAACTCTAAATTCTGGCAGATTTGCCTCAACTTTGGAGGAAGAGATGGAGGAGATGAACCAACCTTGCTATTGCGATGCGTTGGAGGACTCTTTTACGGAGATGAAGAGCTTCTAACTCTTGTTTACATAGCTTAGACTTGGAAACCTCAACCTCATGAATCCTAGTAAAATTATCAACCATATGCTCTGGTACAACTATCTTCAATTCCATTCTCTCGCATTCTTCCACACTATATGACTTAACCAAATCATTATCATCACAAGTGTACCTACTGCCTTCTCGCGATTCGAATTCGAGACCCGGAATGTTAATAAGGTTAGACAAAATTGCTTTTTTTACATTATTACAGAGTACAAGGCCGTTTTTTGAAAGGATGGGATTTAGTTTGGGCCAGAGATCGCTGATAAGGACTGAACTATTGCCTTTGCAACCTTTTATGCAGAGTTCTTCCACTGCCTTGTTCACTACTGCGTCCATATATTTCTGAAAAACAAGTTTAAATAGAATTAATTCGGAACTCACCCTATAAAAAAGGCAGCAGCCGGTAAACTAAGTTCACACTACGAGCTAGGTCCGGAGAAGTGTCCGACTACAACGGGTCCGTACCGGTTTTCAGTATTCGAACCCGTGTCTCAATATAAAAATCTAAATTCAAGATCTGTTACAACATCATATCCGTGTGAGAATCATATGGTAGAAAGAGTATAATTTTGAGTTCTCTGAAGTTTGTTGTGACCGACGGTAAGGGAAGAGGCAAACGTGAAACCCTAAATTAAATTACGAGTTTGGATTCCTATGCAGCCGAGAATAGAAAAAAAAAAAACAGAGAGCAAAGAGTTGTGGACTAAGGATGAGGAAGAGAGGAATGGAATGAATTTGGTAAGAATCAAAACGGATATTTATAGGTTTCTGTTATAAATATATTATATTATTGATGTTTGTACTCCTCTCAAGTTTATTCATATGGGTTGCGCCATAAATATGTTTATCTATTTTTAGTATTATACCCGGTTACGAATAAATATTACCGCGATAGAATATTATCCGTACTGGGTATAATAAGCTTATCATTTCAGTATCCGGTTATGCATAAATATCATTGTCGGTAGAAGATTATCTATACTGGGTATAATAAGCTTATCTTTTCAGTATCGGGTTATGGATAAATATTACTTCCGGTAGAAGATTATCCATACTGGTATAATAAGCTTATCCTTTTCAGTATCTGGTTATGGATAAATATTACTTCCGGTAGAAGATTATCCATATCGGGTATAATGAGCTTATTCTTTCAGTACTCCCTTATAGATAAACATTACTCTTAGTATAAGATTATCCATATCTGGTATAGTAGCAGCTTACACAGCAGCTTCCTTTCTTCTATAAATAGAAGGGTTTTCATTTCATTATGTACATCAGTTTGAATTCAAATAATATATCAGTCTCTCTCTATACTTGTCATTACTTTACAGTCTTTATTTTATAACACGTTATCAGCACGAGACTCTACCATCTCGAGCAAAAATTTTGAAAGTATCTGATGTAAGAACTTTCTTTTCCTAAATAATGTCAAATCTTTCTAAACTTGAATTTGTAGCCCTGGATATATCGGGCAAAAGCTATATGTCTTGGGTGCTTGATGCTGAAATTCATCTTGATGCGATGGGTCTGGCAGACACCATCAGTGATAAAAGTCATGCATCAAACCAAGATCGTGCCAAAGCAATGATATTCCTACGCCGTCACCTTGACGAAGGCCTGAAAATGGAATATCTTACTGTTAAAGATCTAGTCATACTGTAGAATAATTTAAAAGATAAATATGACCACCTGAAGATGGTCGTTCTTCCACGGGCATGATATGATTGGACTCATCTAAGGCTACAAGATTTTAAATCTATTTGTGAGTATAATTCTGCTATGTTCAGAATTATTTCCCAACTAAAATTATGTGATGATAATGTTACTGATTATGATATGTTGGAGAAAATTTTCACCACTTTTCATGCCTCGAATATGCTCCTGCAGTAATATCGAGAGATGGGATTTCAAAGGTATTCTGAACTTATCTCACGTCTTCTTATAGCCGAGCAACATAATGGGCTATTAATGAAAAACCATGAAAGTCGACCTACTGGTTCTTTTCCATTCCCCGAAGTGAATGAGACAAACTTCCACCAAGCCAAACGTGGAAGAGGTCATGGCCCCAGTCGTGGTCATGGTCGTGGTCGGGGAAGAAATCCCAATCATGGTAACAATAATGCACCAAAGAACCCTCCTCGCCACTAGCAGTGGAAAAGGAAGGAACAAAAACATGAAGCGGTGCAAGCACCTAATACAGAAAGTGCATGCTATAGATATGGAGGAAAAGGGCACTGGTCACGTACATGTCGTACGCCAAAGCACCTGCTTGAGCTTTATCAAGCCTCCTTGAAAAAGACAGAGAAAACTGTTGAAGCAAATTTTATCTCTAAAGATAATTTTGACTTCATGCATTTAGATGTAGCTGATTACTTTGCACTCCCAGAAGGAGAAACAAGTCATGTAATCGGTAGTGAATCTGTAGAATTATAAATATTTTAATTTTTTTTGTTTGTAATAGATAGTATGGTTATGTGATTATTGTACATAAAGAAAAGTTATGCTTTGATGTTTACTATAATATATTTTCTTTATGTCTTTCTGAAGAATATGGATAATCCTCAAATTATGTTTGGATCAAAGACAAATCATGAAAATATTTGTGTTATTGATAGTGGAACAACTCATGCCATATTCAGGGATCAGAAATACTTTTCTTATTTGCATAAGGAAAAAGTAAATGTTTCAACAATTTCTGGTAATATAAGTTTGATTGAAGGCTCCGGAAGAGCCGTTATCTTTTTGTGTAAGGGAACAAAACTTATTATAGACAATGCATTATTCTCCTCCAAGTCCCAAAGAAACTTGTTGAGTTTTATAGATATCCATCGAAATGGGTATCATGTTGAGACAATAAATGAATTGAACATGGAATATCTTTGTATTATAAAGAATATTTCCGGCCAGAAATGCATTGTAGAAAAGTTACCAACTTTATCTTCTGGCTTATACTATTCAAAAATTAATACAGTTGAAGCACACTCTATCGTAAACCAGAAGTTTACGGATTCAAATACTTTTGTTCTTTGGCATGGCCGTTTGGGCCATCCTGGATCAATAATGATGAGACGAATTACTGAAAATTCGAGTGGGCATCCGTTAAAGAACCTGAAGATTCTTATGAATGACAAATATTCTTGTGATGCTTGTTATCAAGGCAAACTAATCACTAGACCATCACCAATGAAGGTTGGCATTGAATCCCCTGCCTTTTTAGAGCGTATACATGGGGATATATGTGGACCTATTCACCCACCAAGTAGGTTGTTTAGATATTTTATGGTCCTAATAGATGCATCTTCAAGATGGTCTCATGTGTGCCTATTATCATCTCGCAACCTGGCATTTGCAAAGCAATTAGCCCAAATAATTCGATTAAGGTCACAATTCCCAGATTATCCTATAAAGGCTATTCGTCTCGATAATGCTGGAGAATTCTCATCTCAAGCTTTTGATGATTATTGTTTATCGGTTGGGATAAAAGTTGAACATCCCGTAGCTTATGTTCATACTCAAAATGGCCTTGTAGAGTCATTTATTAAACGCCTACAATTGATAGCAAGACCACTACTTATGAAAACGAAATTGCCCACTACTGTTTGGGGCCATGCTATGTTGCATGCTGCATCACTTATCCGTCTCAGACCGACACATTATAATAAATATTCTCTGTCACAATTAGTTTTTGGTCATCAACCAAATATTGCCTATTTAAGAATTTTCGGATGTGTTGTATATGTGTCAGTAGCACCACCACATCGCAGTAAGATGGGACCACAGAGAAGGATAGGAATATATGTTGGGTTTGAATCACCCTCTATTATTCGCTATCTTGAACCATTGACATGAGATTTATTTACTGCTCTATTTGCAGATTGTCGATTTGATGAAACAAATTTCCCGCAATTAGGGGGAGAGAAAAAGGAAATCAAAAAAGAAATTGTGTGGAAAGTTTCATCATTATCTCACTTTGACCCACGCACCCCTATATGTAATCAGGAGGTCCAGAAGATCATCCATTTACAGAATATAGCAAATCAAATGCCAGATGCATTTACTGATTTGAAAAGGATAACTAAGTCACATATCCCTGCAGAGAATGTGCCTATCCGAATTGATGTTCCAGTAGGACCATCTACTAGCATGAAAGCTAGTGAACCTAAAGCACGCCTGAAGCGTGGTAGGCCTTTGGGTTCTAAGGATCGAAATCCTCGAAAAAGAAAATCGGCAAATGATCAAAATGATACCATGAAGGGATCTCCTGAAGTGACCCAAGATCTAATTAGTTCCGAGATTCCTGAAGAAATCAACGAACCCGAAGCTCATGTAAGTGAAGAACTTTTAATAAGTTCGACCGGTGATGGGATTAATTTAAATCGTTCTGAAATAGTAGTGGATAATATTTTTGCATATAATGTCGCACTTAATATTATGCAATATAGTGAGGATCTTGAACCTCGATCTGTCGAAAAATGTCGACAAAGATATGATTGGCCAAAATGGCAAGAGGCATAATCAGAATTGAAGTCACTTGCTAAAAGAGAGGTATTTGGACCAGTTGTCCAAACACCTACTGGTATAAAACCAGTTGGTCATAAATGGGTTTTTATGCGAAAAAGGAATAATAAAAATGAAGTTGAAAGATATAAAGCTTGCACAAGGAATCTCACAACGACCTGGAGTCGATTTTAATGAAACATATTCACCTGTTATGGATGTCATAACATTTCGATATCTCATCAGTTTAGCACTACATGAAAAGCTTGAAATACATCTAATGGATGTAGTTACAGCTTATCTGTACGGTTCACTTGATAATGAAATTTATATGAATATCCCTGAAGGATTTAAAATGGCTGAAGCAAAATCTGAGGAAATGTATTCAATTAGTTTACAAAGATCTTTGCACGGTTTAAAGCAATCCGGGCGCATGTGGTATAATCGCCTTAGTGAATATTTACTGAAAGAAGGTTACATAAATGATGTTGTTTGTCCGTGTATTTTTATAAAGAAAATGGCATCAAAATTTGTTATACTTGCTGTTTATATTGATGACATAAATCTTGTTGGAACTCCAGAAGAGCTTCAAAAGGCAATTGAATATCTTAAGAAAGAATTTGAGATGAAAGATCTTGGAAAGACAAAACTTTGTCTTGGTCTGCAAATTGAACATTTAGCGGAAGGGATCTTTATCCATCAATCTGCCTATATAGAAAGGGTCTTAAAATGCTTTTACATGGACAAATCACACCCATTGAGTACACCAATGGTTGTTCGATCACTTGAAGTGAATAAGGATGTGTTCCGACCTCCAGAAGAGGACGAGGAACTCCTTGGTCCCGATGGAATGACCCATACAACTATATACCATGTTCATATATGGAATGAGCAAGTTGCTTTGCAAATATTTAGCTTGCAATAAGAGCATGTAATTTTCTCATACTATTATTGTATCCTTTAATATTTTGGTATAGTAGTATAGCCACAGATAATTGTAACAATATTTTCGAGCAATCATATACTATATACTATGTTGGTATACATGTATACCATATTGGTATCATATAGTATTAGAAGTCTTTTTTGCTACTTACATTTTTATTGTATTTTTTAATATTTTATTATTATTTCTATTCTAACTAGTATATATGGAAATTTTGGTGGCCGTAGATTATATTTTCTTGCTCCATCACTAGTTGGTGTAACTGCTAATGGTAGAGTATGTACTGATATTTATAGGGAAGAAGATCAAGGTTTGCATGACAATCACGTGAAATATAAAAAGGAACAAGAAATAAACAAAAAAAATAAGTAAAGAAGGTGTCAAATTTTAGTGTGAAATAAGTTATGCTAAAAATAACAATAATACGATTTAGGCAAAAATAAATGAATAAAAGAGAAAAAAGAAAAAAATAGGAAGAAAAAGAGAAAAGGATAAAAGAAAGAAAAAAAGGAAAAAAAGAAAAGAATCATAGAAATAAAAAAGAATTGGAGAATAAAGAAAAAAATTCCCCACAGAAACTATTATGGGTAGAAAATATAATTAGTTTACGGGTAGTAAAACAAATGGGTAGGCAAGGGTAAATAGTTTTATTTTTGTGGGTAACTGTGTCAAACTCCCTATCTATTTCTAAGTGAATAATATGGTTCTTATCCATATTTGACATATTTTCACATAGTACATTATCCAACACAAATTTTAATGGATAATATCGATTGATAATTGTTTTCTTTTATCTATTTTGCCACCACTACCTACTGCTATATATCTTATCTTTGGTCCGCATATCCATCTATCAATTCTCCTTCCATATATGTCCCATTCCCGGGCAAAGGAAATTAATAGCTATTTGGTCAGGCTTCGAAAATCAACTTATTTCGAGAAGTGTTTTTTTTCTTTTTCAAAAGTGTTTTTTTCAAAAATACTTTTGGAGAGAAACAGTTTGTTTTGATAATTATTGAAGAGCACTTGAGCAATAATTACTTTTTTCCGTTTTCTCCAAAACTGCTTCTACTCAAAAGCACTTTTTATAAAAGAAAAATTGCTTTTGGAGAAACTGGGCCAAACAGATAACAAATGTGTAAAGGTTAGCTTTGAATAAATGTGAAAATTACAATGATTATGGTAAAAGAAAATCAAAAGATAAAAGAATGATGACAACAATATGAGTATAAAGAAGACAATAAGAACTCTTTCTTGCCCCTTACCACTTTTCTCCAACAAAGTAAAGATGGGCAAAAATAGACCAAGTAGAAATTGAGATTGCTGTGAATTTACATTTGACTTCTGTATAAGAAAACTAAGTCCATAACTTACAGTCAAGATTCTGATTTAATGAGAGAATGACTTGTTCCACTTTGAAACAGGTTCCAACCTTTATCACACACCTGCAGAGAAGTTCTTGTAATCAGAAAAATCAAAAACAGAACTACATTCCAAACAAATGAAAGAGGGAGTAGTTCACTGAGTAATACTCACATTCTAAACAAAGTCTGTTCCCCTTGTAGTTGTCTATGAGGCAAAGAATGACATCATTTCTTTGTCAAAATCTAAATCAAAATCAGTATTATCTAAATAACTTTGGACATCAAGCCCCAAGTCAAATGGGCTGCCGAGTGTAGCATAATCTGGTGAGCCAATAGTAAGTGGCGATGGAAAAGGCATCTCAGTATGTCTATCATGGTTATTCTGAAACATGTCTTTTCCATTATGGTGATTGTCTACAGTGATATTATTTCCGCTTCCATGAAGCAGTGAACCAACTCCAGAATCCCTTGGCCTAATCGGAAGTTCATTGCACGCCAAGTGGGACTGTGGTTTCTCGTGTGTGGATCCAAATTCAGCTGAAGAATAAGAGTGATACAGAGGAGGTTGATTGAAGTTAGAAAATTGAGATCCATGAGCAAACTCAGAAACCTGCAGTTCAGCATGTACGACAGAACTGTGAGATCCATAATGCAAATGGGAACTTTGTGATCCATGGTTCATTCCAGGAATTTTATCACGAGTATGGAACTGAGCGTCATGAAATTGAAGCTGAACAGCAGAATCTTGACTTGCAAGATGCACCCCTGATTCATATGGGACAACTGCAGAATTTTGACGCATTGGATAAAGCGATGGCCCAGTGCCTATATATGCAGCCTCTGTAGAGGCTACATTAGCTGACATAACCAATGACAGGTTTGAGTCTTGTAATGGTAACTCTGATTGAGTCACAATGCTGTTCTCTACAGGCTTTGGTGCTCCGCTCTTGTCATTTTCCCTTAGGCTTTCCGAACTGTTTGTATCTGGTGATGAGTTACTATGGTTATCACCATGCCTCAAAGATGGTAGGATCTGTTGTTCAGTAGGATTTGACCCAGCACGTTTTCTTTTTCTATGCCGTCCATCCCCTTGCTCCTTACTTTGGTGAGATTGAGGAATGGCATTTAGAGGATGAACATTCAATGGTTGGTTTCTCCTCTTATCTTTAGATGAAACACAGCCAATACCATCATCAACACCATCGACATCATATTCACTGTCACTGCTAACGGAAGGTTTCTTCTTTTCACTGCGGCTTCTGGCAGGTGGCTCTATGCTAGATGATCCATTCTCACTGCCTGGTTGCTGGAGGATCGATTCCTCTCTGCTTAAAACAGCCAACCAGATCGAGCTCTCCTTAGCAGTCATCTTGTCCTGCAAACACTTTGACTGGCGGACTAATCTCCTGATCTTCGCAATATCAGGCGACATATGCTTTATAACAGCAGTTAGAACGCCAACTTTCCACATCTTCTTCAAATCATGTGGCTTCTTGTATGGCGGATTCTGACCCTTGGGTAGTCCCGTTTTAGACCACCATTCCTCATTCCCTGTCGGCCACCACGGTGGTGAGACGCCTTTCTCCAGCGGGTATTTTCGCTGAGGTGGATCACAATGTTGCATCAAAGAAGACAAGAGGGACCCCAGTGTAGCATCTTGCAAGTCTTGCAAAACACTTCCTGCGTTACCATTCTGGCTGCTGATTTCCTCTCCTTTCGCACGACATTCTGCTTCATACTTGGCTATTGCAGCAGGACCATTCTTATCAAACTTTACCTTCTCTTTCCACCAAGCTCTTATGTTATCCGATGCACCACTCACTGGCTTATGTTCTGCTTATGATACCATAAACAAATCCTCGAGCATTGCAGACTTCCATGAGCTTCAACATGTACTTCAAAATCCCATCCTGAGCTCTCGACATCTTCTTCCGCCTAGCCTGATCTGTAACTTGCTTATTGTTCTGCTTCTCAGCGGTTTTCAGGGCTGCAAGTTTCTGTCTTTCCTTGAGCCGCTTGAGCTTAATACGGTCCTTCCACATCCGTCTCTCCAATTCTTCTGGCTCAATCTCCTCATCACTGACATCCTTTTCTGCTATGTTGTCGCACCTTATGTCATCCACTTCAATATCCGAGCTGTTCACCAACACATAAGCATCAATCATACATTATTCACTTCAAAACTAAATGCCAGTAAAATAATATCCATCCAACAGAGGTACCCAGCAAACATCAAAATGTCAACGAACACACAACTAAGACTTGCAAACACCAAAGACTAAAGCAATTTCAAAGTGACCATTGGTGTCCAAGCCAGCTTGCGCACACCTCGACTAATTACACGGGGTACCTACTACCTCCCACCAGCATAGGTACCGGGCATCTCTGTCCACTAAGGCTAATCACAGAAAGCAAAAAACTCACACCGGCAAAACACAAAAGACTATTCTTTTCAATCCAAGATCCAATTTTTATGATTGCTAATGCAGGAAGCTTATCCAATTCCAGCAATTGAACAAAAGTCACTACAAAAACTCAAATTTCAAGTTGGTTCTTATATACCAAAATTCTCAAATAGTAATATCGATTTGAAGTAACATACACAAATGCTGAAACTCATAAAACCCTTCAAAGATTATAAAAAACAAAACATACCCAAATGACGATTCTGGTAATTGATTACAGTTATTCACATCATAACTACTCAGGATTATACATTGGTTTACACAGAGCTCAAACAACAATACAACCCAAAAAAGAAAACACAAATAAAGAAACATATATACACACACACAGAAAAAATAATAAATTAGAAGGGTCTAACCTGATATCAACACCAATCTCATCCATCACAGCCATGCCTACGCAACAGTTGCAGAAGTTTTTTTTTTTTCCTTTTGCTTGCAGTAAATTGATTCAACCCTAAAAAGGGTATAAGATTTTATTCTCCTTTTTTTTTGTAAAAAATGGTCACACAACAAAAAGGGGCAACAAAAATTTTTAGCAAGGTTTTAGAATAAAATAAATAAATATAAATGCAGACATGTATTATTAACACAGACGGGCGAAACTCAGAAATTTAGAAAAGATTAAAAAAAAAAAAAAAAGAGAGAGAGAGAAAGATAGAAGATGGCGAGATTGAAAATTCCATCAGAAAAGCGAAAAGGAGAAGAAGAAAAAAAAAAGTAAAAGGACAAAAAAGAAGAGGCGGAAAATCACCAGCGTTTACAGACTGTTTAACGAAATTATATTAAAATATAAATGCTTTTAATATGTGTCATGTATTGATTTATTGGATTAAATATCAAAGGCAGACATGTAAATTTTACACTACTTCCTAAACATTTTATTTTGGTTTTGGTTCATATCAGAGTAAGTAATAAGAAATTAATATATAGATTATTTATATGGCGAAATAATAAACAGATTATTTGAATAGTGAGTAATAGTTAAGAGATTATTATGAGGTAATTAATACTGACGAGATTGTTATATGTTAATTACTTACTCTAAACTGATATTTTTATCTTTAAATACTTAACATTGTTGATATATATATTCCTATTAGATCTTTTATCCTACATAAAATAACATATAAATTCTTGTATAGTTTAAATGTTTAATAGCAATATTACTTCATCGTACCAACTAAAACTTTGTTACTCGGTAGCGACTATCTTTTTTATGTTGAATTTTTGCTAAGGCATCAACCAATCGAAAATGCTTCAAAATTATAATAAGGTAGTAAACTCACCAAGTACAAAATGGGAAAGAGGTTACTGTGAGAACCTAGTCAACTATGAGAGAAAAAGTGTCACTATTTACTTTAAAAAATTATTCTTTCTCGTCCAAAATAAGTGATTTTTTGACTTTTTTTATGTGATTCAAAATAAGTGACTTTTTCAGATTTTAAGAATGAATTAATTATTTTTTTCGTATATTGCCCTTGGAGTAAATAGTATTGGAATATGTGTTATGAGTATTTATGTAAAGAAATATTAAAAGTTAATATGATTAATTTTATTCCTAACTAATATTAAATTAAAATTTTTTAATCTATATGAAAACATGTGAAAAATTACTTATTTAGAATTGGAGAAAATATATGTTTGATTAGAATAAAGAACTACGAAATTTGCGTGGCAAATCTATAAATTATTAAAAGCCAAGGAAAAAGCCCTCTCATTAAGCCACGTGGCAGCTTAAGAAAAAGCCACGTGCCATAGTTAGTTATTAAATTTAGTTATTTAGTTAATAATTAATTATTGGTTATTCTTTTTGAATTTGAATATTCTAAAAATATATATATATATATATATATATATATATATATATATATATATATATATATATATATATATATATATATATATATATATATATATATATATATATATATATATATATATATATATATATATATATATATATATATATATATATATATATATATATATATATATATATATATATATATATATATATATATATATATATATATATATATATATATATATATATAAATATATAAAAATATAAAAAAAACCACCCATTCAAATTGGGTGAGAGTAGTTCCAAGTTGGAGTTTTTAAATTATATAAAAAATAAAAAAGGAAAAAAAATCTATAAAAAACGAAAAAAAGAGAAGAAAAACTACACATTCAAATCGGGAAGTAGTTTCAAGTTGGAGTTTTAAAATAAACAAAAAAAAGAGAAGAAAAACTACCTATTTATATCGGAGAGTAGTTTCAAGTTGGAGTTTTAAAATAAAAATAGATACCTTATAATTAACTATAATAAAAATTATATATAAATATTAATAAAGTAACTACCCATTCAAATTGGGTGGCAGTAGTTTCAAGTTGTAATTTTTAAGTTATTTTAAAATTAAAAAGCAAAAAAAAAAGTCTATAAAAAATGAAAAAAAGGGAAGAAAATCTATATATTATTAAAAGAAGAGAAAAATACTTTCTCCTTAAGTCAAGTGACAGCTTTAGAAAAAGCCACATGGCATAATTAGTTATTAAATAGTTATTTATTTAATAATTATTTATTGGTTATTCTTTTTGAATTTATATATAGACTTTTAATTAGTTACTTTAATTATATTAATAAATATATATAATTAGTTACTTTAATTATATTAATAAATATAGATATGTTGTAATTAATTAACTATAATAAAAAAAATATAAAATAAAAAATATAAATATATAATAAATAACTACCCATTCAAATTTGGTGAGAGTAGTTTCAAGTTGGAGTTTTTAAATTAAAGCAAAAAAAATCTATAAAAAATGAAAAAAAAAGAGAAGAAAAACTACCCATTCAGATCGGGGAGTAGTTTAAAGTTGGAGTTTTAAAATAAAAATAGTTATCTTATAATGAATTATAAAAAAAACAAAAATATGAATATATAGAAAAATAACTACCCATTCAAACTGGGTGGGAGTAGTTTCAAGTTGCAGTTTTTAAATTATTTAAAAAAAAACAGAAAACAAAGCTATAGAAAATGAAAAAAAGAGAAGAAAAACTATCCATTCAAATTAGGGAGTAGTTTCAAGTTGGAGTTTAAAAATAATTTTTACATAAAAAACAAAATAAAAAAATATTAAATTACCAATTCAAATTGGGGAGTGGTTTTAGGTCTCAAGTTCGAAACCTACCGGGTGCAAATAATTTCTGAGGGCCATCGGACTGGGTATAAGTTGAATTAATCGTGGTGCACTTGCGGGAAACTCCTTGCCGAGGGCCTGTGCACCTCCGGGATTAGTCGGGGCTCAAAGAGACTCGGACACTCGGTGCAAAATCAAAAAAATTGGGGTGTAATTTAAGTTGGAGTTTTAAAATTATTTGAAAATAAAAAAAATAAAGAAAAAATAAACTCCAAAATTTTTTTTTATATAACGTAATATGCTAATGAACTTTCTATTAACAATTTAATAGTATTAAATATTGGAAGATATAATACTGAAAAATATTTAACAAAAACGTTGCGCTGCCTCTATAAGTCCCATTAGTTTAACATAGATTTTATTCAGTAAAATTTTGATAATATTATTAAGAACAACAAAATAAACTTTAAAATAAAAAAATATTTCAATAGTAATATATTATATATCTTCTCATATATTAGAAAAAGAAATCAAATACTAAATATTATTTAATATAATAAAGAAAAGCAGAACAGAAAAGTTATTCACTAGCTATATAAATACCGTTGATTTAATAGATATATAAATTCAATAAGAATTCCCTCTCTCTCTCTTTCTCTGCAATATTGCTCTTGTTCTTTTATTATTTCATAACATGTTATCAGCACGAGACTCTACCGTCTCAAGAAGCTCTTTGAGAAGATTAAGGTAATTTTTCTCCTCTTTTTAATTTTTACTGACATTATGAAAAGAAAGTTCGTTGCCCTTGAAATTTCGGGCAAGAACTATATGACATGGGCGTTGGATGCTGAAATCCACTTAGATGCAATGGGTCTTGGAGACGCCATTAAAGACAAAAATAAAGCATCCACCCAAGACTGTGCTAGGGCCTTGATTTTCTTGCGCCATCGTCTTGATGAAGGGTTGAAAATTGAATATCTCACAGTCAAAGATCCACTTATTTTGTGAAAAGGCTTAAAGGAAAGATATGACAACTTAAAGTTGGTCACCCTTCCACAAGCACGATATGATTAGGCTCATATGAGGCTCCAAGACTTTAAGTCTGTTTCTGAATATAATTCTGCTATGTTCAGAATTACTTCTAAATTGAAACTCTGCGGAGATGCTATCAGTGATTATGATATGCTTGAAAAAACTTTTACAACGTTTCATGCCTCCAATATGGCTCTGCAACAGCAGTATAGAGATAAAGGTTTCAAGAAGTACTCTGAGCTGATTTCTCTTCTTCTTGTGGCTGAGCGAAACAATGACTTGCTCATGAGAAATCACAAAAATAGACCACTTAATCGCTGATGGATCTGTGGTTAAAGATGATTGGGTAGATTGATTTTTATTTTTATATATTCGTAGTAGTTAATAAACATCATGTGATCAGAGTTCTTTACCTTAATAGTAGTCATTAGTACTATTTGTTTAATAGAATTAGTTATAGTATTCGTTTTAAACAATGTTTCAATTTGCTTAGTTTTTTTTCTCTCTCTCAAGGATTAACATATTCTTTTCAGTTACTTGAATTGAAAACAAAAGGCTTAACTTTGAAAGATTTTACGTAATTAGAGAATGGGGTCAAATTAATGCGAGCATATTTGCAAGTGAATTACGTTGTCACGTTATTAGTGCCCAACTGCTTATTATAGTATTTGAATGGAATATAAATTCATTTCTTTATTACTACACCAAGTTAATCGCTGATTGTCTTGCTCTTTTACTGTTTATTTGAATTTGATATAACTTTGAAAGTGAAAATACCACTTTTCTATTACTAGCATGATGGAAATTTTTAAGAAAGTGATAATTGTAAATAAATTACGGTTGTATTTTTAGCTACATAATGGTTTGAATCATAACATGAGTTTGATCGAAATTGCACTAGAGTTATTATTGAATCAACAATTTAACTTTATTTCTTTCCCTTATATCTGAAATATTAATATTATTCGTATATTTCTTTTGTATGTCAAAATATGGGAAGCAAATATGGATATCTCACAAAGCAAACTTGGATCAAATTTTAATTATGAAAATATTTGTTTAGTTGATTCATGTACAACACATACAATACTCAAAGAGAAGAAATATTTCTCCCATTTAAGTATGTGTAAGGCAGATGTTACTACAATTTTTGGTAGTAGTAAATTAATTGAAGGCTCTGGAAGAGATACTTTGACTCTGCCTAAGGGAACAATACTTATCATAGAGAATGCAATGTTCTCCTCCAAGTTCAAGAGGAACTTGTTGAGTTTTAAAGATATCCGTCAAAATGGATATCATATTGAGACAATAGATGAGAATAATCTTGAATATCTCATCATTCCAAAAATGTCTTTGGCCAGAAAAGGGCTATTGAGAAGTTCCCATCTTTATCTTGTGGCCTGTATTGGACAAGAATTAGTGCAATTGAGGCACATTCTATTGTAAACCAAAAGGCTACCGATTCCAATACTTTTGTACTTTGGCATGATCGATTGGGACACCCTGTATCAATTATGATGAGACGAATCATAGAAAACTCAAATGGGCATCCATTAAAGAATTTAAAGATTCTTTTAAATGATGAATTTTCTTGCACTTCTTGTTATCAAGGCAAGTTAATTATTAGACCACCACCAACAAAAGTTGGAATTGAGTCCCCTGCATTTTTGGAACGTATACAAGGGGACATTTGTGGACCTATTCACCCACCTAGCGGGTCGTTCCGATATTTTATGATCTTAATAGACGCATCTTCTAGATGGTCCCATGTGTGCCTATTGTCATCTTGCAACCTCGCGTTTGCAAAATTAATGGCACAAATAATTCGATTACGGGCACAATTTCCTGATAATCCAATTAAGTCTATTAGACTTGATAATGCTGCCGAGTTTTCATCCCAAGCATTTAATGATTATTGCTTATCAATTGGGATAAAAGTGGAACATCTTGTAGCTCATGTTCACACTCAAAATGGTCTTGCAGAGTCTTTAATTAAACGTCTGCAATTGATAGCAAGACCGTTACTCATGAAAACGAGGCTACCCACTTCTATTTGGGGTCATGCCATTTTGCATGCAGCAATGCTAGTTCGTCTCAGACCGAAAAATTATCATAAATATTCCCCGTTGTAATTAGTTTTTGGTCATGAACCTAATATATCCCATTTAAGAACTTTTGAATGCGCGGTATATGTACCTGTAGCACCGCCATGTCGCACCAAAATGGGTCCACAAAAAGGTTAGGAATATATTTTGGGTTTGAATCGCCCTCCATTATTCACTACCTCGAGCCATTAACGGGAGATTTGTTTACTGCACGATTTGCAGACTGTCCATTCGATAAGACACTTTTCCCAAAATTAGGGGGAGAAGTTGGTAAAACCAAACTGGAAATTTTGTGGAAAAATCCATCATTATCTCATCTTGATCCACGTGCCTCTATTTGTGAAAAAGAGGTACAAAAGATTATTCATTTGCATAGAATAGCAAATCAAATGCCCGATGCATTTACGAATATGAAAAGGATAACAAAATCACATATCCATGTGGAGAATGTTCCAATCCGTATTGATGTCCCTATTGGACAATCTTCTAGTATCATAGCTAATGAGTCAAAAGCACGATTGAAACATGGCAGACCATTAGGTTCCAAAGATCGAAATCCTAGAAAAAGGAAAATAAATGATCAAAATGACACTATGAAAGAATCTCATGAAGAAATCCACGACTTAATAAATTCTGAGATTCATGAGGAATCCACTGAGCCCAAGACTTAAGAAAATAAGGAACTATCAATAAATCCAATCGATATTGAGACAAATTTAAATCGATTGGATATAGTGGTAGATTATGTCTTTGCATATAATGTTGCATCCAGGCATTATGCAAGAAAATGAGGATCTTGAACCTCAATCTGTTGGAGAATGTCGACAAAGACTTGATTAGCCAAAATGGCAAGAAGCAATCCAATCAGAGTTGAATTCACTTGCAAAACGTGAAGTTTTTGGGCCTGTAGTCCAAACACCTAATGGTGTTAAGCATGTTGGCTATAAATGGGTCTTTGTACGCAAGAGAAATGAGAAAAACGAGGTACAAAGATATAAGGCACGCCTTGTTGCACAAGGATTTTCACAAAGGCCTGGTGTCGATTATGAAGAGACATATTCACCCGTTATGGATGCTATAACATTCCGTTATCTCATTAGTTTTGATGTCCATGAAAAACTTGACATGCATTTAATGGATGTGGTTACCGCCTACCTTTATGGCTCACTTGATAATGAGATATACATGAAAATTCTCGAGGGCTTCAAAATGCCTAATAATTCAAAATCCCGGGAAATGTTTTCAATCAAATTGCAAAGATCTTTGTATGGACTAAAGCAATCAGGACGAATGTGGTATAATCGTCTTAGTGTGTATTTATTATAGAAAGGCTATATAAATGATGTCATTTGCCCATGTGTTTTCATAAAAAAACAACATCGGAATTTATTGTACTTGCCGTATATGTTGATGACATAAATCTTATTGGAACTCCTATAGAACTCCAAAAGGCAATTGATTATTTAAAGAAGGAATTCGAGATGAAAGATCTCGGAAAGACAAAATTATGTCTTGGTTTGCAAATTGAACATTTGACAAACGGAATTTTTGTTCATCAATCTACCTACATAGAAAAGGTACTTAAACGGTTTTACATGGATGGAGCACATCCATTAAGTACTCCGATAGTTGTTCGATCACTTGATGTGAACAAGGATCCATTCCGACCTCAAGAAGAGAATGAAGAGCTACTTGGTCCTGAAGTACCATATCTTAGTGCAATTGGTACACTAATGTATCTTGCCAATACTACAAGGCCCGACATAACTTTTTCAGTTAATGTCTTAGCAAGATATAGCTCTGCCCTCCCACAAGGAGACATTGGAATGGGATCAAACACATATTGCGGTATCTAAAAGGGACTACCGATATGGGCTTATTTTATGGCAACAATTGCAGTCCCGATCTTGTTGGTTATGCTGATGCTGGGTATTTATCTGACCACCACAAGGCTCGATCTCAAACAGGTTATTTATTTGCCTGTGGAGGTACTGTCATATCTTGGCGATCGACTAAGCAATCAATTGTGGCTACTTCATCTAATCATGCTGAAATAATTGCTATTCATGAAGCAAGTCGAGAGTGTGTGTGGTTGAGGTCTATAATACATCTTATTCGAGACAAATGTGGTGTGAAATGTGTCAAGTTACCCACTATTTTATATGAAGACAATGCAGCATGCATAGCTCAATTGAAGGGAGGATTCATAAAAGGAGATATGACAAAGCACATTTCACCAAAATTATTTTTCACACATGATCTTCAAAAGAATGGTGATATTAATGTGCAACAGATTCGTTCAAGTGATAATATGGCTGATTTGTTCACAAAATCTCTACCGACCTCAACCTTCAAGAAGCTAGTGTACAAGATCGGGATGCGAAGGCTTAAGGATGTGAATTGATGCTCTCATCAGGGGGAGTTAATGCGCGTTGCACTCTTTTTCCCTTACAAGGTTTTGTCCCACTGAGTTTTCCTTACGAGGTTTTTAACGAGGCAACCAAAAGGCGTATTATTAGATGTGTGTACTCTTTTTCCTTTTCTAGATTTTTTTCCCATTGGGTTTTATTTTAGCTAAGGTTTTAATGAGGCACATTACTTATTGAGTAGACATTCAAGGGGAGTGTTAAGAATAGAATTCTACTTGGAGTGAATGTCTATCTTGTGGAGAGTTTTACTTTGTGATTAAGTCATAATTTCTCCTATAAATAGAGGGGTCTTACCCTATTGTAAATCATCCAAAAAATTCAATAACAATTCACTCTCTCTTTTTTTCTGCAATATTGCTCTTGTTCTTTTATTATTTCATAACAAATCTCTAGTTTTTTTAAGATGTATAAACCTCTGAAAGAATAAATCACTCCTAAAAAGCAGAATATATACCTCAACTTCTTTTTTTTTTTTTCAATTATCTGATTTGGATGAGTGAAGAGAAAATGAATGAAGAGGTTAATGCATTTTTAAGTGTAAAGACATATACATCGAGAACTTATATCATCGACCTCAACTCACTTGAGATTGAAGTATGATTATTGTGTTGCCGTTGAAAATTAGGGAAGAGAAAGAAATATGAAGGGAAATAAAGTTTTCTTTTCCATTGTCTTTGGATGAGTGAAGAGAAAATATAAATAAAGAGGTCAATATGTCAAATTTTCTCTTTGATCTACATAAACTATTGCCTGACACGGGCCAAACAGGGGCGGATGTATAGGTATGATAGACGGGGCACGTGAGTCTTTCGGCAAAATTAATATTTTATTTATATACAAAAATAACTACACGGTATAGTCCCACGGGTAGGGTAATATTTTATGTACATATTCCAAGCAAATCATGAAAATTAATATTTTATGTACATATTTTTTTAAAAATTGGTAGAGTATTAACTGTTGACACTCATGCTCCAAGAACGTTAACTAGGGTACTTGAATGAAGTTTGTGTTATTTATAGAGGAATAGAGATCAATTTCACTTAATACAGAGTATATTTTTTCTTCCCTTTTTTGGTTGTGCAATCACGTACTAAAAATCCTAGATCCGCCTATGGGGCCAAACGCACGACATGAACGATATAATATATATATATATATATATATAGAGTCGATCATGATTTGCTTGGAACTGAAGGATGGTTATTGTTTTGTTGTATGGTGAAAAGAAAGAATAGAAACTGAAAACGTAACGATTTTCCTTAATTTCCACTTTTTTCCCCCTTCAGAATCATTCACAGAAGAGAATAACTTTCTAATCAATTATTCTCTCTTGACATAAAAACTATAGGACTTTTTCTTTATTCAGTAAACCAGCCATGACGTAACACAACAAACTCATACACAAGGATTGTTAGCTTATCATATTCTTTTGAAAAAATGACAAAAGCCAACAAGTATTTTACCTTACAAAAACAACTGAGTAAAATTCCACATGTATGTCTGGAGTGGGTAGTGAATACGCAGACACTACCCTACCGCGAGTGAGTAAAGAGGAAACCACTTTATCTTGACTTAACAATTTCTTCTTTCATAGCAAGTGAAAGTGCATTTAAACTACAACCATTTTCTACTACAACTCCAGGCATTGCCACAGCTCTACTCCCCACAAAACTTCCTTCTCCTATTCTAACTTTTCCAAATTTCACTACTCCTTCACCTTCATATATATGTCCAAATAACAATGCTTCTTTGCCTACACATCCACCTCTTTCAATTTCCATCATTTCAGGATTCAATAAAACTCCCATGCTATCTACATAAATCCCTTGACTTAATTCAACTTCTGATCCCATAAGTTTCATCCAAATAACAAACAAGAATGATCCTGTTACCATTTCCATGAAATAGTCACTAACCAATGTCCTAAATGCTTGCCATATTGTTTCCATCAAAAGACTTGTGCTCCATATTTGTGCTTTCCCTCCATCTTTCTTTCTTGTTGTGAAAACTGCTTTTGCCAATACACAAACCAATGCTGATATTAGCCCTGAAGATATCCAAAAGAAAGGAAAAAACCAGAATAGTGGTTGAGTTGTAGTTTGCTTTAAAACCAGCAGCCAATTTAGTGGACCATGAATTGAATATGCCAAGAAAAAGTATGGCAAGAATGTTTGCAGTAGTGGCTGAGCAAAAGTAGACCAAGAAGTTTGATACCATGTTCTTGATAGAGCTATTTCATGACTAGTTTCTTGTTTTACTTGTAGTGAAGATGCAATAGGACAACCGGAAAGATCAACTTTCACATCAGATTGTTCTATGAAAATTTTCCAGGCTTCTGGAAGTGGTTCACCATTTCTCAAATGTTGGCAAATTTCATAAATCAATGAACGACCATGATCGATTGAAGCACTTTGAGAGGCTGATGTTGCTTTGATAACATCAACCTCGTGGCATCGAAGAAAAGGGTTGAATTCCAGCTTCTCTGATTGTTCCTTTGTGAGGTTCTGATCAATAATGATTTCTCCAACATCAAAATATCGGAATTCAGCTTCATCCCATGGTCTAGTGCAGTCAAGTGCAATATCTTGTGTTGCTTCATCCTTAGGCACTGGCCTGATTTGTAGTTGGAAAATGTAGCGAATGCCACCTGGCGAGCTCACACGTTTCTGGAAATCATCAGCAAGGAAAAGTAACGGGCGTGTGTCGTTATCTCTCCTTGGAATTGCACCTGTTTCTGGAGGAAGTATTCCAATAGGCTCCACTTTACCAGAATCTTCACTAATGTTTTCATCACATGGCCTCAACTTGAACTTCACATACATTTCTTGTCCATCTTTGAACCTGAAAAGCCTGCATATATTTGAGTAATAGTGCATCTCTGTAAATGAATTCGCATCACGTAGTGATGTCCATACTGCATCGCGAACATGTGGAACACGTTTCACATGCTCTTCCCTTGCAGCTAAGCCACAAACAAGCCATGTCGCGAAATCAGAGATAGTCCGAGCATAAAATGCATTCCCTGTCTTTAGTGTCAAGTCGAGGATTGGTTTTTCATCATCTGAAGTGGCATCAGAGAGTATTCTCAAAGCAGCACCACGAGCATCAAGCCTTGCATCATCATCGGCACTTAAGCTGTTGCTATGCCGGATTATGACAGCAAAATGTTTGCCAGATTGAAAGATTTTGTGTTCTGGCAATCCTTTGATGTTGTCATACATCTTAAGCACTCCCTTTCCACTAACACCAATTCGATGAAAATATCTTTTTTTGACTTTGAGAGTGGTTGCAGCCAAATTTGCAGCTAGATTTCCAACTATTTTCTTGTACTTTGTTTCCATCTCTTCTATCCTCTCATCCATAGAATGTTGTGTGTTCTTTATCATGACAGGAACTTGAGATCCAACATACACGCCACCGCTATGAAGAACAGAATTCACTGGAGCAACTGAAAGTGCACCAAGAATAACATCCTTTTGTATAAGTGACTTTGGAAGAACAACAGTTTGGCTCCCAACAACTGAATTGTCTTGTACTTCAACTACCCCACTTGTAAATCCACTCGACGAATAGAAACCGGTTACAATCCTGCTGAAATCACCTAGATGTACACCATCACCTAGTGATATCAATTTCGGATCAGAAACCGCGTTGATGGCTCGGATAGAACAATGCTTTCCAATTTTTGCACCCAAGAGCCTCAAATACATACAGAAAGCTTCAGTTCCAGAAAGGAGTTTAGCAAATCTGAGATGACAGGAAATCTTAATTCTATGTTTCAGCCATATTCTTAGTGAATCATCTGTGCTTTCTGAGAGAAAATTGTTGACAAAGATGGTAAGGAAGCTCAGGATCAATCCATGAACCAAGTAGGCGGTTGCAACTGAGATAGCAAAGATTATTGGACTTGAAGAGGTAGTAGAAATAATGGTCATGTAAGCAATGATAGTGAGAGGAAGCCAATGGAATGCTCCAGAAAGACAGATTACAGAAAAGTGTTGAAGAGATGGAGATTTTTGAGCTAACAGAATATACAAGAAATAAGGGATCGCTCCTGAGAGAGCGCTTATGAATCCGACAATGTAGATTCCCATAAAGTGATACATAGCTTGACTAAGACCACCTTCTGTTTCTTTTGGCTGTTCAATGACCTGAAATCACAATACAAATGCATTTCACTATGTTAAAAAGGCTCCTTAGGATTCTATTTAGGGGCTAAATAAGAGAATATGAAGGCTATAAAAAGTTGAACAATCGGATAAATTTAACTTGTGAAATCAAAGTCATCACCTTCTTGCTGCTGTTTGATTTTGATGCTGCGTTTCCTTCTGTCTTCTGTAATGATGCTATTTCAGTCCCTTCTCCCAAAACACTTCCTTTCTGGATTACAGCATAAGGACCTACTGAACAGTTTTTGCCAATTCTAACTGGAAGGAAACTCAAGATTCCATTCTTCATTTCATGGCCTTGAATTAAAGCTCCTTCTGCAATAACAGCTCCATCTCCAATCGAAACGAGTGCTGGATCGCTGATATCGACGGTATCCAGTACGACTGATGATCCTATCCTTGCTCCAAATACTTGGAACCAGTATTTCAGAAATACTGTTCCTCTCAAATGCACTGCCATAACTTTGGATGACATTTCTTGTGCCTTATATAGTGCCCACCACTTAACAAAATCCAATGACCAAATGGACACTTCTGGTGTCAGGGAATAATTTGGTTGAAGGACTAAATTTCCAAGAATACCTATGCATATGCATGTGGTACATATGCATAAAATCCAAGCAAATGGCGCAAAAATCAAAGAAATTCCATAACCAGCCCAAGGAAATGAATTGATCAAAGTTGGACTTTCCAAAATCAGTTTCTTAAAGACAGATATGGATGAGCATGCAGGAAGGACCAGCATGAAAATTGCATAGACAAGAGCAAGAAGTTGTAATAGCATGATACCGAATCGAAGAGACGAGGAAACTTCAGCCAAAAAATTACAAGAATCATCCTCTGAGTAGTCTTGAAAATAAGGACTTTCAGTATCCTGAGGCCGAGATTTCCTAACCAAATCCTCTGTGAAGCTTGCCAAGTCCTCAATGCAAGTTGCAGTGAAGATATCGATTGCACCAACTTGCACTCCAAGAAAATCTGAAAGCTTCTGAGCTGCCCTGACTACCCCAATAGAATCAATACCATAAGATACTAAGCTCTCAGTAGTAGTAATCTTGCTGATAGAGATTCCTGTCTGCTCAGAAATCAGTCTTTTCACGAACTCCACTATTTCTATTTTATTCAATCTTGGAGTTGGTGAAGGTGATGTTCTATTCAAATGTGGCCTTGGTGTATTTCCCTCCTTGCATGAAGCTGTGGTGAAAGATCTAAGAAGTTTCCGCTTCGACGAAACTTGATCCGGAACCACATCCAGTGTTCCATCACTGAATTGTTTCAAGCACTCAAATCTTTTTATCTTTCCAGATGTTGTTTTGCTGATAGTCCTTGGCTTGATCAGCTTAACAGAAGCCAAAGCAACACCATGTTCTTCAGCAACTCTTGCTTTAATATCCTCAGCAACATCTTTGCTAACAGGTTTACCATCTCTAACTTCTGCAATGACAACTAATCCAACCTGATCACAGTGATCAGGCACTGACACTCCTTTGCTGGATAAGGTCTCTTCTGGAACTCCAATGACAGCACAACAACCCGGTCGCAAGAGTTCGGATGAGCTTTCAACAGTTTTTTCAATATCTGATGGGTAGATATTTCTTCCAGCAACTATAATAAGGTCCTTGATTCTTCCTGTTATAAACAAATTCCCATCAATTATCCTTCCAAGGTCTCCAGTTCTTGTGTATACCTTTTTGGAATGCGTTCCGAGTTTGTTTCTGAAAGTTTTCTCAGACAGTTCCTCTCTTCCCCAGTATCCCATGCCTGCACTAGGACTGCTAATCCATATTTCTCCTTCCTTTCCAGATTCCTTGTGCTCCTCACCACTTTCCGGATCAACTATTTTGATGTCAACATCTGCCTTATTTTGATTCGTGTAGCCACAACCAACTCTTCCTTGCCAATCCACCAAAATTGGTCTTCCTTCTCCATAAGCACAGCTTACAAACACACAGTTTTCCGCCAATCCATAGCCAGGAGCCATCACTCGCTGAGAAAGGCCGAGAGGTCTCGTGAGCTCAATAAATCTCTTTAGAGTTTTCTGTGTCACTGGTTCAGCAGCAACCATTAGAAACTTAAGTGGTGAAAGATCATACTTCCATTCCTTCTCTTTGTTAGCCTCTAACCTCCGGACGACAAGCTCAAATGCAAAGTTTGGACCAGCACTGTGAGTTGCTTTGTACTTGCTCATCGTCTCGAGCCACAGGAGAGGGTTCCTGATGAATGTCATTGGGGAAAACAAAATTGCTGATCCCCCACTTACTAGAGCTGTGAAAAGGCCACCGATAAGTCCCATATCATGGTACTGAGGAAGCCAGCTTATCAGTACTGTGTTTGATGTGCTTTTGTATACTCTTCGCATTAACTTCACATTGTGGATTAAACCACCATGAGTTATCATAACTCCTTTAGCATCTCCTGTTGACCCTGATGTAAATTGTAGAAAGCACACATTATCCGGTTGGGGTTCAAACCTGTCATTGTTATTTGAGTGCATTTCTTTGGCATTCTTAACCCAAGAATCTGTGTGTATCCATGGAAGATTAGGCCAGCGAGCTGAGCATGTTCCATTTTTACGGTTCAGTGATAACAGACTCTTCACGGAGCCTGCTCGAACAGCTGCATGATAACCAGCAGTTGACAAAATAGCCACTGCATTGCATGATTTTGCAATGTTTTCAATCTTGAGTAGTGCTTGTCCTCCTCTTTGCATTGGATCCGATGGAAGTACTGGGACAGGCAATACTCCAGCTCGTAAACACCCAAAGAAGGCATCGACAAAATCAAGCCCCGGGACATAAACTAGGAGAACTCTGACACCTTGCTTCATGTTTGGTTTTTGACTGGACAACAGCTTCTGAGAAATACAAGAAGCATTAGCATTAAGTTCTTCATATGTCCTCTGGTTAACTATTTGTCCTTCTTCACTAATCCATTTGTACAATGTCTTCTTTCTGGTGATGTTATGAGTACCCCAGTGCTTTAAATAACCGTCGAGGCTAGTCAATTCAGGAAATTCCACTTGCTGGTATTCTTTCAAAGCTGTAGGATTCTTATCCAAGCGATCAGATAAGAGCGGAAATAATCTCTGCAAAATCAATGGTTTTGATTTGTATTATTCACATGTCACACTTCAACTTTTCTTAAAATGCAACAGTCATTTTCTGTTTCGAGTACCTTAACATAAGGAAATCTCGGTTGTGGATCAGTATTTGCAAAGTGCTTGCAAATTAAGTCCATAGAATAGGATGAATTTCTTTCAGTCAGCTCAAATGCCATTAATCCACCCACATAATAAGTGTTTTGCTGACCTTGAAGCTGGTTTTCTATTTTGTCATAGAATCCATCCTTCATATCTGTGTCCAAATATAAAAGAATTTTGTTATAAATATATTTTATAGAATTACTTTTTGACAAGAAAGATATGCTGTGCTTTTAGTATAATAAGCTTTACCTTGGCTATTTACATGAGGAAAATACTTGAATCGTCGTTGCAGGACGATCATTTCAACTTCACCTCCAATCCTTTTGACAGCATCAATCGCAAGCTGTAAAACAGTTGAACCCTCAACGTTGGCTGAGTTTCCGTAAGACCAGAAAAGAAAAATGTTTGTATTGGAATAGAATCTCTGCATGGCAACTGGATTTCCTATTGTTTCAGGATCATCCATAAATTCCTCAAAGTAATAGAATCCAACTGGCATGTGTTCTAGTCCTTTAATCTTCAGAACCGTCGTGTAATAATCAATGATCTGTACTTTACTGAACAACTCCTTTTCAAGTTCACTCAATTCCAGCACTTCATTTTCAGAATCTGTTATATCAAACTAATATTAGCATCAAAATAAGCGGAAACTCAAGCACGAATAAGGCTGCATATTATATGATAATACCTGCTGAAATAGAAGATGGTGATCTATATATTCTCCCATTCCTATATGGAAATGCCCCGGATAATATCACTTTATCAAATTCCATACTTTTGAAATCCCCACTGGTGTTTTTGACATCAACTTTAATGCCTGAAGTATCGCGCCTGACTGAAAGGACTTCCGTTTGGCACATGATTGTTATTGGCAAAGATTCACTAACTTTCTTCCAAAGGCTTGTGTATCCATCTTTGAAACGTCGAATTTTCCCAGCCATAGACGTTCGAGTGAACTCATAAATATATGCATAAGGCATGTCTTGAACAAATCCATATCCAGAAGCTGTGTAGCCATATGCAACAGATTTTGGAACAAACTTAAATCCGCGACTTTCAAGAAATGAAGGCGTTATATCAGAAGCAATGTCACTCACAGCATGAACACCGATTCTACCTGAATCCTTTGATTTGTCCTGTGAACAAAATTTTATAGTTCAAACGAGCTGAATTATGACAGCCAGTGTAAATCAAGTCAATTCGAAGGGGAGCCGTGGCGTAACCGGTAAAGTTGCTGCCATGTGACCAGGAGGTCACGGGTTCAAGCCGTGGAAACACCCTCTCGCAGGAATGCAGGCTAAGGCTGCGTACAACAGACCCTTGTGGTCCAGTCCTTCCCCGGCCCCGCGCATAGCGAGAGCTTAGTGCACTGGGCTGCCCTTTTAGTGTAAAACTAGTGAATTACTACGAATTATTTCTTTTTGTATTTCAACTGAATTCTTGAACATGGCATAGACTGACCTGGAGTTCTAGTGTCAGTGCTATAACAGACGCATAATCATCTGCAACTTTGTTGTCCTGATAATTCCCTGTTTGGCTATCAATTAATGCAAGTTTGTGAGAGCCTAATTCTTCAAGCTCACTTCCTGTTTCCTTTGCTAAATGGAAAATTGTTGGAGCACTATTTGCTGCTAGGACTTGACCTCCAAGATCATAAATTTTTCCTACATAACACAAAAAATGTGTTACTTATCACAAATCCCCAAACAAAAAATACCTACTTATAAAACGAGTTCAAATTATATACACTAACAGTATAAAGAATTTTAACACGATCCGTGCAATTTAACCGGCTATGGCAGTTTATTACTCTATTTCACGTTATCAGTGAAGAAGTGAAGAAGAGCCTTGGCGTAACTGGTAAAGTTGTTGCCAGGTGACCTGGTGGTCAAGGGTTAAACAACCTCTTGCAGAAATGCAGGGTAAGGCTGCGTACAATAGACCCTTGTGATTCAGCCCTTCTTCCGAACCCGTGCATAGCGAGAGCTTAGTGCACCGAGCTGCCCTTTTAGCGCACATAATATAAACTCTAGAGAAGACATTTTTTGTATACCTTGAATATCAACAGATTCACACATGCCACCAACCGAATGATGTTTTTCGATTACTGTCACATTGTTGTAGCCAAGATTACATAATGCATAAGCAGCTGATATTCCACTTGCACCTGCTCCAACTATAGCTATTCTTGTATTCACTAGAAAACATGGATGTATCTTTGAGAATTTATCTTCAATGGATTTTTGAGCATCCATTGCTTTCATTACCTTCAATTATACCTGCTAATTAAATACATATAAAACAATATTTTAACCTCCAACTTCAACTAATTCCATCTTTACTGATGGCCCAAATGTCTAAGAAGATGTAATCTTGAATTTAATGATTAAAGTAAGGAAGATTTAGTACTAATTAATTAAGTTAATGGGAGCTGAATAGACTAAAGCCTGCCTTATTATTTTTAGTACCAAAGATTTGCTGGATATTTCTATAATCAGAACTATATATGTCAAAAAGAACAAAACAGAACTTGTTAAAATAACATTTTATCGATGAAAACAGTGATCTTAATTATCATTTGTTTTCGGGAGGTATATAAGAAATCTCAAAAATTTAAAAAAAAGACATTGTTCAAGAGAAGAATCAACATAATACTCCTCTTTTGTCGTCATTTGCTATGTTATTTGGCATTTTTTAAAATTATAGTTAACTGTTCATAAAATATGGAGACCGTAAGGTGAGGCCAGAATTTTTATTAAGCGGCGCCAACATATAAATAATTAGATATATCGAAAAAGTCAAGAAGATTCAACGTATAGTGAATATACATAAAATAAACAAATTTATCTACCAATATATTGTAATTTTTCGGTGAAAGTGACACCCCTTCTTCAATGTGGCTCCGCCACTGACCGTAACTTAAAATGTAAGGCGGATAATTACCTGCTACATTAGGTTAAAATATACTGATAATGTTAAAAAAACAAAATATAGACTTTGAACAGACGAGAAAAAAGAGGAAGAGAGTAACATACCTCAAGTTTGAATTATGAGGAACTTTGTTTGCTAATTGGTACTGAAATAACAATGTGATCTCTGCAATGAAATCAAAGCAGCTGATATTAGAAGCCAGTTATATTGTCATTGTAAAGCTGTTACCTATATATCAATTAATTAAGTCATCAAAAAGATATAGCAACTGAAAATGAACGTGTATGCATGGTGAAGAGATATATATATGTATGCACTCCATATTAAAAAGTAATAATAAAGGCACTCCGCTGCAATAAGCTCTTATTATGTGCGGGTTCCGAAGAATGGTCAGATCATAAGTGTCTATTATACGTAGTCTTACCTTGCATTTCTGCAAGGTGATGTTTCCACGGCTCGAACCTGTGACCTCTTGGTCACATAATAACAATTTTACCAATACTTTAAGCTCTCGCTATGTGCAAGGTCCGAAGAAAGACCGGACCACAGGGGTCTATTGTAAAGAAATATGTGTATGCACTCCATATAAAATAAAAAAAGCAGCCCGGTGCACTAAGCTCCCACTGTGCACGAGTTCGCAGAAAGGGCCGGATGACAATGGTTGTTTTCTGCAAGAGGTTAATTTCACGGCTCGAACCTCGTGACCTCTTGGTCACATGACAGCAAATTTACTAGCAACTTACCGGTGCACTAAGTTCCCGCTATGCGTGGGGTCCTAGAGAAGGGCTGGACGATAGGGGTTTATTTTACGCAGCCTTACGTTGCAATTTTTGCAAAGATTTGTTTTTATGGCTCGAACCCGTAACCTTTATATTACATAGAAACAACTTTACCGGTGATGCCAAAACTCCACTTCGCACCCCATATATTTTACGAAAATTCCAACACTTCCATTATTATCATGCATGTAAATAATACGTAGAAAAACTAGTATAAGACCACTAGAAAATAAGTAATCTACAATAGTTTTTACACAACTATCTGAAAATGAGAGGTGACATGAGCAAAAAAGAGACATATTGAGGATTTAAACGCCAAATGGCTAAATTAAAAGAAAGAATTAAACCTTTAAAAATTCAACTGCTGAGGTGAGATCACTAGGATTTAGAACACACGAGATGCACTTAATTTTACAAAGGTAGCAAACAAAGTGTTTATATAGTCATCCATTTTCTATTGTTAATTCCGATAATTAATTTTTTACGATCTTTTTAAATATTTATACTATGAATATTACGGGATATTCTAGCTTATGCTGCACTCATAACTTTGTGTACTCCGTTTTAACACTGTGAAAGGATAATGCGTTTTCTTTTCTTGGATTCAAAGATGAGAATTATATATGACAGGAAAAAAAAAAAAAAAAACATAGGCCGATCCCGTGTATGCACCAAATCATATTAATTTATTTTTATCAAGTATTAATGACAACTTGATACTACATGTTATCTATATTATCTGTCTTTTTAGGCTTTATATACACTTAAAAAAGATATTTAATATCCTTAATCATAAGAGCATTTGGCGAACTATCCTTCTTCTCTTCTTAAATATCTCATGTATTACTCCACTAATTGAAAAAGTAAGGGTAAATTTGGAGAGAAGTGATAAATTAATAACTACTCCTTACTTTTTAAGACATCAAATATTTTGAAACAGTTTGCCCAAACGACTAATATTTTAGATCGATCGGATGGAGCATAAAATATTATTATTATTATTATTATTATTATTATTATTATTATTATTATTATTATTATGATGATGATGATGATGATGATGATGATGATGATGATGATGATGATGATGATGATGATGATGATGATTCCATAGCATTTAAGTCCATTGAGTTTCTTTTAAAATTTTAATCTTTAATGCATGATAAGAAAAGAGATAAGTTTCAATATGACTTTGTATTACAAGCGAATTACTCAAAAAAGAAAACGCATGATCCCACTTAATAAAAGAAGCAGAAGGAAGGAAAAGAGGAAGAATTCATTAAGAAATGAAAGGAACAAAAATAGAAAATAAGAAAATTGGTAAACTTCAGTGACTGAGAAATATATATCTGAAAGTTCAACGTTTTGGTTTATGATTGGGGAACTAGCTAGTATTATAAAATTAATTGAAGATGACATAAACCACTCTTGTGTCACAAAAAGCCGGCATTGTCATCAAAATTTTGAACTCACTAAAACCTTAACATTTGTAGGACTAACTACAAATGTAAAAACAAGAGTAAGAAAACAAAAATAGCATATTTCTTAATTTCTTAAGTAAATATTTTAAGTTATTAGTGATTTTTGCACCAGGCAAACAATTCCAAAATTAAAAATAAATATATTTTTGAGTGCAATTGTGTGCCTTGTTTGAAATTAGCCATATTTTGTGTGTTTGAATAATTAGAAATTAGAAAAAAAATAGGCTAGGTAATTACTTTGTTTTAATTAATTAGTTGTAAGAAGAAAACCATCAAAAAAATAGTTTTAAGTAGCGAAAATTAGGGAACAAATAATAGAAAATTGCCAAAAATATTAGATAATTAGTGTAAGTAAGAAATTAAGTTTTTATAATATTTCATAAAAGAAAAAAATGGTGTCTTAATAATTAAAAAATCAGAAAATCCAAAAAATA